>JADANN010000241.1:0-67259 GCA_018806985.1 Angiostrongylus vasorum
CCACGACGAGGCGGTGAACCGTTGGGAGGGATATTGCCACTATCAGATTTTAATACTTTCTGCCAGCATTTCTTATTTTTCAAAAGAGAACAACTGCGAAAAAAAATCTAAGCCGATTAGATTAGAAGCTAATCTTTTCCACTTTGAGTTTTTTAAAGATGGTTACTTCTAGTTTTTTTTCCTTATTGAAATGGAGTCCTACGAACTCGTTACTGATTTTGAACCAATTTTTTGTCATTAACGTCGCAATATAGTAAAATAATATTATAGAGGTATAAAAAAAGCTCTCGGCGTTGATCAACCCTTGAGGGAAGCGCCACACATTCGACTCCATTCAGAATCGTTTGGAGGTGAATGAATGCACACCTGACCTTTACAATGATTTGCGGTGGACTAGCGATGTATCGAGCTCAATACATCGGTAGAACTATAAGCGATAGAATCATATCGACGTTTGAGGTAAACTCCTAAATATATTTAGGATAACAGAAACCTGGAGCTAACCAAACAGCACAACATCAATCCAGTGTAGGTGGAAAGAGGCAAGATTTTCCTGAGCGTGGAAGAATTACGCCACAGAGGTCACTTTCGTGCATAGTAAACGTTCAGGAGAACTATTAGTCCTAAGTTAGAAGTATAATGTGGCTAAGAATGAGATCAACACTTATGGTGATGTAATGTCGGGGACATCTGTCTGATTGATAAATCCTAATCGTCGGATCTATAGCTGGTTTTCAATTTCTCCATGTAGATGTACAACATTTCTTGGTGATGTGACTAAGACTAGTGACGAACAGAACTAACATATTAGATAAAGAAAGCATTTCGAAAACGTATTTTCGCCTTGTTCCAAATATTTGTGATATAACGATTAGAAGAGTACCCAACGGCGGTCTCAGAAATTTGCTAAGAAGTTCTTGCAGTATTCGTCAAAAAAGGCAAACTTCTTTGATTGAAACTACTATGAACATCCAGAAAGACCTTTACTGATTTTTTTATACAAGCAATTAAATAGCAATGCGTGTTACTTCGCACACCACCGGGCGCAGTGGTTGGAGACGCCACTGCGACACACACTTGGAATCGATCGCCGTGCCCATAGCCCACCAAGCCTTCCATCACTCCGGGGTCGGCAATTTGGCACCAGGCTTGTCTGGGAGGATAGCAGCACTGGCTTGATCCATTGGTGGGCAACCGCGAGTCATTGTAAAGGTCAGATATGCGTCCAATGGCCTCCAACGATATTTAATGAAGGCGGATGCATGGCGCATCCCTCAGGGGATTAATCAACGCCGATAGCTTTATCCTTTATCTTTTAAGCAATTAAACCCCATTGATCTCCCTCTTATGAGGGATCTGGAGCCGGCTACTCGTGAGGCAACGTAGCGCGTCCCCAGGTGGCGGATAGGGTTAACCGAGAGCAAGAGCGATCCTTGCCTCCTTGAGACGAAGGCGGATCCAGCGGATGGAATCCTTGTTTCTGCTGCACCGATTTGGCACACATCCTCTGTATTTACGAAGCGTATTCATGCATGCATGCGTGGGTGTGCTCTCGTTTATGCGAAATTATTGTACGAATCAAATGGAGGCAAGGCCTGCAATCAAGTGAGAGGGAACTATATGGGAAGCGGTTAGGAGTCTCCTCCAATAAATAAGCTCCTTGTCCACTTCGAGCGATACCGGCAAGCTAGCCCGTGAGTGTACCAAACCGCCACGTTTACAGCTCAGCAAGCTATAGGTAGATCTCGAAAAGACTAAACGCATTAAAAGAAACGGGCCTCATTCTCCCAAACCGGAAAGTGTTCCTTATTCGGCAGTGTTGGGGAGCACGAGTATGGAGAGGCCACTTAAATCTCAGGGCTATTCTAAGCTGCCTTAATCGAAAAGGGCCAAGGTGACGATGTATGCATACTTGCTTGCATCTGAGTCCTCGATAGAAAACTTGATCATGCAAGCTGGAAGCACAAGGTACGACGTCATCGGATTGGCACAGGCGAGACGACGCCACTCATTCAAAGCCGTCTATGACACCGGAGAAGAACTGTTCCTTGGAGCATGCGACAGCAGCGGAGCCGGCGGCGTCTTCGTTCTCGTCAACACGAGTCTGTCCATGAACATTAATTGATTCATTCCAACAACTAACAACCCGAATCGGACATTTACGATTAAAAAGATGTGGACCAATACCGGCTTTAACAATCTTCGTCGCTCGCTAACACCTCGACATCAGACTATGACTAAGAACAAGTCGAAGAGTTCTATGCGGACTTGGAGAAGTTCCACAGGGAACACCATACATTCTTCAAGGTCATCTTTGGAGATCTCAATGCAAAAATTGGACCAAGAAGGAGGTCTGAAGAACGTCACATTGGGACCCACGGATTAGAATGGATCGAGCAGGGTGAGCGGCTGTCTGAGTTTATCATAACTACCAAGGCTATCCATGGTAACTCGCAATTCCAGAAGCTCCACCCTTAACGATGGACGTGGGGTCTCCCAGTGGAGAGTACCAAACGAAATAGAGCACATCATAGTAAATGGGAGGTTTTGCCTAACTGATGCCGCTGTTGTCCCAAAATTCTACGCAGGATCCAACCATCGCCTCCTTCGTACAAGGACTTCGGGAGAAAAGGAGAAAAAGTCGTTAAATTCAAAAAAACGAAGTCCCAGAACCACGATAAATTGCGATTTATTCAATTCACTATTCGGACGTTGGAAAGATGCCGCTGTCGATAACATCGACGAAGAATACGATCCGCTCATTCAACATCTTCACGTTAGCGTTGTGAAAGCTGACAGTTCGAAAGTAGCCAAGAGATGTCTGTCTCCAGAAACACTCGAGGTGATACGCTATCCTGGAATCGTGCGAGCTATAGGCAACCGCGAACTCAAGTCCGAACCTGAAAAACAATGCAGATAGACGATAAAAGAAGATCTTAAAAGAGAGAAGAACAGCGGTTTTGGTCGATTCTGAGGAGGGTGGAACAGTATTTTCAAAGCCCATCAACGTTTCGCTAATTACAAGACCAAGATGATTGCACTCCGAAGCCCAGACGGAGCAGTTACAGCGTCCAGAAAAGCAATGGAGAAATCATTCACGAATACTACTTAGATCTCTTCAATCATCACTTCCTTCTGTTTTCATATGAAATAAAGAAGGACAGATATGTTGTGCCACCGGTTCTGCCTTCCGAAATCCGATATGTCATTTCTTCGGTGAAAAATCGAACAGCACCAGATCCGGATAGGATAAGATCACAACACCTGAAGAACCTTCCGCCAGTCCTAGTAAACACACTGGCCCGGCTCTTCAAACGTTACCTGTCTGAATGCAAGGTCCCGACACAGTGGAAGATCAGCAAGACCGTGTTATTGTTCAAGAATGGGTGACCTCCACGACATCGGCAACTAACGCCCAATCTGCTTGCTGTCTGTCGTCTACAAACATCTCACTAGAGTGGTCCTAAAGAGGATTGACAGAACACGTGACGTAGGACAGCCATGTGAGCAAGCAGGGTTTCGAAAAAGATTTAGTACGATGGACCACATCGACACGATAATAAGACTCACTGAAGTATCGCGAGAGTACGAAAGACCGCTCTGTCTCACTTTCATCGATTTGAAGAATGTCTTTGACTCAACTGAGATAGAAGCATTCATGGAAGCCCTTGATAATTAAGGAGTCCCTACTCAGTATATGAAGATTTCTCGTGAACTGTGTAAAAAATTTCACAACAAAGAATTCAAAGAACAAAGAACAAAGAACGAAGAAAAGAAAATGAACATGTAATATTTCGACCAATCCTGCAATGGAATGTGTTGAACCTTCACTGCGTTTCATCATCAAGTTGGCTTCTTAATAGCGCTTTTCGTGTACTTTTGTTCCACGAGCTCTATCGACTTTATCTCATCAAATATAAAAATGCGAAGGCGAATATAATGTAGTGCTTAGAGGCGTGCTGCATAGATAGAGTCGGTTGCTGGTTCGATCCCGCGTTCTGGGCTCACCAATTCTTCCATCATACCGGGTCGGAAAACTGATACCAGACATAGGTATCTTGTTTTCGAGGATGAAAATCCTGACTTAGCACATGGATCATAGTCTCCTGTATGCCATCACGTTGGCCAAATGACCACTTAATCACCACTACGTGCTCCATGAGGTTGTATGCGTGGTGGTTTACTCAGTAATTGATCGATAACGGTGCACTTTCTTTCTTCCCTTCTACAACACCAAACGAAAGCATCAGTAGAGTTCGATCAATAATTCAGTGGTTTGCCGCCACATGGTAGTGGCGGTGATCACCAAGGTACACTTTTTTCATGAGAGAAATGGGCTAGAACCCTTTGCAGAAAGCTAGACCAGAGCAAACTGATGTAACGAATTGTAAAGACTAGCCGACGCCTCCTACTGCTCCGAAGCATAAGGCCCTGTTATTCCTTCCGAAAAGGAGTTGCTATAACCTACTTAGAAAAGAGAATATCTTTGGGAATTATGTGGGTAAGAGCTGCTCATTCTTCAGATGGTCCGGGAGTAATTAAGCACAAAGGAGAGGGCTGGCAATGGGACAACGACTAGCACCAAACCTTGCCATTGCATTCATGTCTAAGGTGGAAGCACCAGTGACCGATCTCGGGTCGTTACTCTACTGTAGATATATAGATAACTGTTTTGTCCTTTGCTAAACACAAGAGGAAATGGACAAATGTTACGAGTTGTTGAACGAACAGTCAGAGTATATCAAGTTTACCCTGAGAGAAACCGAAAGAAAACTGGCTTCCATTCCTGAACGTCCAAATTAGCCTGTAAGAAAATGGCTACATTACGAAGTGGTACCGAAAGCCAAGTGATAGAAACACCTTGGTTCATTACCTCTCCTCTCACCCCTCTCACGCGAAAAGGGCGCTGGTAAGAAACATGTTTCGAACAGCAACCAACGTGTGCAAGGGTAGAGAGCAGAGAGAGGAGTCCCGGAACTTGGCACGACAAATAGCCATTTCTAATGGCTACGAAACTGTAGCTCTGGATAGGTGTAGGGAAAATCCTAGGTCCCCAAACGACAACTCTAGCGATAAAAAGATCCCGTTGATCGTACCCTTCATCTTAAGTGTCGCCAGTTTACAGAAGACCGCTTTATCTCAGTTTCATCGATTTCAAGCAGCCCTTTGACTAAACTGAGACAGAAGCAGTCATGGAAACCCCTGAACAGGTAGGGAGTCTCCATTCAGTACATAAAGATTCATCGTGAGCTGTATAAAAAATTTCACAATAAAGATATCACCATTCTACAATGATATTAACATCGACGTGAAAAGAGGGGGGAGCAATACCATCTCTTAAAATTTATTTATTGCCACTCTCAAGAACCTAGTCGTTGCGTATGCAGGATGCAAGATCACTCAGCGTTATTGATCGTGTAGTGGAAGGCATGATGCAGGAATTTCCCTTATTCACAAGTCAGTAAAATGATCAGAAGCTGCGATCTGTGTCAACGATCAAAAATCAATGATGCCTTTTGATACGTGAAACTGTCGAAAATATGGTGGGTGGGGCACGTAAAGCGTATGAATGACAACCGATGGACAAGAGCCGTTTGTGACTGGATTCCTCGGGATATCAAAAGTACTGCAGGAGGACCCTTAACCCGATAACCAGATCACGAAATGCCAAGAAGAAAGATATGATGCTCAAAGAGTCCCTTGAGCGAGCAGAACCCACTTGGCTACGCTTGGACGCGGCAGCGAAATATTGAAGATTTATTGGCGCCCGCTAGAGTCACTCGATGATCAACAGGGACTACAGATAATGCAGGTGAGGTAATTAAAAAGGTAAACGAAGACAAATGAGACTCAACCATCTTCGCTTTTCACTTAAAATGTATCTCATCCACTGGCAAAAATAATTCAGCTTTACAATCTAATAATAATGTCAGTTTAAAATTATCATCTTACCCTAAAAGTTATAACAAAAAAATCCGATCTGCGACTTGCAAAACGTAGCACCACCATTTCGAATCAGCTATTTTGCTAATGAAAGTATTGATATCCCTTTTTTAAAAGCGTTTGTAAGATATTTTCATTAGGAAGGAAGAAAATACAATGTGTGGAAATTCAGGAGACATCTATATGCATTCCAGGTAGTTCATCGTTTCGCCCATTAATGACGACAAACAGGCTCACGTGCCGAAACATGTGAAGTACACATCCGAAAACCCTCGATCCTAACTCAACGAGCCGTAGTTTTGCGAAGCTAGAGAACCAACAATAACAGAGGAAGAGAATTTAAGACTAACACGATTTCCGGTTCTAAAATATAAGCTAAATTCAATAAGAAAAGTGATTCTTTCAAACCTGGTGGTTGAATGTTAAGGGGTAAGGATAATGATTGCACTTCGTTCATTAACATACCATCTTCTTCGACGACTGGTTGAAAAAAATGTGGACTTTGCAGCGCTCTAAGCAATCTTTGTTATAAAAGTATGACCAAAGACCAAGAAGCTGAGGTCCCTTGAATCAAGAACCCTACAAGTATCAACCACTACAAGGAAAATCTACTCGATGAGGATGGAAATATAGAATTTACCTTGCCTCATACAACTAATTTCCAAAGCAAATCAATGTTCGGTCATGATGCGTGTAAAATCCGACGGGTTTTCAGAGATAGAAAAAGTTCAATGGGTCGCTTGTTACGGTATTTTAGAACATTTCCAAGCGATATATTTCATTCGAATTTAATTGATTGACTCGTTGCTCAACGATGCTATGTCGATTACCAAGCAGGAAGGAGATTAGAGAGCAACTCATTTTTCTGCGGCGGCATATGACTCTGTGCATAAAATTCGGTAAGGTGATTTGGAACCGAATTTGCACCAAATACGGTCGCAATCTTAGAATTTTCTAGGCCTTGAAGTAGATTTTATCAAAACCTCATTCATGCGTTATTGCACAACAGACCTGAAGAAAATATTTCACCAATCATAACATGATTCCTTGATAGCGCAGAGTTCTTCTTCACCTGCCTAAAAAGAGATCAACGCCTGATGCTGCTCCAGATAACCACAAATCATCGAAAAGCCTGAAATTTACTATTTTATACTGACCTTCGAGGCGCGTGTGGCTCAGTGGTTGGAGGAGCCACTGCGACACACACGTGGAATCGATCCCTGCGCCTAGGGCCCACCAAGCTTCCATCCTTCCGGGGTCGGCAAATTGGTACCAGACTTGTCGGGGAGGATATCAGCACTGGCTCGATACATCGGTAGGCCACCGCGAGTCATTGTGAAGGCCAGGTATGCATTCAATCACCTCCAACGATACTTAATGAAGTCGAATGCATGGCGCATCCTTCAGTGATTGATCAACGCCGAGAGCTTTAACTTTATCCTTTATACTGACCTTCAAAAACGCGGGCCGGCATGCCCACGTCTTCGGGATATATTCGACGATTTTTTTTTGTGAACACATTTAGGATCCATTTCGATCGTGCCGTTAACACCATGTAATGTTTATAGTCTTATTTTGTCACATAAAGAAACTTCATAGAAAAAGCCAAGTAGATAAAGCTTCTCTTTGTATGCTGTGTGAAAATAGTGATCGCCCATGAAAGCACTCGAAATTCACAGTACCATTAAATGACATCTGGAAAACAAGCATAAAGACATGCGATTAAAGAATAAGTGCACAGTGACCATCGTCATATCTGCAACGACGATTGAACCACTGTACTCTACCGTCCGAAAAAAAACTTGTGTTAAATTAAAAAAAAAGGTAGTTTTTTGAAGACATAAAGTTTACTCCAACGAAATTTGTCCTCTGCGGAAGAAATCCGTTTACGATCTCATCTCTAGTTGCTTTGAATGGATGAGAAAAGCCGTGGCGAACTATGAGGGTTTTACTACTTGAAATCCGTAAATCTTTCCTAAAACTGAGCACAGTCCAGACATGCATAACTATTATATAATTAGTAATGTCTCACCCACAATGACTATCTGCTGAGGTTCGTCCATGCTCTGTGCTTCCTCTTAATTTGAATGCAGCGCTTTGGGAGGAAATCGGATATAATTCCCGTATAAACATGAGTCGACTCAATTTTGTATAAATACAACAACAGCTGCACAATTCAATGGTTGGGCATTCGACTGACCTATGTTCATGATGAATCACTCAGTACAATTTCCCACTTTACAGTGATGTTGCTTTGAAAAGGTTTTTTTTTCCTTCGAGATGCAGAACAGCAGTTAGGTAACGCAAATAACCCATTCTTCATGGAGATGCAGTAGAATACTGAGAAGAATACGGGTATCAGTTTCACTCAGTACATATAGAGTGTGTCTATCCCATTTGCGTCCTACAGCATCCACACGATCGCTTATACTAATGCGTTTATACTCTCCTTTATGAAGGGCTCTAAACATTTTCTCGAATGGCCGAACTTGAAATCACTCATATGAGCGCGATCTGCGGACTAATAGCATTGTCTTAGTAGGAAAAGAAAACTCACACAAAAGAGTCCGGAACCTGCTTTATAGTTGGTTCGACCTAGGTCGGAATTTGTTTTCGTAACAAAATTTTCAAAGTGATATCTTCTTACTACAAATAGAAATTTAAACCTTTGGTGAAACAAATTGTTTGCTAATATAACTATGTCAAGTTCTACGAGGAAAATACGCTGAAATAAGGACGACTTCAATCACAACGAAACAAAAACCCTTGTGAGGACATCAACGATACGACGCCATCCAGTGTTTCATCGGTCAGGAAAACTGGAAGGTAATGCGTGTGTTTTTTTTTATATTCTGTATCTGCGTATGCTTTATTTTTCGTGCTCTCTTCCGCTCATGAAGAGGTCTAATCCAGAAATAGACGTATAGAACGCTGAATGATGGAGGAGACGTATGCCATGCTGAATGTGCGATGTTGAAGCGGTGTCAATCATGTTTTCATTTCATGGGAAAAGTGACGTTATTCTAGCAGAACAGTACTATAACTAGACGATGGAAAAACAACATACGAAAATTGAGGCAAACGAATCCACCAGTAGTGAGCTGTGTGAGCAAAATTGTTTTGTGGATCCTCACACAAACGCAGAATAAGTTGAAGCGTTGAACTCACATGGATACGTACTGATGTCATTCCCGTAACTGTGCTTCACTGTTCTGAACATCTGAAACAATTTTCTTCCAAAAATCAACAAGATGTCAAACATTTCTTGCCTTAAAGTGGGACTTATTAATTTGTGCCAGCACCGAAAAGATTGCAGTTTTGAACGATATTTCTGTTGAGAATAATAACTTGTGAAAGCTGTGAGTGTTTAATAACAAATTTCGCAAACCACCGTTAATTCATGAATAACCGAATATTTTTTAGCGAGCATCAGGTTCCAGTACAATTTCCATTCATTTTGTTCCTAAGCAAGCAACATCCGCCCAGGTGGACTGTTTCCCACTTACTAACGCAGTTGGCTCACGTCAGTGATAAACGTATCTGCGCGTCTTTGCCAAACATTCCATCTAGGGTAACAAACAAGTAGTTGGCGCTAACAGAATTACAGAGTGTGGAAGAATCGCTGGACATCAAAGAAGTTGTTGATCATCGATGTGATTTATCGAGTTGCATGTTTGGAAAAATTCGTAACACTTACTCGGCTAATTTTTTTGCCGATATTTTTGGAAAATAGTGATTATAACCACATGCATTATCTTCACAACCTTCACAGTTTATCAAGCTACTCTTTCACATAGATCAGGACGAGGAGTTCGTTGCGCGGGCGAGATCGAGTTAAACAGTATGCCAGTGCTGTAGAAGAAACTTCATATTCTACAGTCGCAGCCAGTTTCGTTCATTTGTTTCCCTAACTCTCAGTCACAGATGTGGATTCATTTGCTAGAGGAAGTTTGCTATGAGCACATGGACTATTCTCTCCTCACTGACACAATGAGAAAATTCCATATCAAAAGTAATTTTTCACCCATTCACGAGAGCACGCTACTACGATGTTTCCTGGTGATCATTACAGATGCTAGCTGTCTCCTCAGAATCGCTTCCTTCCCGAAATATCATTGGAGGTACTTAACGCAGTAGCCACCATATGCATTCTCTTATTTATTGAAACAAGAGAGAAGAATATGTTAAACTCCAATGCAGTCAGAAGAGTACAACTACGTCTATTTCACATGGCAATAACAATAACAGTCGCTTCCCAAATGCAACCAATAATGGAAAACGAACATTCGAAAAGCAGCAACAACTTCATAATACTCGCGTCTTGAAGTCGTCCACCGAGATTAAGTGCTGGTGGTCGTTGTAGATCCTCCATTTGCACAAAAAACATTAGGTAAGTACGTGAAAGAGGGGTCATGTACTTAAACTAAGGAAAAGAATGGTTTTCAATAACTATTGAAAGAACAGATTTAAGCATATGGTAGTTTCTTTGTCAGCAACATGTCACCTCGCCTCTTCACATTCTCGATAACCATTCTGGACTGCTGGTTGATTGAGGGTGACTCTCAACATCAGAAACTTCAATCGCTGAACTTGAAAACTAAGCAGGGAAACTTCAATAAACAAGCAAAAAAAAATTAAAAAAATTGAACAATGAAGCAAGACAAAATACTTAAAGCAAAGTCAGCAATTTTTGCGCACAACTCAGGATATGCCGCCACTTTCGGCAATGTCTTCAGAAGCATCACCATGACTGATCAGCCAGAGATCATCGTTGGCTTAGTCGAGCTGTTCACTTCCATCCATACTGAGATGACATGATGTTGAGATATTTGCAAAACTTGTACCCCATGCCAGATCGAACCCGTGATTACCTTCCCGCTTCAGCTTAACAGGTTCCAGTGATAGTTTGAGCTCCCAAGATAATATCTGTATGCAGATGTTTGCAGATATCAATGCTTGAGGAAAACACTAGTTGACAGAAAGACAAATTATAAGCTGCAGTAGTGCAATGGGTGACAGACATATAAGCCTATGGAAAGGGTTATCGCGGATTTGAAGTGAATCAGACGTTTCCGGTTTTGCTCATATTTCGCCATTATTACCGATGTATTTTACATAAAAAAGAACGATATTTTGAGCACATCTTTGCAGGTTAACAATATATAAAAATTTTAGTAGCATTTCGTGCTCTTTGTTTTCGTCAACACTCAAAAAAGTGCACTGAGATAAGTTGTTTTGCAAAAAATACCTGTATGGCCCTTGTTCCCATGTGAGGTCAACCAAGCTCGTCTTCTTGGCAAAGTCAGCGAACTGGCACTAGAACTGTCTGGGAAAAGATGCATCTAATCCAGAAAGGTTACCGACTTCACATGTAGTGAAGAACTGTGAACGCTCCAATGGTGTTATCCTTGTATCCTATCCTGGTATCAATCTAGTCGCATGAAGGTAAACCTCCCTCTGATCCACAAGGGGGGGCGACCAGCTGTGATGGTGACGACCTGAGGCAGGCTTTGGCGAGGCTGAGCTCGGGACTACAAGGAACCACAATGGCTAAACCAGCAAAACACCGAGAAATGGAGATTGTGCTGGTGCCCGCACAACTAGTGAGGACGGGTCATCCAAATATCCAAATATACTCAGATATTTAGAAACTTAGATGGTTCCGTTGGTATCCAAGTATAATTATATACAAAAAATAACCTATGTATCCTCCATTCGCCAGCTCCTTATGTCCAAATGAGGTCGTTTAGCGCACAGGAATCACGCTCAGCGGTTACCACGTCTCTTCTTGATGCACTACTGTTGGCGCTATAAGACAGTTTAAGAATGACAATGCTTAAAACACTACAGTTTAAGAACGAAAATGTTAGTAACATGACAAATACCCATAAGCCAAGGCAGAATGGAAAAGAAATAGGAAAAGCTTTTACTTGTTTGCACTGAGGGATGACCGAATCTGGAGCACGTGAAATGATGCCGGGTGCCTCACTGGTTTGTCTAATCCGAGTGGCTTCTACTTCGTAGCCATTAGAAATGGCTATTTTTCGTACCAGGTTTAGCGATTCCTTCCTTTCCTCTTCTCTTGTGCATATATTTTTTAGCCGTATGGTACATGTTTTTTGATAAGTGCTTTTTTTCATGTGTGAAGGATGAGAGGAGAGGTAGTGAACTAGTATATTTTTTACTACTTGGCTTACGATACCATTTTGTTATATAGCCACTTTCTGAGAGCTTTATTTGGATGTTTAAGAACGGAAGCCAGTTTTCGACTGGTTTTTTCTCGTGTAAATTTTATATACTCTGACTGTCGGTTTAACAATTCAAAGCACTCACCCATCTGCTCTTGTGTGGAACAGACGATGAAGCAGTCGTCTAAGTATCGACAGTAGAGTAAAGGGTCGGTGATCGAGAACTGGAGCTTCCACCTTAGACATGAAAGCGATGGCAAGGCTTCGTGCTAAACGCTGTCCCATGGCCAACACTCTAATTTGTGCAAAATATTTTCCAGATCAGCTGAAGATTGAACAACTAAGATACTGTTTTAAGAGAGTCATTAGTTGCGCAATCGATCTTTGCAATGGAAGCAAGGATTTTGAACTGTTTCTCTTAGGGTAGTTCTGCCCTTCTGCATCCGTACGCCAATACTGTAAAGGCATGATTGGCTCCACTGTGGTTATTATTTTTAATGAATTTAAGGATGAAAAGCCTAGTGATCATTATATTGAGAATGAAGAAATATTAGTGCAACTGCTTCTCGTGGTATTACCACCCTTTTCGATGACTCCTTTATTTTTCCGAAAGATAGCTAATATCACATTCGAAAAAATGGTGCTCTTTTCGGCTCCGCTAGCAAGAGGATGGACACGTTATGCAGTTCGAACAAAAGTTCGTCAACTCAGTCTCGAACAGGGACGTTTTTTGTTTTGGTTGTTCTGCCTTTAATGATTTCATCGTGAGAAAATGCAGTGCAGATATCAATGTATTTAGCAAAAATGTCCACAAATCAAAGAGCGATATGTACATCTGCGTTCGATTCAAGGCTGAGCGTCATTATCACCTGTTCAAAGAAATTTGCAATTGGTATTGAACACGAATTGTTTTATAATTATGGTACGTTACGTAGTAATGATGCATAGTACCGATCATGAGCGCAAGCAATTCCAGAGGTGGGTGAAAGAGTGACTTTATGGAGTCATTCCTATTTTTTGACCATAGAGACACTCTTATGGTTATCATCACTATGGCGACGTTGCAGTACATAAGCTGTTGTGCGAGAAGATGAAGAAGCATCGCTAAGGTTAGAAAGTCACGTTCGCAAACTGAGTTGCTGTTGACAACTAGTACCCTAGGAAGTGTCAAGGAAGTGGTGAAGCATAAATTAGTGTTGCCACTGATTATTTTTGCCTGGGGTCGAAGCATCGAGAGCTCAGATTTCCAAAGTGATTCGGAAAATGTTCCTATTGAATTTCCTAAAGAAAGGTACTTCAAAAGGATCAAAAGTGTTAACAACATATCTCGATACTTTCCTTTAAATCAGGCTGATTTCACCTGAGAGTAATTCCCCATCAGTTAGATATTGAAATAACGAAAAAGCATCTTGAAGATGCTTCGCTTTATCGTGCATCATCTGAGAAGGGAGTTTAAAATGTAAATGCCGAAAATTGAACCACGAATGGGCCAAAATAGCAAGGGCTGCTGTTTTAAAACCATCAGTTATCTCTCAACTAAAAGTTGAGTTACCAACATGTTCTGCCCTGTACTTACTTATCAAAACCCATAAGTTAGAATCCAGCGACGATCTCGTGTCTGTCGATCCATGGTTACTTTAAGGTCAGACCTACCACTAGCTACGCGAGCGGCATAGAATAACGTGGTTAATAACCCTAATACTTACTCAGCTGTTGAAGCACATTCCAGCCCATCTAACGAACACCCAAATGTTCTTGGATCGTCTATGTACTGCGCAGCCCAACAGCTCGTACGTGATGGAGTCCTTCGACGTCACCGCCCTCTATACAAACTATGTGTCGAATGACTCGGCTATGCGAGCCACCCACGAGCTCCTTATATAACACGAAGGAGCAATAAAAATGTATGGCTTCTCTGTTCAGCAGTTGATGACACTCTTAAAGGAGTGCCTAAACTGCTCAATCCTCAGATGGTCCGGGAGGTGTTAAGCACAAATGAGAGGGCTGGCAATGGGACAACGACTGGCACTAAGCCTTGCCATTGCATTCATGTCTAAGGTGGAAGCACCAGTAATCGATCTCGGGCCGTTACTCTACTGTAGATATATCGGTGACTGCTTGGTCAATTGTTCAACACAAGAGGAAATTGACAAAGTGTTTCGAGTTGTTGAACGAACAGTCAGTGTATATTTAATTCACTCGAGAGAAACCAAAAGAAAACTGGCTTCCATTTCTAAACGTTGGTAAAATTCCCGTTGGTAAAATTTACTCACAGATTTTCAATTAACATGTTTTGGTGTAAAAGAAAATTAAAGGCGCCAAATCTGCACAAACGGAGCAAAATTATCCCTCATCGGTGTTGCAAAGATCTAAGCCAAATTTCAAGTATTACCTGTATATTAACGCGAGCAACACAATACACTACTGCCTTGTCTAGTCTAAAACTAACTTCTTGTAATAAAAAAAACTTCGACTTTCTAGATAAGTGACACCTGAGCAAACTGGACGTATGGAATATTAAAATATTGTAAAAGCCAGATATGCATTCAATCGCCTTCAAACGATGCTTAGTGAGGTCGAATCCAAAGCGCATTCATCAGGGATTGATCATCGCCGAGAGCTTTTTTAACCTACAGATGAATCAAGGCATTCTTTTTATTTTCTCACCCAAATGCTGTGCCAATTTTCCGACCCGGGAAGAATTGAAATCTTACGGGATCCTCTGCTGCGTGGTCGAACCAGTGTTTATTACAAGGCATATCTGAATATAGCGCTACATTTCAGGGGGATCTGACACCGAGCCGATAATATGAACGAAAACACCGAAACACTTACCTTTAGACATCTTCACTATCGCCGTCACCATCTGATGATGCTTCCTAGCTGCGATGATATCTCCCATTAAAAGCGTTTTGAAGTAACTATATAGGCCAGAATCGATGTTCAAGAAGACGATTTGAAAAGCACCTAATTTCGAAGTATTCGGAAACGTGATATCTCAAATCCAAGGTTGCGCGGGAATGCGGGAGAATGAAATCATTGTGTATGAGGGGGGCATTCTGCGTTAGTTAGGATGTTTCCGTTGTGCCTGTAAAGACTGGAATAGAGTGATGAAGAATTCAGAAAAGTCTTCAAGAAATTTTTTATGTGTATATCAAGAGGTGAAAAGAAAACCAAAACAAACAAGCATTAACAAATATCCAATCCGTGTTTATTTTTTTCTCAGTAGTACACAATATTCGCAAACAAAGTTATTCAGCTGTATCCCGCAGATGCAGTTATTTTTGCAGATCACGATATAAGACTCGCATGGACGACGATTGCGAGGGAAGGGAACGAATGGCAAATGTGCTGGGGTCCGCACAACTCGTTAATACGGGACCATCCAAGCATCCAGATATCCAAGTAACTATATAATATATCTCACCTTTAGTATAGAGAAGGAACGTTGCAAGAGGGTTGCAATATCTTGTAGATCTCAGAATAAACTGCATCGCCTCCATCATCGTGATCTCCATCATCGTGATTCGTGATCGTTTTGTCCTACGCAGAGCAAACTTTACAAGGCTCTTGTACGAAGCCCAACTATATGTGCGCAGTAGCACATTTAGGCTAAGAGCACATGGGATCATATTTTATGCACTATCTCACGCTCTATTCAAAGAAAGAGGCTTTATTTCCCTGACAGTTTGTTTGTTTCTACATTTATTCCTATAAAAAATACGACCCATTAATACTTTCACTTAAATATATGTCCACTATAATATCTAATCGTCTATTAATTGATGCCTTCACAACTAATAGCTAAATATTCCATTCTAGAGCTGAGTGCAACTATTCAGCCCCACAAGAAAGTGACAGTTTTCTAGCACTGTAAGGATAATGTGCGTTCCTTTTATCTTCGTGATACGTGATCCAGAACCGTAGTTGTTAGAAAAAAAAACGCAAAACTTTGTACGATTCGATATTTTGGACCAACGAGTAGGTAGTGACAGAGAGACCACCTCTGCTGAAAACTGCACTCTACCAGTGAGGAAAGTCCTGTGATTTGCATCTGTTTATTCTCTCTTGGAAGCTGCACAAAAATAAACATTTATGCATAATTTTAACTTATTATTTACTGCCTAGTCTTTTTAATGGCAGGGTATATATTGCGAAATATGACTTCATTGATGCTGAGATATTTGCAAAACTCCGGACCGCAAGTGTCTGCGGTGAGGGAACGAGCGCGCTATTGTCCATTCCGGGGAGTTACGCGTTCACCACTGTATCATACGAATTCTTCGTTTCGCCTTTCTCTCAGCTAGTTCTAACGATCTCTGCCGTCGGCAATCACCCGTCAGCGGGATTGATCTGGGGGTTTCAATCGACAACGAACCCAGTTAAGCTGAGACTGTAGTTATAATCACGTTTATCAGGAGTTTTGCAAATATCTCAGTATCATTGAAGTTATGCTTTGCAATATATACCGTTTGTCATTAAAAAAGAGTAGGCGGTAAATAATACGTTAAAATTGTGATTTTAACCACAGCCTCAGCTTAACTGGGTTCGTTGCCGATTTGGACCTCCAGATCAATCCCGCTGACGGGTGATTTCTGACGGCAGTGATCGATAGAACTAGCTGAGAGATAGGCTAAACGAAGGACCCGCATGGTGTGGTGGTGAGCGCGTTACGCCCCGGAAAAGGACCATAGCGCGTTCGTTTCCCACTCTAGACACCTGCGGTCCGAAGTTTTGCAAATATCTCAGCATCACTGAAGTTATATTTATGCATAGTTTGATGTGCACCACAACAAGTAGAACAGAACAAGTGTTGGCGTTTTGCGTCAACCACTCTTGTGTTGCATTTACTAATTCGCCGCAAAAAAACCACTCACACAAGCGTCCCGACTACATGAAGTGTTAAAAAAACAAGCACATGGAAAATAAATTACTAAGACAAAAGATTACACTGTGGAAAAAAAAGTCCACCTTACTAGCCGTTCATCTGTGGGAAGTAACAAACAGGTGATTACGAGGCACAGCTATGGGCAACATTTTGCTTCACTTTGAAAGCGAGGTTGTAGCAAATATATGCGACATCGGAAGTTCCATCACTTACACTAAAAATTTCCAGGATCCCTTAGAACCGAGAGATTCAATGAAATGCATTTCCAGAGATGATTTATAGTTCTTCTTTCTTGTGTGAATAAGGCACACTGGTTACGTTTGTTCTAAAAGAAGCAGCTTTCTATTAAATTAGATAAAGTTTCAACTAACTGAAAGAAAGCCAACTATGTCGATCTGAGTAGGAAACCTATTTACTCGGCAAAATCCTAACTTCCCCAAAACTCACAACACTGATGTCGATTTCATCTTCAACGTGAAAAAAGATCACTACAGAGAATAACGACTCTTGCTCTCTCGTGATTTTTTTTTCGAATTTCAGTTCGAAAGAAACTTGTGGACCAGAGGTGGTGTTGTTGAAAGAGACAGTCCTCGTCATTTTCGCTTAAAACAAATCAAGCAATTTTCAATTAGTCATGCGAATTCATAACTGGGTTTCCAAGTAAATATTAGAGCTCCTGTAAGACATGTAGCGACGAAAACATCGTAGAAACGGGAAGAATAGTTTGTGCCTTCACAGAAGACCATCTACGCGGTGAGCCTAAAATCAGACCAAGTACTCATCTATGTCCACAGTGGGTACAAAACGCCCCCCCTAGGCTGCTGATTTCAAAGTCCTACTTCGTTTTTGCACTTTGGGGTTTCACGGGAAGTCCGTAAATCAAAGGAAGCAATTTCTCACTGTCACCCATGAATTGCCCCGTGTTCCATGTAACATTTTCGGTCTGAGTTCGCTTGTTCCATCATCCAATATGGATAACACAGGGCGAACTCTTTAACAAAAAAACCAAAAACGATGAGTACTTTTTTAACACCCTAGGGCTTGGTTTATATATCAAGTTTTATTAGCACTATAGATTTTTCACTGAATAATAACATTTCCATAGATCTACCTTACAGAAGGACCTCCTTTCCCCAGGCAAAACGGTGCATCGGAAAATGGTAAATAGGAAGTTAATCACGAACTAGAGAAGGCTTTATGGTTCTCTGAAACCTAAATTACACAGAGAATGGACCCACTAATTCAGATGCGCCGATTTGACACATACCGTCAGTGTTTACGAGGACATATTCTTGCATGCGTGTACGGGTGTGCTTTTATTTATAAGGACTATTTTCTAAGAGTGAATTCTACAAAAGACCTGCAATCCAGTGACAACAAAGTATGGCGGCTAGGAGGAACTTGCAGTAAATAAGCTCCTCGTTCACTCTGAGGGAGAGTGGCAAACTTGTCCAGAGCTCAGAAAGCTATACCTAGATTTCAAGTGCTAAATGCAAGTGAACTAAACGGGCCTCACCTGCTTGACCCAGAATGATCCAGAAGGGGCTCGCGATGCGGCAGCGTTTTGTAGCACAAGTAAGGAGAAGCTGCTAAAATCTCACGGCGTTCAAGACTGGTTGATTCTGGAAGGAGTAAGGTGACGATCTGTGCCTATAATGCACGCACACTTGCATCCGAGCTCTTGACAGAGAACTTGATCATGAAGGAAAGATGGATGTTAAAGTAATAACAAGATGTTGGTCAATACCGGCTCTGATATTCTCGGTTGTCTACACACTTACGTCAAGCTATGACGAAAACGAAGTCAAAGCCTCTTATATTGACTTGGAGAGGTTCTACAGAAAAGATCATACATTTTCTAAAGCCATCATTAGAGACATTATCGCTAGAAAATCGAGAGATGAAATCCGAAAACCACCACAAACCTTGATTTATTCTGATTATTAGTCGGCTCTTGAGGAGAAGCCGTTAGTGACAACATCGACGGGGAATAAGACTAGCTTATTCAATATTTTCACCTTACCGATGTGAAAACAGAGAGTCCGAAAGTTACAAAGACACGTCTTTCTCTAGAAACTCTCAAGCTGATACGTCTACATGGAATCTCGTGATCACGGACATCCGCCAAGTGACTCCCGACGTTGCAAACACTACAGAAAGGCAATAAAAAAAGAAAGAACAGCAGCAGTTGTGGGCAAAGTTTCAGGGGTTGGAATGATTATTCACAATGACCATCGAAACTTGAACAGTTACAAAACCAAGATCATTGTCCTCCGACGTCCAGACGGATCAGTTACAGCATTCGGAAAGGAAATGCGGAAAATGATTCTTCAATAGCCATGTCCTCCTGCTCTAATATGAAATAAAGGAGCATGGATATGTCCTTTCCACCAGATTTCTCTTTGAAATTTCTTGTGCTATTTTGTGGGTAAATTATCGAACAACACCTGGACCGGAAAGGATGAAACCTGAATTCATGAAGAACCTTCCTCTAGTCCTCACAAACGCCGTGGCTCGGCTCTTTTCAACTTACCTTTCAGATACAAGATTCCTTCTCAGTGGAAGGTCTGATCTATTGCACAATCTGGTTAATTTCTGTCTTCGGTAAACTTTTCACTCGTGTCATCCTAAGCATCATTGACAAAACATAGAACGAAGAACAGCCATATGAGCAAGCGAGGTTTGAAAACGAATCTGTAGGTGGAACACATGCACACGATGGCAAGACTCACTGAAGTATGGCAAAATTAAACGAATCCGATGTGTTTTACTCTTTATCTTTGATATCCTGTTTGTCTTTAAGCTCTGGAGAACTATTGTATCTTTACTCAATGTACAAAGACTTCATGAGATATATAAAATTTCACGACCAAAATTTTGCCATTCTACCTACAAAGATGCTAACATGGAGGTGAAAAAAAACATTCCAACACTGGAATGGGGCAACATGGGATTAAAACTCGGTGGTCGGCAATTGAACCATTTTCGCTTCACTGTTCTTATAAAACCAAATATCAGCCAAGCGGAACGAATGTTGGCCGACTTTGATAAGGCTTTTTGGAAAGATCGTTCTCGGACTAAATATTACAAGACTGTATTAGCAAACTGATTGGTTTCATTCATCCCATTAACACTCAAAGAATGAATATCTCCCAGTGCTGCAAGCCGGGAACTCAACATGATGAGCGACCTAGCACAAAAAGTTGAGCAGGAGAAAACGAATGCATTAAACAGCCTTCGAGAGCAACAAGGTTGCTATGAAGTGGAAAACGAGAAACCCGAATGCGTGGCCATCTTTTCGACTCCACGACTTCCCTGCCTGAACGTATGCGTCAAAATCTGGTCGCTACGCAAACACAAGGAAAGATCGCTCAAGGTTATAGAACACGCAGTCGAAAGGAAGGTGCTAGGCTTATCCCGTATCACGTAAGTGTGAGAGGGAATCCGAAAACCCGACCCACGTCAGAAGTCAAAGACGTCATTCTATACGCCAAACTGCCAAAGATGAGGTGGGCCAGACAAGTAATGCGCATGAACGACAACCGTTGAACAAGTCTCGTATGTGACTGTATTCCCAGTGATATCAAACGTATTGCGGGAAGACCATCGACGCGATGGTCAGAGTTCTTCATAAAAACCATAAATAGAAGATATGAAGGTTAATGTGTCCATAGAACGACTAGAATGCCTTGAGCTACTCCTGCACACGATAGGGAAAAACAAGGTTTACTGGCGCCCGCTGGAGTTACCCGACGATGACAGGTGTAAGTGATAAATACAAGTAGCAAATAATTATAATGATAATAGACTCTTACAATAATGCGCCTAGGTTTTGAAAAAGGATAACTCGCCCTAAAACGTTGGCCATTGAACATCATAATACAAGGTAGAAACTCCGGTTTAGTCTTCATTTTCGCACTTTGATTATGAATAACGCATGACGATGACGTGGCTATAGTTTTTCGTTTCATCTTATTCTAAACGACACGTGTTCAACTCTACTCCATGGATCTCTGCACTTTCCACATTCGATTCGTTTCCTCGCATACATTACCCATGATGGTCTTCCAATTTTACACGTGGCCTCGGCTGCTGCTTGAGGATCTTCATTTCATCTGGAATGTCGTAGAATGCTTTTCGAGTCGATTCTCTTTTGAGTCCTGAAATAGCCCGGGTGAATGCTTCTTTAATGAATTGCAGAAAGCGACCATTTTCGCAAACAAGTACGGCACCAATTTCGCGACTCCGGAAGGCATGAGAGGATTGGTGAGCATGGGACGGGATTAAACCAGCGGCGTGCTCGCAATGATCGGCATGATTACCACTGTACTTT
The DNA here is from genome assembly GCA_018806985.1 of Angiostrongylus vasorum. Classification (NCBI taxonomy): domain Eukaryota; kingdom Metazoa; phylum Nematoda; class Chromadorea; order Rhabditida; family Metastrongylidae; genus Angiostrongylus; species Angiostrongylus vasorum. Next base: position 21,353 of record JADANN010000241.1, read on the forward strand.
GCGCCCCATGATTATTATGATAATGTTTAATAATGATTATGACTACGATTACGATTTGGCTTTCGAAATAAACTAGCAGTCAAAGAGGTGTACTTTAAAGAGTACAATTAGCATGTATGTCAACAACACAGATACCTGCTGTAAAGAGGATGGATCTACAATGAGCTTTGATCGTTCCTGAATTTTGAGAAGTAACGACAATTTCATGCGGCCGCAAGAGCAATGGAACCTCTTCTACATCCCAGATTTTCTGGAAAGAACTGCTATGGTTCCGCCAAAATCATAGTGCTGCAGAATGATACCTTTCATAGCACTAATAATTGATAAACAAGAAGCTCTCCCATAAGATCGTCACCACTTCTCTCAACCACAGGAAAAACACCCCAGCCCAATTAGTCGCCCACAAGGGCTTACTTGAAAAAAAATTTACTTGTCTTACATAAACAGTTCAACAGAAGGAAAATAGAATTCAAATATTAACTTGGCTAATGAGCTCTATCTTCTCATAACATGGTTCACTCATCGTTGATGTTGAGTGGTCATCTGGATGAGGAAGCATCTGTAATAATAGCACATTGCAACGAAAAATCCCTGCATAATCTCTTACGAGACTTGAACAGTTGTACTCGTCACAAATTTCGTGATTATTATTTAGTCTTATTTATATGCAACGGTTACTGTCCACCGAAAACTTTTGTTAGCGCAATCGAATGTACCACAAGAATTCGAGGACAATCAAAAAAAATCCACTCTGAAAAACTAAAAATATGCAAGAAGAGTAAATAGATGTTACAGGCAGGCCTCTTTACCCACTTGAGTCGGTGACTTATCCCGGATGTTACTAGACGAATTGTGAACGACACACAGCTGTCTTGAAACTTGGTATCCCAAAGAAACTTTGTATTATTAACTGCCACGTAAAGAACTGTCTAGTGATGGCGAAGGATGGAAGAGATTACAAGGACCATTAATAAGACAAAAACAAGAGCTGCCACATTCATGGTGGAAACGCCAAAAGATGATGTTTTTTTACATTGGGCACATCGGGATTCGTAAATGAACTATCCACCGAAGAAAAACAAGAGCACCTAAATACACAAAAGAGAAGGATGAAAACTGTAAAAAAAAGCGAAAAATATCAAAAAAGGCTTAAGCAAAAATTTGAACATTGGAACAAGCACAAGTAGCCACATCAGTGAGGATAAAAGAGTGCTTCAACACCTAGAATTCTACAAGAGTTGATTTCCGCTCATACGTGGATCCAAGTCAAAGCTCCTTGCACTGATTTTAATTCACAACCCATACGGTGGAAAACTAGGCGTCGATTAGACTCGGCAGCATGTGAAGTCAAGCGTCCAGACCCTAAATATTAAATGTAATTTTCCCTACCATTAACTAAAAATGACGGGTGGGAAAGGGAAAGCAAGGGCCTCCGTGGAGTAGTGGGTAATGCGCGACCCACCGTAAAGGTAAATCGCAGTTCTATCTTGCCCGGGGTCCAAGTTTTACGAATATTTCAGTATCATTGTGGTTGTAATTCACATCATCTGAAGAGTGAAGATGTGATGGGATCGGTAAGACAGAAATGGCCAGCAATTACCAGAAGTTATAATTTGGTTATTACCAAGGCAAGACAAAAATCAAAATTAGCAAGATATTAGTCCTTCATGAAAACAGGACTGCAGAACCCTCATGTTTATTGCATGTGAATCGGTCCATAAAAGTGGATCGGTTACGTCCATTACCTGCAGGGCTATTGAACATAGTTATCCTGTTTACTAATAGCCTGCAACCGCTTTTTTGAACCAGGTTTGCGACTATATTCTACTTTAAAAAGGGTATAAAGAATAAAAGGACAAAGCTCTCGAGTTGATCGATCCCTCGAGGGATGCGCCATGCACTCGACACCATTAAGCATGGTTTGGAGGTGTTTGAATGCATATCTGGCCTTTACAGTGCTTCGGAATGGCCCACCGATGTATCGAGCCAGTGCTGCTATCCTCCCAGACAAGTCTGGTACCAATTTGCCGACACCGCAGGGAAAGAAGGCTTGGTGGGCCAGGGGGGAAGGGGGGGATCGGTTCCACGTGTGCACGTGTGTGTTGCAGGGTGCCTCCGACCAGTGCACAACACACGCCCTTTAAAAAGGGTACAAAAATGTTATATCTCGAGAAGGTTACAGCTGCAGGTATCGAACAACTGCTAGATTTTAATCTTTGTCGCACTCATATATGAATCAAACCAAAAGGTTTTGACCTCTTTTTGTACATCAACGTGCGGACTTCCGTCAAAATATTGCTATCGTTAAATTTTATGTGTGCCTCACAAGTAGGTATGATTTTTTGTTCAAAAACAACAATGCTCGAAGCAAAGTAGTCTATTAATATTGACCCTACTCCACTACAGCGCTAGTTTTCGAGGCTGGCACAGTCGAATAACACCATCCTTCGTCGATTGCAGGTTTCCTGGACTTTTTTGACAACGGGAAACTTCTCTCAATAACTAGAGAAATTCAGAGCTTCTGAAAGTGACAAGTTCGTTGAAACGATTTGCTGTGTTGCCACATGAGCACGAATGACAGTAGCCGGGATGAAAGACCACCCATCAGCTTTGATGAAAGCAAAGTCGAAAGGACAATACTAGGAGTATCCTGTGCCGTAAAAGAAGGCGAAGAGATCCGAAGCTCCGAGCTGGATCAACAGTTAGAAATCAAAAGTGTCTCTCTGTACACCAAACTGTCGAAGATAGGGTGTGCTGCAGATGTAATGTGTATTGTCGACAAAAGATGGACAAGAGCCGTTGGTGAATGGATTCCTCAGCATGTCAAAACATACTGCAGGAAGACCAGCAACCCGGAGGCCATAGTTTTTCACGACAACCTAATAAGAAACATGTGATAATGGAGGAGTGCCTTGATCAATCAGAACCCACCAGGCTACCACTGCACGCAACAGGGAAAAATGGAAGATTTACTGGTGCCCGCTCTGGTCACTCCACGATCAATGGGACGACAAGTGGCAGGTGATACAAGTGAAAAATCTTTTATTTCAAGAATTTCTTACGTCGCTTAAAGGGTTGTGAACATTTTTCTTATGTCACAAGTTAAGTTTTCCCTGTTGTTTCTCGCTTTCGAATTGCTTCTTCGTTTCTTATAATAGTTTGCCATTTATAAACCTTAGCTATTCAAGAACAGTTTTTTTAATACCTCAAAAATGAACGTTTTCAATGAAATGACATAGATTTGCTCAGGGTGGGCATACATATAGAGGGATAAAAAGGAACCCGGTCTATGCGATTTGAGCCTAGCCACATGAATGAAGCAATATCACCGCTGAACAAGCGAATGATAGCAGCTTCCAGCTGAGTGGACGCAAATAACCACCCGTCCAAAGATTAATACTTTGATTATAACTACAGCCTTAGCTTAGCTGGGCTCATTGTCGATTAGGGCTCTCCAGATCAACCCCGCTGACGGGTGACTGCTGATGGTAGTGACCGATGGAACTAGCTGAGAGTCAGGCGAAACAAAGGACCCGCGTGGTGTGGTGGTGAACGCATTAGCCTCGAAAAGGGTAATAGCGCGCTCGTTCCCCACCGCAGACACCTGCTGTCCGAAGTTTTGCAAAATATCTCAGCATCATAGAAGTTATATTTTGCAGCATACTCTGCCACTAAAAGAAAAAGCAGGCAGTAAATAAAAAAGATTAAGACTGCCAAGAGGGTGGAGTAACTATCAAATAAAAAGAGGAATCTAGGGTCGAAAGCCACTCTGTGGCAAAATAAACAACAAAAAGGGAAAATGAAGTCAATTCACATTCGGAAAAATTCGTGGAGAAGGAAATTCCTAGTTGATCAAACATGACGATCAAATATGCGGACTATGGCTAACTGATAACCGCCAGACACTACGATGTATCCTGAAATGATCCACTTTACAATTTATCACTAACTACAGTATTCAAGTTTGATTCTCGAAGTGGCCTAAATTTTTTCTTCATCGAAGTAGTTTGACGTGCTGCCAACACGACGAAAGGCACGAAAGGCCGCCTAGGCCTCTTCTCCCAGTAGCTGTGTACAGGTACGTTTTATATTGAATTCCTTTTCTTTTCGTCACTCATTTCCCACTTTGTGCTTGGAATGCAAATCCCGCTAGCCACCGCCGCAGCCACTATTCTTTCAGTCCTTTTATTGCTAGAATCTCTCTTTCTTTACCCATATTTCTAACTTGAAGAATCTTTTGTTTGAAAGTTTCCTTCCCGTAGTGAAAATGATTTGAGCCTTTGTTTACGCAACAAGTTAGACTTTTCCTATTATTTCTTGCTTCGAAATATCTCCTGCGTTCCTTTTAGTAGTTCGTATTTTATAAACATTAGCAATAAAGGAGTTGTCTGTTAATACAACAAAACTGAAGCTTTTCACTGAAGTGACACACACTTAATCAGGTTGCTTGCAAGCCTTGACGAATGGAAGCAACACGGTGGCGGCTAGCAGCGTGAAAGCGCCAAGTTCAGTAATGCGGGCATTGGTAGACACAGCTTCCAGCGATGAGGGGAAGCAAATGACCATGCCATATAAACTTGAGATTTAAGACTGAGACTTCTTGTCTAAATTTTTCGCTCAAATAATTTCAGTGGACAAAGACAGCAACACGTTTATTTCAATTCACATTTTTTCTTTAAATTTGAGGCAAATTGTTTCTGGCCAGCGGTTTACACAAGAGTTGAGATTATAAACCGATATGCTTTCATTTATTGCTATTCAGTAAACACACCACTACGATGGACTTATCTCCCATTCTGGTTTCGGGCGATCACTAAGCTTTGCCTCGCGGACGTCCTATCTACGAAATGTCTACAAAGTGAGGAGTACGATTGTGAAAGTCTCATATACATGCGATTGCATTTTCCAGTAGTTCTCAGTGAGAAAAAAATTGTTTAATATTGAAATGAGAAGCGCAATTTTAGTAACTCATGCAGTATGCTGTGCCTATCTAGGTAAACTTCTATAAAAGCTCTTGGCTCTAATCATTTGCAGAGGAACGCGCCATGCAATCGAGTTCATTGCGCATTGTTGGAGGTGATTGAATGCATTTCTAACCTTAACAACAACTGACGGTGGTCTACCGGTGTATCGAGCCAGTGTAGATATACTCGCAGGGAAGTAAGTTTGCACCACTTTGCTAACTCCAGAGTCACGGAAGGTTTGGAGAACCTGGAGCGTGGGGATCGTTCCCATATGCACTGTAGGCCATCTCTGACCAATCCGCTACACGCGCCCTCTATCTAGATAGATGCTGTCTAACGACGAAAATACTTCGTTAATTCACATGGTGTATTAGGGTGCTGGCTATTTAGCGAAATCACGGTAACGCGACTCCTACTAGAAGAGCTGCAATGCGATGTGCCACACTAGTGGGCCACTACGTTTCGTGCACGCCCACGGTTAAATGTAAAGAGTTGGGGTAAGCCCCATATTCTTCGAGAACTCCAAATTGCATTTGAAGTGTCAGACGGTTATACATCATACATAAATAATATGCTCAAGGCGTTAAATTAGCGAAATTTCCAATGCAAATAAAAAAGGCCCAAGTCATCCAGAAAATTTTGGCGAAACCGGCTGCTGAAGAGTAAGGAAATGAATATTTACGTTTAGGCGTTGTGCTAAAAAATGCGTCAGACGTATGCTACTCGTGGTGAACGAAAAAAAATCGGAAGACATTTAAGAAGCACAAGATAAGAGTCTTGACAATAGGCAGCTACACTGGGATCAATGATGAAAAATTAGTTGAAATAATGCCGACAAACGATTTTAGTTTGCTTCACCGCACTTCCAAGAATCAAATTTCTCGAGACAGAGATTTTAGTCGTTGGGAGAAAACGTTGTGATGTGAGATTTGAACTTGGCGCTAAGTTAGAATTGCAGAAAACAGTAAAAAACTGTCGGCGTTGATCAATCCTTGAGGGATGCGTCATGCCTTGCCCTTTTTCACGTATCGTCAGAAGCGAATGAATGCATGTCTAGTTTATACAGTAATTTCTACAAGTCTGCCAGTGTATTAATTTAGTGCTACTGTAATTTTTTATTCAGTGCTGCTGAAACCCTCTCAAACAAGTCTTGTACCAATTGGCCTAGAGCAGTGGGATAGAAGGGTAAACCCAGAGCATGGGCGCGAACTAAAGAGCATGTGTGAACTGTAGAACACCTTTGACCACTGTGCTAGACGCGTCCATTAAGTAAGAGCTGAGGCCTCTTAATGTAAAAGATTTGCCTCAAGAAGTATTAAGTCATTATTCTATATTGAGACGAAATTCTATCCTTTAGTGTAATATAATTTATTAAGGAACAAAATAACTCAAAGTGCAGATTTCTACTTGGCCCCCCTGCTCCACTCTTTCTGAAATCAGAATTATGCGTGAAATTAAAATTGGGAGCTATCAGAACAGAACATGAGATCTAAAATGTCAACAAAAAATACTTGATATGAACTGGTCGTACCGCGTAAGCCATCATGCGTCTGTGCACCTGGCATATGCATGGGTATGCAATTCGTATTTCTTGTCAAAAAAAGCATTACAGTGGTAATATCTACATTTGAGAAAGTTGCAGCACCCTTCCTATTTCAAGCTGTAGAATTACAAATGCAAGCTAGCACGTGTGAAACCGCCCGTGAAGCGACACATGCAAGTCGTTGTCGATATAAAACGGGTGTTACGCATTGTCAAGAGGTGTTTGTACATCACTATAGCTCTTCACCTATCCTTTGTGCTGCAGGTTTTGTGCATAGTGGGAGTTTTGAGGTGGACTCCACCTTATTGCGAAGTGTCCAGCTCAATTCTGCATTGGAAATGCGGCCGCTCACTCATCTCCGTGCGCATTATGAGCAACAACCGTATCTACCACTACACTCGGCCCGTTATTGCTTTGCAATTTTCTCGAATTCTCTTAAGCAAAGCCTATGTTAAGATATAGCCAGCCAAAACGTAGGAGGTTGCGAAATTTTGTTTCTTCTTTCGTCGTTATTAATTTGTTTTATTCATTTACTTTATTTTTCGCTAGCAGAAACAGTGAAGAAAAAAAGGCAGAAGGTACACATGTGAATCCGTAAACGCTCCATCCGTCATCCGTGTCGACGTTTCTTGCCTCCGAAGGAGGTTGTGGGACATCGAAAATCTGGGGGCTGTGTGAAATCTGTCTTCCTCATGCAAGCTTGCTTGTAAAAACACTTTTTCGACATCACTGATCATTAAGATAATTCCAGTACGAAAACGAAGAGTGATATCACTTATTCGTGCTAGGAACAGTGGTCCAATGATTAAGGACTTCATTTAGTGAGGGCGGCAGAAGGTTTTCACTCCATCTACAAACTGCCGTTTTTTTTTCGCAAATTAGTGTTGAAAGGAAAGATAGGTAATGTTATTTAGGTGAAAATTTTCGTGCGCTCGCAACCGTTCAGCGAGAAAAAACTTTTGGAAGTACCTTGCCTTTCAGTGAATGCATTAGAGTACTTTCAAACTTTCATAGAGTCGAGTCAAGTGCGTTTTCTTCTAGTGCATAAATTTTAATACACAGACTGCGCGAGAGCGAATGCTGATATTTGCCGATTTAGATCTCTTGCAAAGGTAAGATGTGTGCGTTTGATGGCTTATGGATTCGCCAACGCCATGATAAACTTTTCACGACGCCACTGCATCATCATTCCTGTAGCAGTTCCATCATGGTTTGGTTTCTCATTTTTTTTGACACCGTGAAAGCTCTGGACTCATGAAATCAAACGAATTTCTTGAAAAGACGAAATGGTAGCGGGTTAACTTGAGTTGAATATGCTTCTTTCATCGTTTATTAGAAAGATACAAACTATGATGGAAGAGTTGCTCTAATGCTGTCTTCTTTTTGGTTATAGAATTCTGTTTAATAATCTGCAAGGCTTGAGCTACAACTTCGTGGCTTGTGGTCGGAGTTGCAATGGAAAAGCCTTCACCATGAGTACCAAGGAGACCAGAACTAGTACAAGGAGCGTAAAGGGAGGAATAATCCTTTGTCTTTCGACCAATCAGCAAATGCAACGACGACACGAAATTGAAGGTATACTTACTCCTTTATGGTGCTGCCAAAATAATACGGCTCTCCAAAGGGAAGAGCATTGACGTGCTGAGATTTCCAAAGTTTTGATGGAGATAAATCGTATATTGCTGTGTATGGAAATGATCATTTAACTGAAGTTTCCGGATCCAGAAACTAACTCTTCTTTAATTTTGGCCTAACTCATCAATATGCACTTATTCATTTATAGGCCAAGACGAAGTTGATAAAAGCGCTTACTCGGCTAACGCTTCGACGTGCTCATCCTCCTGTGATCCGATTCAACGGTCAACAGTCTTTCTCACTCTCGTAGTGGCTTCGGCGTCGTATTGAGCCGAATCTTTTTCGGGCGAGCACGGCTCGAATGACGCAACCTCACTCGGCGATGCTGTTCTATATGCACCGTCAACAACTGTGCTATATAAAGAGCATCGTCGAGTGAGTTACTTCATTAAAGCGCTGCTCTGCCGAAGAATTTTCGACTCATTACTACAACGATGGCACCACACCGAGACTACGAACGACTGTTGACCATCGACTCGGATCGTCCGCTCTGAGGCAGACGAGGAGGTCAAACCTTAACAGAGTAAGCAATTTCCACTCACCGACCCATACAGCTGATGAGTACGATTTGGATGCGTTGTACTACCATTTGGTGGAAGTTATCCACAATGATAAAGCTTATTATAAATTTGTTATAGGAGATATCAACGCCAAGACAAGAAAGGCCGACGAGATCAAATACAGGATCGGAGGATTTGCATTAGGAAGAAGAAATAAGGATTAAAACGGCCTTGTAAGACTCTTGTCTGCAGCACACCTCTTCCAAAGAAACTCGTTTTTTTATTTCGGAAGAAAGAAAGCTGTTCCTACATGGGAAGTTCCTAACGGCTCCTCTCATGCAGAGGTCTACTATTTTCTGACAAACAGGAAATGGTGCCTACTGGACACATCGGTTGTCACTTCATGCTGTACTGGTTCCGATTACCGCCTTCATTCGACTCAGCCGTAAGCCGAAAAAAAATTCATGCTAACCAAATAAGAAGATCGCATCATGTCTGCATTACGACTGAGGAGTTGCTTGAAAAGAGAAAGAAACTAATTCTTGATCCTGCGCAACACGCTTAACACGGCTAGTAAAATGAAAGCCAACTGCAAAACAACTCTGCAGGAAGATCTACATCGCTACAGGCAAAATAAACAATTGAAAGCAACAGAAAGTAGAACAACTCCAAAAAAAGTGCTGGCGGAACTTGCGCGAATAGTGTTCCGCCGTCAGCCGTAGTGAACGAAGATGGGACCACTAAAACTTCCAACCATAAAATGGAAATAATAAAGAAAAAAGCTCTACATGAAGTTCTTTCCCTAAATTCTTTTTGTAAACCGTGAAGTACCTGCTGAAGCCCAACTACCTGGAATTCTTCTCTCTGGGTTTCGGTTTGGGACAAACAACGTCAAAAACGCACAGCTCCAAAACCCGATAAATATCACCGTCGGCTTCCTTGGAACTGGAAGCCACAATTTATAAGTAGTTCTCGCAAACCTCAAAGCATCCTAATTTTAAAAGGAAAAAAATCTCAAATCATTGAAGAATCTCGTGCATGTCCAAAAACCCTGTCCAAAAAAAGGTGACTAAAGAGATCTTCGTAACTATCGTCCAATATTCTCGTTGAGCGTACAATTATCCTTTTGCGCATATCAAGGAGAATGGGTGAAGCGCAACCAATCCAGCAAGCAGGATTTCGACAAGGGTCAGCATGATGTGGTGGTGAACGCTTCAGCCCTCGGAAAGGGTAAAAGCGCGTTCGTTTCCCACCGCAGAGACTTGCGGTCCGGAGTTTTGCAAATATCTTAGCATCATTGTGGCTGTTTCACTCGTATTACCCTGCCATCAAAAAATTATGATGGGCAGTAAATAAAAAGTTAACATTCGACAAGAGTTTCACTGCATGGACCACATCCAAACTGTGTCCATGTTCATCATCGTAGTTTGTCGGGAATGCCACTTACCACAAGTCCAATCTCACTTATTAGAGAGTTCCACTCGTAACATCACGGCTTTGAGGAAGGCGAAATCGCCGAAACGTCAGCCATCGACCGGTGAAAGCACAGGTAGCGATCCTTAATCAGTATTTACTCTAGTCAGACGGTATCGCGATTTACCCTGAAATCTGTCTTGACGTGTGAGCTTTGGTCCATCCTCGAACTGAACGTGTTTTCAAACGTTAATAATGACGTGTAATTGCTGATGATAAGCATGAATGAAACGTAAATAAACTAATATCGGTTTCCCTAACTTTATTTTTTCTCACTGTTCTGTAAGTTCCTGTCTTTAAATATTCACGTTTGTCACTGTGTTTATTGTTGTGGTAGTTCCTCCTCGGCATCTCGCTTACATTTTTTAAGTGTCCATCATTCCTTTCTTGAGCTCAACACTGTGCTCCTAGTTTGAAACAATGAGCGAGAGCATGGAACATGGAACTGATGAACAGAGAGATTATATGGAGACAACGACCGTGGACGTGACATTCGAACCAAGGTGTATCCAGGTAGTGTTTTTCCCTGCAGATTTTTTTTACGCAGCAATGTTGAGGGATGCGTGTTGAGCATTCAGTGCCTTTCGAATTTATCAAAATTAAAGAGCAGGTAGGAATCAATGACAAGAATCTGTTAGGAAACTTGTGTTCGTCACTGCTCGCCTAACAGCTTTCCTCATCCGTTGGCAGGGACATCGGAATCGCCACAGGGCGACATCTGTTACAGCTTTGCAGTGCTTGGGTCCTTCAAATTGCAACACTGTCCCACTTTTTTTTCGTCGTCTTTCCGAAATGATAACTACATTGGAGCAAAAATGTGGAACGGAAACACCACGAGTTCAGGAATTGTTAGCAATCTCAATAATTCTTGGCACTTTAGACAAAATTTTTCCTTTCGTCTCTTAACACAGGAGTAGTCGCTATTCTAGCCGAGAACGATGTCAAAACTAGAGATGAAGATCAGTAAAGAGCTGGTACTTTTTGCTTAGGCCTCAAGGCAAAGGGCAGATCACGTGGAGTGAAAACCTGACATTCTCAGGTATTTATCAATGCATGGATGCAGTACATCTATTCTTGTGATCGACAGATCTGTTGAGATGATTTGTCCGAGTTTGTAAATGGCAATTCGTTAGGCATACAGTCGTTGCATACCAATTTTAGGAGCGACTTTCATGTCCTGGTCACGCTGACGAACACGCTCCTACCCTTTCCAAGAGCTACTGCGTTCACCACTATACCATGCGGGTCTTTCATTTCGCCTTTCCCTCAGCCGTGTTTTATGGGGAGCATTAGAAATTACCCGTCAACGGGGTTAATCTGGACAGCACAAAACGGCATTGAACCTAGTTAAGACAAGGCTATAGTACAGATCGCAAACTAATGACTTTTTATTAGGTGCCTCTCCTTTTTTTTCATGGCATGATGTGATGTGAAGTTAGCCACTGGATAGGGTAGTAGCTGGTTCGATCCCCACAGCAAACACCTTCGGTCCGGAGTTTTGCGAATATCTCAGCATCATTGTGGTTATATTTCACATTACACCCTGCCGTGAAAAAAAAAGAAAAGGCAGCAAATAAAAAGTGAGTAGTTTGTATGGAACGTTTACATAACATGTCGATCGACTAAGAAGATATTTTGTTGATGTTACAGATTGGTAAATAAGAAAGAACGATTGACTGGCTTCACAATAATTAAACCTCTACAAAGTTTGGATCGTTATTCTAGGGCGGATGGTGCAGTTGGTGCGAACAAGAACCGAAATATTATTTTGCCTTTGTTGTTCATGTGCATTAATGAATATCGAATTTCTGTTCAGGACGTGTAAATCGTTTTTGCCCACGATTAGCTCCCTATCTGCCACATGGTAACGCGCCACGTCGCGTGGCGATTGGCGGGCGTGAGATCCCTCTATGAGTGAGATCCGCGGGGGGATTCCATAGATTGCCGAAAGTGCTTTAGATAATTCGGGAATTGTTCACGATATATTCACAATGGGAAGCATTAGTGAAGATGGTAAACTTTACATGATACGATGTCATGGAATTACAGGAGGAGGTGGTGTTGGAAGACGAGACCGAGAGGAATCTACATAAATTTTAGGGAAACACCTATAACAACTGCAAGCTGGAGCCTAATTCTTAAGTCTAAGTTTTCTGAAAGAATCTGGTTGCCATCAATGAGCCTAAGAGCAGATGTAAACGCAGATGGAAGCGGAACCGCTGCACATTGTTGTTGATGCCTTCACACAACTACAGCAGAAATTAAGATAATAAAATAGAAATAAACACACTGAAAACAGACGAGCTGATATGACTTCCACAAGCAACAAGACTTCGAAAATTAAACAGGATCTCGAGAAGTGACTATGGACTAGTCTCCGAAGAACAAAAATTGTGACGACCTTACTATGGCCCTCCGCACGAGAGGTTCAAACTGCTCCTTAATTTTGATCGAGAAATTGCTCGAAGAGAGCGAAACTCGTGCTTGATCCTACTGCAAAACACCTGACACTGCTGCCAGTAAATTCGAGGCTTACGCGATGATTTTAGAGTGCCTACATCTGCACAACCAGAATAAGTTTTTGGAAGAAATTTAAGAACCATTTTTGAAGAGATGCTTTCGAGTGCTGCTGGATAATAATAATGTTCTGGCTTTAGGTCTAATGAATAAGGATGAAAATAGTACTATATCTCGTCTCCATTTAGAATAATGGATAACTTCTATAGATATCTCTTTCATTCGAGAACTCTCGCCTCAGACCGCGATATTCCTGCTTAACAAATATCCCAGGATTACTCGTTCCGAATTTCGAGTTGAGGCAGAAAACATAAAGAGACTCACAGCCGCAGGACCTCATTATATAACAGTCGATTTTCTTCGAGCTCAGAAGCATGAACTTCGTCCTAAGCTCCAATGTAGATGGTTTTCGTTTCATGCTTATCGTTGCTTGAAAAAATGAACAAGGAACAGATGCCAGAATGCTCTGTGCATGATTTTAAACCTGGACATAAAGCAAAAGAAACAGATTACAGTATCGGCGTCCATTTGGCACTAACCCTGTTAGATATGGTGAAGTAAAGCGTTCATGCAAGACGTCCGATATTGATTTGACAGCCTTGATGATGGTCAGGGCTGAGATTGGGTCCCATAAGGTCGAATACTATTGCGAAACGCTGGCCCTTTACTAAGAGTTTTGAAAAAAATTCGAGTGTTTCGAAATTTAAAAATCGAATCCGGATAGAAAGCGGATGAAGTGAACGAAAGAGAGAGCGAAGGAAGACAGGGAGAGAGGAAGAGATCGCCATTAGGAATTGTATTCCATAACTTGCGGAACCATATCCATTGAAGTGGTAGCAGCGGTTGTTAGGCGAACATCAGTCGGCGGTGCCCTTTTATGCAAACCGAATGTCGGCCGATTCCCGCCTTTATGATCTCCGATTTGGCGGGCAATGCGTCTTTCAGCAGACGGCACTTTATCTGTCAGCACGTAGAGTTGCAATATCTTAAAACAGACTATCATTTTATGTATGTATACGATTTTATAAACTCATCTTTTTGAGCTGATGCGAGGTCGCCGTAGGTCTTCCTTGTCGTTCTTGTTTTTGTTGTCGTTGCTATTGGTGTTGTTGGTACGTGGCCCACGTTTCTGCGATTTTGCCTTCCTCAGAGATTGGACGTATTTTGTTTAACAATAGTCTTATATTCCGCGAAATATTTATAGTATTAGCGAAGATCAAACTTTCAAATAAACGCCATTTTGATCAAAAAAAGCTACTCACCATGACATGACGACTAAGGCTGCCCGCGTGTTGTTCACGTGGGACGGCGAGCGAGACCCACCCAGGGGTCAAAATATCGTTTTGAAATAAGGCACCAGGTCGCGTGTAATAGTCAGGCATTCGTCTTTCCGATTCATCTTTGGGTTTTTCGAAATCATCCAAAACGCCTCGAGAGTTTTGCGAGTTGATGTTTTTGATTCCCACGCTAAGATCCGGACAGTCAGTTCAAAATCATCGCCACTGTGATTCTTTGCCCTTGTGCGTGCATAGAGGAGTGCTTTGACGAATTTTTACTTTCCCATTTAGATGTTCTTTTACGCGGACACAAAGTGGTCTACCCGTTTCCGCAATATATTCCTCACCGACTATCATTAGACCTCAGCAACAATAATCAGTAACTTTTACATGATTGAGCTAACACCACATTCCTATAAAAGTTTTATTCGGCTAACGTTTCGGCGCCTTCGCCTTCCTCAGAGCCGCACTGATCCGAATCAATGATTTCCAAGCTGGTCGTTGTCGCAATGTTGATACACATTGTTGCATCGAGTCGAATCCAGTGGAATGGAAGCACAAATTTGCCGACCCCGGAAGGATGGAAGGCTTGGTGAGCCAGGGGCGCGACGATCGATCCCATGTGTGTGTTTCAAGGCGCCTCCGACCACTGAGCCACACGCACCCAATCATCCAAAAACGTAAGTATAAAATATAATGTAAAAAATATCTTTCCTTTCATTGATTACGTAACACACGAGATAGATCTGGGCAAAGAATATGCAAAGATGAAGTTCATAACACTTACCAATGCCAAATTGGTATCAAAAAAGAGCTATCGTTAGGGTTTGTGGGCTTGAGGAAGAACTATCCGCTACTTCTTGTAACAAACTGCTGTAGTGTGGGATTTTGTTCGACAAAAAAAACTGCAGTGTCTACATGGGATGTGGAACAATCAAAATGAAACAATTCATGGCATTTTTGACAGATTGCGCCCTCACTTTAATATTAGAAGAATTGAAAAAAGTCAAAGGAACATTGCGTAGGATCGCATCCATCCTGCATGAGCTTCAAGTTCGACTCCGCGGCAACGCTAAGATTGAAGTAGGAAATAGAAAGGAATAAGAAGTAGGGGCATTTCCACCACATTCTTTTCCTCGATCGTTCTTAGACAGCAGGATCCAAACGACGAATTAGTTAGCAATTTTCACATGTTTTCGAACGAAACTCGCAAAGTCTTGAACCACTGTAGCGTGAGAAAGCTTAGTTCCAACCTTACAGCAGCGCCAAATTCTGGCATGCGGCAAGTTCGAGAACTAATAAAATCAAAAGTTATTAGACTATGATAAGAGTGGAGAGTTTGCAGTAATTCCTTATCAGTTAGATGTTGAGATAATGGAAAAACATCTTGAAGACGCTTCGCTTTGTCGCGCACCAACTGAAAAGGAATCATTAGACATTACCTATCTTAAGAACGAAATGCGAAACACATTCCGTTTTATGCTTGCTTACCAAAACTCATAAGTTAGCATCCTCCGACCCAACGTCAGTTGTGTAGACGGGCGCACTGATAGAACAGTTTGATTAATAAACCTGATTCTCACCCAGCTGCTCAAGCACCTACCAGCCCATCTCACGAATGCCCAATTGTTCTTGGATCGTCCGCGTAATATGCATCTCAACGAGTTTACTTTGTGGAGCCCTTCGACGTTACCGGCTTTTACACTAACGTGTCGAATGACTCCGCATGCAAACCATCCGCGAGCTTCTTGAGCAACTCGAAGAAATGATAAACATGTACGGATTCCCGATTCGGTAGCTCATGGTCCTCATAAAGGTGTGCCTAAACTGCTCGATCTTAAGGTGGTCCGGGAAATAGTAAGCACAAATTAGAGGGTTGACAATGGGACAGCGACTGGCACCAGCTCTTGCCATTTCCTCTGCATAAAGAGGACTTGAGGAAGTACTATACACTACCTCTTGTAATAAACCGCTCTAGTGTGGGATTTTGCTGATCAAGAAGAGCTGCAATATCTATGACCGATATGGAAAATCGAAATGAAACAATTCATGACATTTTCGACAAGTTAGGGGATCATTTTAGTTGTAAGCAGAGATGATGTATTATTTCCTCAATAATTCACGAAGAAAAATGAGAAATTTTCGATTTCCACCCTCTTACAAGTACTTTTAGTGAGCGTACTGATTGCTGTCTGTGCTGTCTGCCAAAGATAGCCCGGTTATCAACTCAGTGCTTGCACTTTAAAGGTTTCCTTCACCAGATTGAAGCACTTCGCGTCACAATTCGTCCACCAGTTTGCTCATCATGAAAACTGTGACAGCAAAATGTTTAGCTTTTTTATTTGCCGCCTTTTTTCAAGCCGGGGGAATTGTACAAAATACAGGCACAATAATTCTGAGATATTTTGCAAAACTCGGCTCCCGCCAAGATCCGAACCATCTATTTTCCTTTCCAGTTGTTCATTTGTTTCGGGTATTCACTACTATATTATGGATTCTGCGCAATATAACACCCTTCACTTGTTCGGTGTTATGAATATCTCTTAAACCGCACCATCATTAGGCCCATAGGTTATGACTAATCAATCGTAGATTCTTCCATCTCCCTGTGTAACCAGCGATGGAAAATTGTGACAAATAAAGCTGGACCTGAAACAGGACGATGGAGAGCTGCTGCTGGCAAACAGCTACGCTTTTGATAAAAAACCAGCAGAATGTAGAACCACTACAAAGTACTTCCCTTACCATCTTTAGTTCTCACGCCGGCAATCGCCGGCATCTTCTCAATTATTCTGCGAGAAATTCAAAGCGACTTAATTGTGAACACCTGCAAAATACAGACTTATTTAAAGCACTAAGAATAATAGATAAAGGTTAAAGTTATATGTCCGATTAACGCGATAAGGGCAGCTCTCATCTATAAATAGATAATCCATCCATTACTTGTATACTTGGATGGCTTTGTCTTTGCTGCCCCAGCATAATTTCCGTATTTTTGGAGCTTCGCTGGTTCATCAATTGTGGTTCCCATGAGTCTCGAGGTTAACATAGCCGAACTCTGCCCCCAGGTCGTCAGTAGCACAGGTAGCCTACTTCCATGTAGATCAGAGTAGATTTCCCAACAGGCGACTAGTTTATTACCATTTCGTTAACTCTTTAATGGCCCTCCTGGTGGAAACGCTGGACCTGTTATTAGCGTGGAAGGATCTGATGCCGAGATGAATCCCCCCAACCCTACCGCACAGTCCGACACCAAGGGACGTTTCCCAGCCGCGCGATGAGGCGTTTTTCAAATTAAAACTAGCTTTACTTCGTTTTATCGAGCTTGCAGCACGGTATTGAGGTGAATGCGGACGAACGTATTCTTAGATTTGGAACTTTGGGAGTTCAAAGTTTCCTTCCTATGGAATTGCCTTGTGCAGCTGTCCTGAAAAAAAAGAAAAGGAATAAAACTCTCGACGTTGATCAGTTCCTAAGGGATTCGCCACGCATTAGACTTTACTAAGCATCGCTAGAGGTGAATGAATGCATATTTTGCCAATACATTGACTTGCGGCGACCTACCTATGCATTAAATCAGTGCTGCTACCCTTCCAGGCAAGGAACTAATTTGGCGACCTGGAGAGATGAAAAGCTTGGTGAGCCCGACATGCAGGATCGAACCAATGACCATGTGTGCATTGCAAAGTGCCTCTTAGCACTGCTCTAAACGCCCTCAGCTTTCCTAGAACACTAAATCCTACGGTCAATCAGATGCAGTATTACGCTACCTGTGTGATTACAGAAGAGTAGGAGCCGAATTCGAGTTCGCAGTGTTTCACTTATAACATTCTTCATAAATAGCTTTCGTAATTATATACGTTAGTCTGTCACAGTGTCCTTTTTAAGATATCTTTACAGCTGCTTATTAATTGTTATTTTAGTGAAATGCTTCAAATGAGAAAGCCTGACGCAAGGTGGACGTTGCATCTCTCCAAGTCTCCTACAAATCTGTCCAACTGGAAAGCAGTACGAGAGTTCGACTCCGAAGAAGTTATGATGTAGTAAAGCAGCACAAAGTCGCTCCAGGAATGGGATAGCAAAATTCAGGATTTGCGCTTAAAATCGCCAGTTCGCCCTCGGTCGATTCCGGGTAGGCTGGCGGTCATGCCGGCAACCGGTCACTGTAGTCACTCGTTTCTGCTAATTAACAGTTATGGCCCTTTATTTTTGAGTTTGAATATTCGCTCAGTTGTTGAAATGCTG
This sequence comes from Angiostrongylus vasorum, assembly GCA_018806985.1. Taxonomy (NCBI): domain Eukaryota; kingdom Metazoa; phylum Nematoda; class Chromadorea; order Rhabditida; family Metastrongylidae; genus Angiostrongylus; species Angiostrongylus vasorum. The sequence goes on from JADANN010000241.1 coordinate 39,507, forward strand.
CAACATTTTGCTGTTTGCGTTCTCCTTGTTTTATTGTGAAAATTTCAGGCTATAGCGCGTCGTGCTATTCCGTGTGCCGTCCAATGCCTGTCACAAACTATAGTGATATAAACTATAGCGATGCTGAGGTTTGTGCAAAACTCGGAACAAAAGGTGTGCCTCTAATCCGCGATTACCCTTACTGGAGGTTCACGTGCTATTCACTACACCAAACTGGGCCCTTGCTTTGCTTTTCTCTCAACTAGGTTTTTACTCAATCGATGCTGTCAGCAATCACTCGTTTGAGGGAATGGTCAACGTAGCACAAATCGGCATTGAACCTAACTAAGCTGAAGATGCAGTCGAAATATCATGTGCTTCAACTTTTGCTCACTGCATATTATTTTCATGGCATTTCACATCATATCCCGATTGTTGTGGTCAATAGAATATGAGTTCCCTGTTAAAGGGCAATCGCGATTTGAAAACACGACTTTCTGAAGTTCTCAGTTTTCCTCATGCAATCAGCATACTGTGGTTGTTTTCTTTCTACAACGGTATGCATTTGAAAGGAACTGTTTTCCATAGGATTGAAATTTGGGTGTTGAGTTTTTTCTGCTAGACTAACCTAATGGTAATTTAGCTTTACAACATGCTTTTATGACTTCACTTCCAGTTTGCAAGCGCTTACGTCGTTAGGTTTTGTTTCAAAGTTCTCAAAGAATTATGGGGTTTGCATGTTGTAATTTTGTTATGCGCTGTATTATTTCATGGCTTGTAATTTATGTCACAGTCCATGTAAGATTGTGAAATTTGTTTGTACTGCCCTATTACTTGTTTTCGAATCCTGATGACCTTATATAATTGCTTCACTGAAATTGGACTTCACTATTCTTTGTTTAGGCGATGAACATCTGGAGACCACCTACCAACAAGCATTGAAATTCATAGGGATGTGGAAGCGGGAATGGGCTTGAAGGTAAAAAGGCAACGTGTCGCCCACTTGATCAAGCTGCACTAAAGATGACATGCAGGCTCTATGAAATTGTTGGGTCTGTTGCCTTTTATATTTCGGTGCTTCTCTTTATGGGCGATTTGCAGCAGTTTTCAACATTCGCTCATTTATTTGGTGACCGTGCACGGTGGTCTATCGGCGAAGCAAACAAAAAAAAGATATTTGAAGAACTGGCTGAGAATCGTCCGCTGATGCGCAGCTTGGTGAGCAGTGTCATGCTTATTTTTCAAGGTGAATTAGTAGGATGTTGCCTTCTTTGGGGTTTAGGCCTCGCGTTCGTGCGTGCCACCGAATTAGGCATGGCCAAATCAAACCAAGCCTAAGCTCTGTTTTATTACATCTCTTCGGCTTTTGGTGGTAACTCACTTTCACAACTAGCGATGGTTAGCGTTAGAACGTTTTTTTTCCTTCAGCTATTCAATTCCTTCCATAGTTTCGATTGTTTCTTAGTTGTGCTCTAATTCGTCTTTAATAGTCTCATGGAAGAAGGAAGCAGTCTGTAGTAATTTAGTTTTTTGCAGCATTAACAAGTCCATGATAGATTTAAGTCTTCCCTACTTGATTGGCAATTCATTTAATTTTATCATTTATGAATGCCATTAAATGTCTATTCCATGTTCAGAGCTATCGATATTACGCAGGGATTGCTGTTCTTCAAAACTGCAAAAATGCTCTGTCATACCACGAAAAAGCAGCAAACAAGGTAGCGGATGGTTTCAAATTCTCTATTGGCTCGGCTCTTCAATGCGTACGATTGGCAGACGAGGTGGTGAGTTCTCATTTTTCTAATAAATATTCAGTAAAATGGACTTGGTTGTTTCGTCCATGTCGACAGTACCTTTCAGAACCTTTAGAAACCGTCATTTCAATTTTTTGCATTTTTTTTCGCTAAATCTTTTATCTGCATGTGCCATTGTATGTCCTGCGTAAATCTTCTACAGCTGTCATTTATTATCACCTGTGCTAGCTCTGTTGCAGTGTGATGATGACCAGTTTCGTTCTCTTTCGGAATAGCTCCTTAATGGTGATGGGAGATGCGGTATGAACTTCTTATTTGAGGAACTGAGGTGAGTTCGATTTCAATGAGAATATTCTCGTCAAACACCACTTATTATCTTCCTCTTGAGCGATGATAAGAATGCCTTTTCCAGCCTTCGGGTGAATCAAAGTCCTCGCACGAAGAATGCGATGATCATAATCAGTACATAATAATAGCACAACGGAGTTCAGTCGGAGACTGAAGTCGCTGATCGTTGTGGATCATAGGAGATTTCCCATCTCGAGACTGGTTGATACCGGCTCGGCGATGATTCTCAGTATTAGTTTGCTTCTGTCTGGGCTTCCAGGTGGATGCGTCGAACTCCTTTTGACCATGTAAAGCCTTTGTTGTGGAGATGAATCTCCCTCCCTCTCCTCTACGTCGCAATCCCACGCGCTGAAACATTCGTCAGCTACGATGAGTCGGTAAGTTATAGCGTAGAGCACGTTGAGATTCTACTGAAAAACCGGTGGTAGTGATATCACAAGATCACTATTTCCGTTGATGATTTAATTTCTATTCTAATTAGTTATTTTTTTACTGGGTTTTCACAGTTATACATGTAGCTACTAATCAAGTAGCTGCTATATTCGGTGATAGTTTAGCTGCTGCCTTTTAAGTTTATAAACAAGTTTCGCCTATGCATTGCTCAGTAGTAGTGGTTTCTATACTAGATATAAACGATAGGCTTGCTTGTCACGTCTTCTATTTTACCTATGCTACAGTGCTTGTAGCGTAAGTCGGGTATGTCCAACTCCGACGTCTATCACCTGTCTTTGTTGCGTGCCGTAGTTACATCCTGTTTTGATTTCCACGTCTCATGAGAGACAGTCCACTCGATTTTCGATGTTCAGGTTATTCAACCCTAATACCCTTTGTGCCTTTCCCACAACACTGTGCATCTCCACTTCAGAGCTAGCTAGCTTTGTGTTGTTAATTTCCAGCTGGAGAATTCCGAAGTAGTCTCCCCATTGAGCCATGAGTGCAGCATTAGGAAAAAGTGCGTACCTCATAAACATTGTTTCCCTTTAACATCGGTTTAACACCTTATTTCCAGTTGTGCTATCGTTGCCGATTTTTCGTTCCCCATTGTTAATATGTTGAGTTAGAAAGATACTGATGTTTCTAGTAGAGAGAAAATGATGTAGAAAATGTGCTCACCTTTTCAACCCAAACAGTCCTTCCAGTGCTCCATTATGAAGCAATAGCCTAGACTGATGTCACACACAAAATACTGCGCACTACTCACAGAGCGCTTGAATGATGCCTGCTGTAATATAACCGGTACACTCGTCATCTAGCTGCAATGCGAAGCTCTGATCTTTGAAATTAGTCCCATCTTCGTGACCCCGGAAGAACATACATCGATAGCGAAACAGAGATAGGCCGGTCACATAGTGATAAGAACAGACGACAAATAGACGAAAAGAAGAGTAGAGTGGACTTCACGAAAATGCAGGCGTCCCCTAGGACTGTAACGTACACGTTGAGGGGATGTGTTCGTAATCAAAGTTAATCAGCTGTGCTCGCAGCAGCTTATTTTACAGATCACGGTATAAGACTCGCACGCGCCACCATCCTCGAATAAAACTAGCACGTGGACGACGATTGCGAGGGAAAGAAACGCGCGGAAAATGTGCTTCGGTCCACAAAACTCGTGAAGACGGCACTCCAAGTATCCAAGTGAGTAAGTATTGATACTGTCGCAATTAGCATGTTAACTACAGCATCATTGTCCACAATTCATCTTTCTTAGAAATGACCAGAAATGTTTAGAAATGTCTGTAAAATTGTCAAAAATTATCTGGAAATTCTGAGATTACAATTATCAGAGTCAGTATAGTGTGGTACGCCATTTTCGAGTGAACGATAGGCGTGAGTGAAAGTGGATGAGTAAAAGCTGCAATACAAGCTTGGATTTTCATTTAACTCCGTCCTTTTCGCCAGCGAAGCCCACTAATTATCCTGAAGTTAACGGATTTAACGCAGTCTTTCTTGTAGGACGAAAAGAAGCGCAGGCTTGAAGGCTTGATACATTGGAAGGCACCTTGGTTGTAGGCATTGCCTTAATGGCCGCTATCGCCTGAACAGGGTGGGAACACGACGTCAAGCGATTTTCACTGAATGAAGCATCAACGGAACCTGTTACCGATTTCTATTTATAACAGCAGGTTATCCTCCCAACGGTTTACCACCTGGCTGGGAGGTGATCCTGCATGTAGGACTACGATGTACAACGAGACAATTCATCCCCTAGCAGTGTCTCCCATTCTAAGAAGGAGCCTGGCCTTTCCAATGGGAAGTCCAGCTAAGAGTAAACCAATATCAGGATCCACCACCGTCCTGATATCAAAGTCGCATGGTGGCAAATCTCCCTCTGATCCACGAGGGCCTCGAGTGGTGGTGAAGACAGACCGCCAATAGTACTACTAATCAGATCTTCATTATATTCAAGGACTGCATGGATTCCCACTTGGTGTTCTACCGAATCGCTAATGCACGAGAACACCAGAATAAACACTTTCCTTTTTTTCTCCTCTATTCTGCTAATCCTTTCCCGCACTTGTTTCTTTTTGCCCCAAGAACAAGGCAACGATGAGAGCATTTTCTCAAGTAGTAGGCGAAAGAATCTCTTTCTGTATTTCTCTATTTCCATACTTCGCAGTCACTTTCTAAAGAAAGCCATAATTTCAAATTCACTACATTTAACGTTTTTGTATGACCTCTTACGTTTTGAAGTTGGTTTGGAAATATCGTATGCTCTATGGTAGCCGATAATAATACCGGCTTCTGTAGGATGGATGGTGCGGAAGAACAAGTTGTTTTCACCGGACAATCATTGTTATCAACAAGCAGCATTCTGTATAAGATAGCGTCGCTAGATGAGACCTCCTTGCTCCACTGAGGATCTCACTCGATGACCATTTCGAAGACGAAGACGTCGGAAAGTTAACTGAACAAAGCCTAGTTTTCAACTTTGTGTAAGCTTATCAAAGAAACATTACTTCTTACGTTAATCTCAGTAGTCATCAACCTTGCCATTTGCCACTTTATTGCTGCTCTGATGTTGCAAAAAAACATGGGTTGAATAAAGTTGCTCATCCCCGATGCATTACAGTGTAGTTGTTGTTTAAGCTGACGGTGGCAACTGCTGAGAAGAAGTTTACTCCAAATGCACCATATACCAAGGTTCGCACCACTCTGTTCACTACGCCTTGCCACATCTCTTTCGACCAATTCGCCATGATTACGTTTGTGGTCTACAGCGATTTTTTCTTTCGAAAACGAAGTATTACAAAAGATCTAAATAGTTCAAACCGTGAGAGTTCCTGAGATTAGCAATTGTTGGTTGGGAATAAGATTAACTCTCATGTTACTTCTCGTCATACCCGTATTTTGATTGTTCACGATGTCAGCAATGCAAATGACGGTCACCGCGTTGCCAGTAATAATGCAGTTGTCTCCCATCATCGGTTTGACTGCAAAAACTCTTCTAACTAAGCTGTTATTTGCAATAAAGTTGGCAATCGTTGTTAATAAGCATTACAGTGGTTCATCGTCTCTAGTAAAATGAATTATATGCGGACTTGATTAACAAAAGATTCTTCTTAATCAAGAAGAGTTTCTTTGTTACAGTACAGACCGAAATTTTCTCTTATTAGCGGATTTGTGCTCTTGTGCTTTTGTAAAATGAAAAGAGTGTAGGATACTTCAGAAAGAATTTGCAGTTTATGTTTCATTTCAGTGAAACGTTAGAACTCTCAAAGCTTCTTTTTTAAAAAATAAAAACATAAATATTTTGTAGGAATCACTACTGCTCTGCGATGAGAAGCTGCCCTCTTCCCACTTTATAGAAGAATAGTCGTAAATGTCACATTTTGCCTCTTCTGCCTGCCTAATTCCATACAGATTGCTTTAAAAACACAGTACTATCCTCATCTACCATTTCTGGTTCTACTTCCTTCCAATTCCTTTTTGTGCCGCTATGATCTCTACTTTTAGCGGCAAGAAACCTGTTTGGCGGCTTCATTTCTCCATTGGCGCTTCAAATCGTTTGCAGTAAACACGTCACTACCCATCATTATTTGTTTTTTACTATTACTTGTACTAACCACTAATACATGTTGTTACTTGTTTTTACTGGTCTGATTATTGGATGTGCGTGCCTATCGATATAATCGGGTAAGGATTTATGACTAGAGAAACATAGCGGACGAAACACCAAACCTTTCTTTGCTCTCATGGAGCTTGGCGTTTGATAATTTCTTTGTGGACGCAAAGTGCAAAAGAGTCACTCGATATTCTGCGTCGTTGGCATAGGGTTCACGAATACCGTATTGCATAGCAGTGGAGAGTGTAATTGACTTGAACAGTAAGTTTATCCAAAATGACTGCGATTATGGGATCCGAGAGGCCAGCGCTACGACCTTGGCGTTCGAGAACATCGAAGACCTGAGGAATAAAGTTTTTAAGCTGTTGGAAAGAGTTGATATGGAAGTATTTTCAATCAGTTATGTCATGCCACCGTGCAGAAACTAAAAAATCTGATGAACAGTTAAGAAAATTGAAGTTCACTTTTTTCCACAAATCGAGAAAAGATTTAACTCTAAGAGTAATGAGGAACTCACTGCTTGCATTACAATACCTTGTACAAATCCCCTGAGCTCCCTGCAAGCTGGTTGAAATGCCAGGAACCTGTGAGGGGAATATTGCTTTCGGTGGAGAAGACCAAGGCCACTGGCAAGGTAAAGGCGGTTAGGTTGAAGTTCCTACTCCTTGCTGCAATGAAATTTAGTGACTTTTTTAGTTAAAACAACAATAGGTGATAGATCTAATAACAACTAGCGAAAAAATATTAGGTACTGAAAAAGCAAGCCATTTTGTTATGCCTATCTTCAAGGACTTCTTCTTTCTTCAACTGATTTAAATTGTTGAGCTTATACGAGGTTAGTAAAATTGTTTTATTCGGTGAGGCTTTCTTTTCACATCTTTTTTTCACTTTCTGCTGTTTAGAGTTCACAATCTTTGAAATCATAATGTTCTTACCAAAAGGTTCGGATTATGAAAGCCTTTGAGTAGTGATGAAGTGTTGTATGTATTCACTCTAGTTGAGGTTCAAAACTCTTCATTTAAAATTGCAATTGTTAGTACTAACATAAGAGTCATCAATTCCTTACATTGGCCTAGCGGCATCACTCCACATCCCAACACTGTCGAGGCTGTGGCTAGAAGTGAAATGAGAAGCGCCGGAAGTCACACCGCGTTGGTAAGACAGTTCATTTTTGGCTCCTAAAAATCTAAACACTTATTGTAGATTCAACTGAAAACAAACTTGTCATTTTCTGCATCAGACCGTTCACAAGGCAACTAGTATTTGGAAATCGGCTCTTCCACAACAGTGACGTTGACGTGGCAAAAGGTTTTTTACAGATATTCGAATTGGCATTGCTTGGCCATAAATTAGTGGCATTCTTACAAATAAAGGGTTTTCAGAATCGACAAATCATCGTCGTTGGAAATGCAATTCTGAGAAAAAGTCTGTCAAGAAAATATACATTGAAGGAACGAGGCAAAAAATTCGGTTTTTTTTTAAAATTCAAGCATAAAATTCAGTTCTCAGGAGCAAAAAGTCGCATTAGTTAAGCTCCAGTGTTCTCATTGGGCTTTTCAATTCAATTCAATCGAAATAACTTTGTTGTTTGAGAGGCTGATTGCTGCCAAAAGAAGAGGTTCTTTTGAGTTCTACGAAGGAATGGTGGAATAAGATGGCACTGTGGGTCCGCTGAAATAAGAAAGAACGAAAAAACAGCGTCGAAACTGGCCCACCCAAAACAACTACATTAAACCATCTTCTTGGCACTGGGTACAAGAATGCTTCTCCCTGCCGATATCGAGAAGTCGCTGAGACGAGAAGGTAAATTTGACATTGTGAGGAAGGCTACTGAAGTGACGCTAGGGTTTGACTTCCACAATCATCTTTTTAAACGTTCCATGTTTCTATAAAGGGTGATGTTTTTTTTAAAACCTATCCTCACACAAGAATCCAAAATACCAGCATAGAAAACTCCTATAGTGTTCTGGATAAGCTCCAAAAATGAACTGATGGTGGAGCGCCTTGTGACCCCCGCGCCATACCTCTGGCTAATTTTCTGGCCTGACTCAGGGACATTCCTCACCTATGTAAGACTTTGTGGCTGGTCTCCAACAAATATCTCGAAGACTTACAACGAACAAAACGGTGAGTGAACAAAGGAGACTCCACATCGAGGGTACGAACCCCTTTTGGATAAAGGATAAAGCTCCCGGCGTTGATCCATCCCTGAGGAGTGCGTCATGCACTCGACTTCATTAAGCATCGTTTGCAGGTGAATGAATGCATATCTAGCTTTACATTGACTTCCGGTGGCCCATATCAATGCATAGAGTCAGTGCTGCTATCACGCTAGGTAAGTCTGGAACAAATTTAACACCTCGGAGGGATGGAAGACATAGTGGGCTATGGCAACAGGATCGAAACAACGAGCAAGTATGTATTACAAGGCCACTCTTATCTCTGCATTGGACGCTGCCATTTGCAGTTATGTTTTTAAAAGAAACCACTCGATGCTCAACCTGATGTTAAATTATGCCTCTATCGGAGGGAAAACAAAAGTGGCGCTGTCGTAAACTGGTCGATGGGTATCACATCAGCAACTACAGTCATAGTTATCAAACAGTTAAGCTTTTAAATGATTTATGAATGATCGTCCATGTCCATGATCGAGAACGGAGTCAACATATAAAAGATGGATATTGACTAATAAACAATAAATAAGGCACTCGGTGTTAATCAATCCCCTGAACGATGCTCCATGCATTCGACTTCATTAAGCATCGTTTGGAGGTGATTGAATGCATGTCTGGGTTTTACAATGACTCGTGGTGGCCTACCGATGTATCGAGCCAGTGCTGCTATCCTCCCAGACAAGTCTGGTACCAGTTTGCCAAGTCCGAAGGGATGGAAGGCTTGCTGGGCCATGAGCACAGGGATCGATTCCACGTGTGTGTTGTAGGGCGCCTCCGACCACTGCGCGACACGCGTCCTTGTAGATATTAAGATACAGATATTGATTACCCACGGAAAGTGAATCGGTATCCATAGCTGATATTGTTTATACTGTGGTATTCAAGCATTGCTTAAACTGATAACGTTACTCAATGCTTGGCTTAATGAGTGAGGTTTGATTTATTTAGACAATACACTCGTCTCACATGGTAAGAAGTCAGACTCTCAGCAGTGTAGGGAAATTGATTAAAGAAAAAAGATCGGAACCATTGTTTGTGATTTTAACAAGGGATTTCAGCGTCTGCTTTCATGTGAATACTATGAGAATATAGCAAGACACTCATCGATAAAACTGTAGTAAACGCCGATCAACTACTTGAAATATTACAAACAAAGGGTCCTTGAAACTGAATCACCTAGACCTGGCAGCAGTCTAACCAGTGAATCAAAACCAGCCGGTGAGTTCTTGTTGTAGTCGATGAGTGATGAAAGTATAAATCTCCGTTTGCAATTAGCTTGACTACCGAAAGACGTTGCTATTTATGCGATTTTTGCTTATGATCCTCTTGCGCCTATTGGTCATTAGTTGACCATCTACGACCCGTAATTAGGTAGATGGTCGCGGCAATTTATTGGGTTTTACTCCAAAGCCATCTGCATACATTTTCTCTACGGATATCGCATATGTCTAAATGATGATAGTAATGTGTTTTTTATGATGGATAATAGTAACAATTAGAAAATACTACCACCATTATCATTAATTTCCTTAGAACGGTGGAGTAAAATCTTCCATACATTCTATTCGTGTTCATAATCTACGAAGTCCCTCTATTTATCGAGCAGTTGTTGTTTATTCTCAAAAACCCGTAAGTCTATAAAGGAAAAAAATCTCCGGGTTCTTCTCTGCAAAAAACCCGAGATAAGGTGTTGTCGCAAGAGCGCTAAATGAAAAAATCTCCTCCCAGTTTCACCTTGGGTTGCAATTTCTCGGCTCTACTTAAAACTCAAAGATTCTGAAGAACATGTTCGGAGTTCCCACATTTCCACGAAAAGTTTTTGCAAAATGGTCTAAAAATCTTTTTTAACTGGTTCCCATTGCGTCTCAAATAATTGGAACAGAAGTGTCGTTTTACGGTGCTTCTGCTTCAGCGTCGTCTAATGAACCATGTAGTGGTTGTAGAGAGACCGGCTTGAAATGGTCGACCATCTTCGCCATTAAGAGGCCGAATGATGAATTACGAGAGGTGTTGATGACGTAGCTTTCGCCAATCCGTTGTGCTGCGAATGAGACGAAACGATCTACCAGTTCTATAAGGTCCTTGCACTGAAGAAGATATTCCGCGTTAACTCTGCGGTACTCAACATCATAGCTATAGGAATAGCTGTAGCTATGACACCGGAGAAGAATTGTTCCTCGGCACATGCTACAGTAGAGGAGTCGGTGGCGTCGGCGTTCTCGTCAACACGAGTTTGTCCATGAACATCGATTCATTTGAACAGCTTACAACCCGAATCGGACGTTTACGATTAAAAAAGATGTGAATGAATACCTGCTTTGACAATCTTTCGTCGTTTACGCGCCGACATCAAACTATGACGAGAGGAAGTCGAAGCATCTATGTCTATATGGACTTGGAGAAACTCTACAGAGAAAACCACATATTCTTCACGGTCATCATTGGAGATTTTAACGCCAAGATTGGACCAAGAAGAACGTCTGAAGAACGTCACATTGGGACCCACGGATTAGAATGGAAACGAAAAGGGTGAGCGGCTGTCTGAGTTTATCATGACTACCAAGACCATCTATGGTAACTCGTAATTCCAGAAGCCCCACCCTCAACGCTGGACGTGGGAGTCTCCCAGTGGAGAGCTACTATAACGAAATAGACCACATCATAGTAAATAGAAAGTTTTACCTAACCGATGTCGCTGTCGTCCCAAAAATTCTACACGGGATCAGACCATCGCCTCCTTCGTGCAAGATTCTATTTCTCACAGAAAGGAGAAAAAAGCCGCTGAAATTCAAAAATCCAAAGTCGCAGAACCACCACAAACTGGGACTTATTCGATCCATTAGTCGGTCGTTGGGAAGATGTCGTTGGCGATAACATCCACGAGGCATACGATCGGCTCATTGAACATCTTCACGTTAGCGCTATGAAAGCTGAGAGTTTCGAAAGTCACCAAGAGACGTCTGTCTCCAGAAACACTCAAGCTTATACGCCACCGTGGAATCGCAGGGGCTGCAGGCAACCGCGAACTAACGTCCGAACTCGCAAAACAATGCAGACAGGCGATAAAAGAAGATCTTAAAGAGAGAAGAGCAGCAGTAATGGTCGAAGCTGCAGCTGATGCGAAAAGCATTCGCAAAGCCCACCGAAGCTTCGCCAATTACATGACCAAAATGATTGCACTGCGACGCCCAGACGGAACAGTTACAGCGTCCAGAAAGCCAATGGGGAAAATCATTCACGAATACTACTCAAAGCTCTTCGATAGCCACGTCCACCTTCCGTCATATGAAATAAAAGGAAGATGGATATGTTGTACCACCGGTTCTCCCTTCCGAAATCTGACATGCCATTTCGTCGGTGGAAAACCGAACAGCACCAGGTCCGGACAGGATAAGATCAGAACATCTGAAGAACCTTCCGCCAGTCCTCGTAGACACACTGGCTCAGCTGTTCACACGTTACCTGTCTGAATTGTAAGGTCCCTACTCAGTGGAAAGACCAGCAGGACTGTGTTATTGTTCAAGAAGGGTAACCTACACGATATCGGCAACTATCGCCCAATCTGCTTCCAACAGGATTGACAGAACACTGGACGAAAGGACAGCGATGTGAGCAAGCAGGGTTTCGAAAAGGATTTACTGCGATGGACCACATCCACACAGTAACAAGGCTCACTGAAGTATAGCGAGAGTACAAAAGACTACTCTGTCTCACTTTCATCGATTTACAGAAGGCCTTTGATTCAACTGAGTTAGAAGCAGTCATGGAAAGCCCCTGATAGTCAAGGAGTCCCTACTCAGTATAGAAAGATTCTTCGTGAGCTGTACAGAAAATTTCACAACCAAGATATCACCATTCTACAACGATATTAACATTGACGTCAAAATGAGGGGTTAGGCAAGGCGATACCATCGCGCCAAAATTATTTACCGCTACCCTTCAGAGCGTCATGCGAACATTGGAATGGGGATAATATTGGAGTGAAAAGCGATCGTCGGCAATTACATCATCTTCGCTTTGCTTACGACATCGTCCTTATAACACCAAGCGTTAGCAAAGCGGAACGTATGCTTGCGAACTTTGATAGAGCCAGTGGAAAGATTGGTCTTCGACTAAATCTGACAAAAACGATGTTCATGAAGAAAGGATTGGTTTCGTATGCCCCATTCACACTCAACGGAACGAATAGCTCCAAACGATCCAGTTATGTCTGTCTAGGTCAGGGAAATCAATTTGATGAACGACTTAGCTCCAGAGCTGAGCAGAAGGAAACGAGCGGCTTGGGAAAGCTTTCAAGAGCATCGAGGATGCAGTGAGGAGAACAAAGAACATGCGACTACGTGCCCACCTTTTTCGACTCAACGGTACTTCCTGCCCTAACGCATGCGTCAGAAACTTGGTCGCTGCGTAAGCAGGATGAAAGATCACTCAGCGTTATTGAACGCTCAGTCGAAAGGACGATGCTAGGAGTATCCCGTTTCACGCAAGCAAGGGATGGGATCCGAAGCTCCGACCTGCGTCAACGATCAAAAATCAAAGATGCCGTTCTGTACGCCAAACTGTCGAAGATAAGGTGGGCCGGACACGTAATGCGTATGAATGACAACCGATGGACAAGAGCCGTTAGTGACTGGATTCCTCGGGAATGTCAAACGTACTGCAGGAAGACCACCGATCCGATGGTCAGAGTTCTTCGCGAAATGCCTAAAAGAAAAGTATGATGCTCAAAGAGCCCCTAGAGCGAGCAGAACCCACTGGGCTACTCTTGCACGTGACAGGGAGAAAATGAAAGATTTACAGGCTCCCGCTCGAGTCACTCGACGATCAACGGGACTACAGGTAATACAGGTGATAGCTTTATAGCTGGTCATTAATAACTACATTATAAAGAAGGAAAACCATTCGGCATACCTTATGATGCTAAGCAGGGATTAAAAGGCAACTTGAAAATTCATCACTGGTTGATTTTTCTTATATAATAGTGTCGTTTCAGTAGCGGTCGCTTTCGAACAGCGCAATCCAGTGCGTCATTTACCCGAGTTAGTATAAAAGATATGAGACGATCTATAGAAGTTCGATAATTTTGCTTTGTAAGGAAGTGCTAACTACGGCGATAACGATCTTGTTCATTATGCAAATTGCGCAAGCCACCCAGGGGGCTTTCTGACCCTGCTTCGGCCTCACCAAGCTTCTCATATCCGGGGAAATTGGTTTCACTCCGCCTGAGACAAACCAACCTTCTCTAATCAACTTGGGAACACTCCGATACGGCTATACAAGGATACCAAGCAGAATTAACAAGACCAAAGACCATTGTCAGAAAGTGTCAAATTGCATTGTTTTTTCGAAGCACGATCCTCGTCGAAAAAGAAGGGAAGAAAGCAGATGCGCTTTGTAACATTCAGAAACTCATAAGGTAATCTTCGTAAAACCAAACATTTTGCTTTGTAGGGAAAGCATCTGCTAATTCAAATATTTTCGTCGGAGATAATAAAGTTCATTTTGAGCTAAGATATGGTTTAATGTTTTGCAATACCATTATTTACATGGCACGCGCATTGAAATCAATACGCATTGTTCCAGTGTGTTAGTGACTCACTGTCAAACAATGGTGACTAATTGTACTCTTGAGTAAGAAACTACGACGTACAGCAGGAGGGTAAGAACTCGGCGGTGTCCTCTGAGCTTATAGAAATAGTTCCATATTTCCGATCTGTCACGCACATCTCAGCGCATCATATAAACAAAAGTGCGATAGAGTCACCAAAATTAAAGTTGGATCTACAAAATACAAAACAAAAAATCGTGCCGTTCAATTTTTGCGAATCTCTGCCTACTAATTTTTAAAAGGTGGTGGTATTTCTGATTTGAAAGTCAGCGGAAAGTGTTGGCAGACTTGCTAGGATGGACGATAACCAATGCTGATGTTGATGATTTCACGAAGAACACACCAGGCGCACGATTTAAGGACTACGTAACCCGAAAAAATTTTCGTGCACTAAACTCAGACTCACAGTTGAGTTGTCAAATTCACAAGAAATCTTCCAGACAAAAGCTAACAGTTGCAGCTTCAGTTATGCATTTCTGTAGTTGACAACGAGTGAACATCACCAAACACAACCAGCACCTGCGTCGCTTCATGAGTATTGAGGTCCAGTAGATCTTGAAAAGCAAATGGATGAACTAAGAGATAGCACAGACTGGTGTCTATGTTGCAAATGGCTTCAAAGTTTGGATGTTACTCAACAGTAATACTGCAGCAATGAACGCGTTCAAAGTGAAAGTGTACTGTTTAGTGCAATGAAGTCAAGACGACACATGAAACGTCGTATATCAATATTTGCAGTGAAACCTCGTCTCCAAAAACACCAGGAAAATTTTTAACAACAAGGTTATTAACAAAACCATTTGATGTGCGTGAGTTCGTTAGAAAAAAGGCAGCAGAATGAAGTTATGTCACCAGATAACTACATTTAGTATGAGGAACTGCATATGTTAATGAAGTTGTCAAGAAAAAATAACATTTAGAAAAAAAACAACTCAGCGAGTTTGAAAACGCGAAGCAGATTTAAGCTTCAGTCGCGTTCAGTATGATCAGCGGAAAATCTCATGAAACAGTACAATATAATACAAATTCATAGAAAAGTTGTAGCCCACTCTTTCAGAGAGTTATAGGCCGCAGAGGCATCTTCAATGCTCGTGCCAGCTGTTTTCTGAAAATCGAATAAAAGTAGGATGAACGAGGATAAAGGTAACAGGTAATAATAAATAGATCTTTTGTAGAAGAAACAGTTGCGGTACATGAGCAACACCGCTTTCATCTAGAATCCAGACGATCTCGAATAACTTGAATGAACGTCATCACTTTCTTCGCTTTTATAGGGAGCTAAAGGTGCTCGGGACCGATTCAGGTCACCAGAAGCACACAAAAAGCACCACAATGTTCACCATGCTATCCGCCACTTGCACTTAAAGAATAGGCAGGAATTCCCGGGTAATTTGCTGAGCTTCATCGTGGGTTCTAGAAGTACTCTTACGTTTTGCAGGTGAAGATGTTGGGCGTATTTATTGGAGTTTACCGTAACCGTCAATGCATATACCAGCTCGGCACGGCATTTGAGGAAACCATATTATCTATCGCTTAGGGTTAGTAAACGAAATGCGTTTAAAATTTCGATGTCCTTCATCTAAACAAGATGAACCAACATCCTCACCCTAAAACACTTCAGCTAGACATGCAGTAAGTCACGCTAAGCGACAGAGCACAAGGAAAGAACAGCTCGAAATATGAAAACCATTTAAAACAAAGTTGCTCGTTTGCAAAAAATAAGTACAAATATTTTAATGCCCAAGTGTACTAATCGTAATTAACCAAAAGTCGCTCACATATGTTTCCATTTGGATTTCCCAGCCACTACTACTCCTGCTCTTTGGTATGAACGAAATGAACAATGAACCTACACAACAAAGCCTTTTAAATTGGCCGTCGAACAAGGTTTCGGTCTTACTAAAGTAAATAGGCAAAGAAGAATAGAAGGCGGGAAAAGTCCAAACAAAAAAATGCCTACCAAGAACCATTCGATTAGGAACTTCTCCTTTCTGTAAATGAGGACCTGCTCAAATAGAATATGCGCCTGGAAAAAATCTGATTACAACACTTTCCGTAAAAGTATTTGCAGTAGAAAACCACTTAGTATTCCAATATTGACCTTATCGTATCCATGATCGACGAGGATATTACAGGGATTGTGCGCGATTCCTGCAATTGTCGAAACTGGCTTGTCACGCATTGGCTCATTCACGAACTCGCGGTGCTTCACAGACGAAAACATCCTCTGTGAAAACAAGGAATATCAGTACTAGCAGAAATAAATGACCACTCAGAAATTCTCGAATTTTACATAGAATATAGCACTAAGATGAAATGTCTAACTCAAAATTGTTTCAGCATGCTGAAATCTTCTTCAAGCATCGTCAAATAATCTATTCAGTCAGCTCGAACAATTGAGCATGACATGGAAAAAACTCACAAAACTATACTAAAGTATGTCATAAAAGAAAAGCTGGTCGCTCTGGATTACCGGATAGATCGCTATACAATGACAAAAAGCAAATGTGTACGGAAACTGATATTCATGAAAGAAGGGAGGACTCAAAGATGTTCAACCCTCTGGTTGAGGTACATTTAACACAGAAACATCACTTACTTCTGCATACTACACAATTTCAGCTTTATATCTAACAGAAAACCCCAAAACGTGTATGTCTCACAATAATGAAGTTACCTTATCTTGATTCCAACCGGAAAGGCGACAAATCACGCCAATCACCCCAATCCGAGAGGCATCCAGGCTTCTTCAAAATCCACATGGACGGCGACCGCCAGTAGCAAATAGCATATCCAAAAAAACCCCAACATTTACTTTGCCAGTGACAGAAAATGGCAAATTATCACCGCGAAGCCGAACCCAACCAACGACACCCCCACCACAGCTCAACAGCTAACACCTTAGTTATATCCATAGGACAATTGTGTCAGCCAAACGACTACATGACATGCCTATAATACTGATGCCTACTGTCTATTTACAGACAGACCACGATCACACTGGCAACATTATTGTTTTAAAGAATTGATTGACTGAATAACATCAGCATTAACTAGTATAATGCACGGATATCATGTGATGCCGATTTCAAAGACGAGTTTCATTAACAGCCAGCACTTTAGATTATAGCCTCGAGTTACTTCTATATGTATCTAGCTAATTAATAAACCTACTTACTTATTTGGATACGTCGACGTCCATTCTCAGTGGTTTTGCAAGCTGCACCACTTCCCTGGAGTCCCGAGGTCAGCCTGGTCAATGCCTGCCCCAAGTCGCCACCACCACAGGCAGTCGCCGACCTTGTGGACCGGACGAAGATTTGCCACCATGTCATTAGTTTGATACCAGGACGGTGGTGAATCCTGGTCTTGGTTTGCTCTTATCTGAGCTACCTGATGGAAACGCCGGGCCCCTTCTCAGCTTGGAAGACGCTGCCAGGGAGATAAATCCCCTGCTGTACATTGTAGTCCGACACCCTGTCACGCTGAGGAGGTAAACTGTTGGGAGGTAATTAATGAGTAATTAATGAACATATGTTCGAAACTACAAATAAGTCCTAATCTACCTCGTATTTCTTACCCAACGGATGAATCCCTAGTCGACTAGTGCCATTGGGCAAATAAGTCGGCACCCCTCGTACAGCTCTCAGAAAATATTTCAAATACACAACTGTGTTTGCAGTAAAGAAATTATCACATTCGCGGCAACCATTGAATTTTTGTGCGAAACACATGGGACTACGTTTACTTTCCCTCCTCCTGTACTGCGCATCGAGATCAATGCAGTCCAGACATTCTTTCTGTTGTTCTGGTAGAGGATTGGCCTAGTGCTAAAGAAATTGGGAAGCTATACCAGTTTTCGAAGAGATCAAAAGACATTGTTATTCCTAATTCGTCATGAAACATGATAACTAAGTTGGTATTAGGAGCAGCTTGGTGCACCACGAAGCGTACCGCTATGTAAGAACTATGAAATCTATGTAAATAGTGTTTAACGTGACGTTCGTTGTAGATTGCGCAATAAGTGCTTCTGTGAACAGCGTTTTTCATAAAATTAGCACATGATTGTGAATGAAAGCCTTTAAAACACGCAAGTGTTCTAAACGCGATCTTTTTGAACGCCTATTCCTTCCAAAGCCACTCGCTCTGGTGGTAAGCAGTACACATCTACAGTAGCACTAGACCTCCTGCAAGTATAGCCAGCGATTTCTCACTTGGTCACAGCAATAGTCTGAGTTTTGAATTACCCTTCCAGATGAAGTGCGAGTTCCACGGATGGAATTGTCATTGCTTCCAGGAACGTGTATAGCAAGGCGTGAGCGACGCTGTTCTAACATGTCCACGTAAACATAGGGTGCACCATAAAACTTCGATAAATGTAACAAAAAAGAAAAGACACGTTACCAATTAGCTCTCGATGACTTCTCAAGCCTGAGATACGCTCGGTACAGGGTGGAGGGGTGTCCCATGGATGGTGGCTGGTG
This sequence comes from Angiostrongylus vasorum, assembly GCA_018806985.1. Lineage (NCBI taxonomy): Eukaryota > Metazoa > Nematoda > Chromadorea > Rhabditida > Metastrongylidae > Angiostrongylus > Angiostrongylus vasorum. The sequence goes on from JADANN010000241.1 coordinate 57,917, forward strand.
CCCACCGATCCTCCTCTCTGAAGAATGACCCCACTCATTAGGTGTAGAAATCCCATAACCACATACCTTACGTACCCGTTCCTCACTAGGGGAATACAATCTGATAGCCTCTGAACGACGCATAGGTAGTTAATATAAGTATTGGACAGCAACGCCGAATGTACCAATTTGAACTACGGCCGGGAAGCCGCTTCGGAACCGCGCGCAAGTCATCGGTGAGTTAGAGCAGATTTACTCAATCCACTCCAGCATTTAAAGGAAACGGTCTTCTAATTCCTCCAAATCTTTCGACATCTTTGTGTTCTAGATTACCTGCTTTTGTTTTAGGGGTACTGATTTCGCAAGTAAACAGTAGCAGGTAGTTGTTTTTTTTTGGACCGCTGCATTCTCGTTACCATTTTCTCTATGAGCTTACTTTTTCCACTTCCTCTTTGGTATTTTTTTTCCCTCATTTCCCTGGTTACACTTTAGCAAACCTGTGCTTCTTTATAGCGAGGAATCCTGTCTATATAACCACAGTTATGCTGAGATATTTGCAAAACTCCGTACAGCAGATGTCTGCGGTGGGGATCGAACACGCTCCTTCCCTCTCCAGGGGCCAACGTGTTCACCACCACACAATACGGATCCTTCATTTCGCCTTCCTGTCAGCCGCGTCTTAAACTGTTTCGTTATGAGTTCTGGGAGAGGTAATCCGGTATAGATCTATGCTCACACCTTTTGAAGCTTCCGTTACGCAGTTGCTCGCGCACTCCATAACCTTTAGTGAGTGATTATCTGGATTAGATATGACACGTTGAATTACTCCACAACCCTAATATAAACGAAGCGCTTTTTAGTGAAGAGGATAACTACGCTAAGTGTATTCGAAAACGAATATCCTTCGTCATCTGATTTATTCACGGTAATGCTTAACCTGACAAAAAGTCCCGGACAAAAGAACAACATTAACAGCGTTAGTTTTCCACCGACACTTGCTCACCTTAAAATCATCACTTCCAGGTAAGAAATCGCAATGGGCTTTTTTTTGTGTGTAGCGGTAGGCGATACTTCACATGCATATGATAAATAGTGCAGTAGTGATAACCCTCATATGACTTCGCCGTGTGAAACACATCTGCCTGAAACAAACTAGTAAAAGCGCAGTCATAATATCCGAGACTGTGCTTTATATAGCTGTTACACAAAATGATAATCTATGGGCAATTCGGACTCTCGGTTAGTGAAATGTTACAAGCAATAAGCCTCTTGAACTCCCGCAAATCTTCGTAGCGGCTTTTCGACACTGCCCCACTTCTTCTGCTCTCTTCCATTCCGGCCGCTGAGTTCGACATTGAGGGTTGCTCGTCTATATTTCCTTTAAAAATTTGATCAATTACAATTGACGATGAGTGGTGGGGAAAAGCAGATTTAGAAAGAACGGCAGGAAAATCAAAACAAAAATTTTCAACATGGCTTCCTAAGATATTTCTTGAATACTGGACCGCCTTCAATTACACATTTCAAATTATTGGCTGAGAAGAGAACACGAAAGAGAAATTTCTCTATTTCGCCGAACGAAGAAATCTCGGAAAACTCTTGAAATACATAGAAATCATAGAACAGGAAGCTGCTTCACAAAGGTTCAAAAAATAATGAATTTCATGGCTATTCCGAAATTTACAAGTGAATTAGACGAGCGTATCTAATAGAGAAAATCCGTGCAAAAAATGTTCAAAATTATTAGGGAAACTAGTCAAGTACGCTGGATTTTTTATGAAACTGACTTCATTGTATTCTTGAAATACCCGATTTTGAGTGTGAGGAAGACGAAAATTTCAGATACAGTATTGTAATATGGCTTCGACCCTAGACATCTGATTTCGACTATGTTTGTTCAAGTAGTCTGTTTAGTCAAATTTGAGAGATAAACGAGTTTTCTAACAAATGTTGAGATAGGAAACCACCTTAAAGTTGAAAGATATTTATAATTTCCTGAGTCCTTCAATAGCTTTGAAACGAATCGAGGCATGGAAAAAAAACCAACGGGAAAAAAAATTCTTAGAAGAAGTAGAAAAAGAGATTTAAGCGAGCCACATTCATTTGTTACTAGCTTCGTTGTATTTTTTGCTTATCACTTGTGTTGAGATTTCCGTCACTCTTCGTGCTTCCTGTTGTTCTATTTGTCGACAGGGAAACTGCGAAACTGTAGAAAGAGTGGATGGGGAGCTGTCGATGGATTAATTGTGATGGTATAAGTGAAAACGATTAGGCTACCCCTACTTGTTTCCTCATACTTAGTTGATACTTAATACTTGAACGACCCGTCCTCACTGGTTGAGCGGAACCCAGCATAATTACCATTCTTCGGAGATTTGGTGGTTAAGGCAATGTATTTCTCTGGAACCCCAAGGTCAACCTGGCCAGAGCCTGCCCCAGGTCTTCCACCATCACCGGCAGTCGCAGTGCTTGTGGGTCAGAGAGAGATTGCGATTGCGACATGCGACTTTGATACTAGGGCGGTGGTGGATCCTGCTATTGGTTTACTCTTAGCTAGGCTTCCTGATGGAAGCGCCGGACTCCTTCTCAGCTTGGGAGACCTTGCCGATGAAAGAAAGGATCCTCCCACTGTACATCACAGTCTAACACCCAGGACCACCTCCCATCCACAATGAGGTGGTAAACCGTTGGGAGGAATCAGCACGATATTCACTGAATCTCCCAAAAATTCTGTGTTATTTGACATGTCATAACTTGTTTCAAACAAAATTTTATTAATCAAAATGAAAACCACTGGATTATACACATTTTTTTTCAACAAGAAACAAGTTTATTTATTCCAGTTTCCATAAAATTCCAAGTTCTGGAAGCGATGAGTTCGATGAAGGCATTTTTTTGCGTCATCGTGGTTAGTGAAGCATTCTTCGTACAGGAAGTTGTCACGGTGCTTGACGAAGTAACAGTCGGTAGGTGAGAGACCGATGAATATGGCGGACAAGGCGAAGTTTCGCAGCCTAACTCGTTCAACTTCTGGAGTGCCCTTTCCTCAACATGAAGCCGACCGTTGTTGTGGAGAACGATTGGTCCTTTGCTGTTGACTATTTCCGGTCGTTGTTGTTGGAGTTTACGATGCATTTCGTTGGCCTCTTGGCAATACGTGGTCGTAATCGTTTCGCCCATATTCAAAATGCTGTGAAGAACCAGCACAGCAGACCACCAAACAGTCACCATAAACCTTTGCAATTTCGGCTTTGCGAAGTTCTGTGGAGCCTGGAAGCAATCCGATCATTGTACTGAACGTGGCTGGTTGTCGTACAAAATCCACTTCTCGTCGTACGTCACAATTCATTCAAGAAAATAGTCGTTTTTTGTTGCGCAGAAAAAGGAACAGACGACACTTCAAAACGACGATTTTTTTGATTATCGTTTAATTCGTGGGCATCCAAATGCCTAGTTTGTTTTTTGTCTTTCCATGCGATTCAAGTGAGTGAAAATTGTTCCTGTGCTTACGCTATGCTGTTCTTCAAGTTTCCAAACAGTTGTTCACGTGTTTGCTTCCACTAGTACCTTCAAATTCGTCGTCGTCAAGTTCATCGGAAACGTCCGCGGCCCTCCCTAACATCAGAGGTCGAAATCAGCAGATCAGAATTTCCGTAACCACGTCCGCACTGTTGATTCAGCAACACTACCTTCAGCCCCATACACCTGAAGAGCCTTCCGCCAGTCCTCATAAACACGCAACTTTCGGCTCTCCACACGTTACTTCTCTGAATTCAGGGTGCCCTACTCAGTAGAAGACCAGCACGGCCGTAATATTGTTCACGAAAGGGTGACCTCCACGATATCGGCAACTTTCGCACAGTCTGCTCGCTGTAGGCCGTCTACAAACTTTCTACTCGAGTCATCCTAAGCAGGATTGGCAGAACACTAGACGAAGGACATCCATGTGAACAAGCAGACTTTCGAAAAGGATTCACTGCGATGGACCACATCCACACAAAAACACCACTCATTGATTTATCGCCAGAGTACAAGAAACCACTTGGTCTCACTTTCACCGATTTAGAGGAAGTTTTTTGACTCCGTTAGCTAGAAGCAGTTATTGAAGTTCCAGATAGTTAGGGAAATTTTATATCCAAGATATCGTCATTCTAAAACGATATTAACATCGACGTTAACAGAACGATTAAACAGGGCGATAGCATCCCGACAAATTTCTTCTCTGCCACCCTCGAGAACCTCATGCGAACATTGGAGTGGGATCACATGGGAGTGGAAAAGTCGATGGTCGGCAATTTCTTAGTTTTCAAATACACTTTCTTAACAAACACTTTCTTAGTTTTGCTGATGATATTGTTGCTATAATAATAAACATTAGAAAAGCAGAAATAATCCTTGATGACTTTGATGAAGCTTGTGGAAACATTGGTCCTTCACTAAATCTCACAAAAACGATGTTCATGAGAAACGGATTCGTCACGTACACCCCCATTCATGTTTTACTGAACGAATGTCTCCGAATGCTGCAGTTGTGTCTATTTAGGTCGGGAACTCAACATAACGAACGAACGACTTGGCTTCATGGTTAACCAAGAGCAAGAGAACTGCTTGGGGATCTTTCAAATGCACCGCGGCCGTAGTGAAGAGAACAAAGAACACCCGACTCCGTACCCACCTTTTCGACTCAATGGTATTTCCTGCCTTAACGTATGTGTCAGAAACCTGATCACTGCGTAAGGAGGATGAAAGATCACTCAGCGATATTGAACGCGCAGTCCAAAGGACGATGCAAGGAGTATCCCGTTTTACATAAATGAGAGAATGCACCCGAAGCTCCGACCTGCTTCAATGAGAGAAAATCAAAGATGCCGTTCTTTACGCCAAGCAGTCGAAGATAAAGCCGGCGAGCCGGACACTAAGACGTATGAACGACAACCGATGAACAACAGCCATTAGTAGCTGGATTCATTCGGGTGTCAAACGTACTGCAGGAACACCACTGATATGATGGTCAGAGTTCTTTACGAAAAGCAAGATATGATACTCAACGAGTCTCTAGAGCGAACAGAACCCACTGTTCTACCCGCTCAAGTCACTCGACGGTCAAGGACATCAAGTGACAATGGTGTGCGTTGGTTTACGTTTGCTGGCATGTTGTTTAGATGTTTAAATGTTTAAATGTTTAAACGAATGAGTAAATTTAGCTTGCATTCGAGCACTAAATATTTCGGTTGCTTTTTTGTCTAAACGTGCTAAATGACGGGGACAGTTCCAAATTAATTTTGGGTGACCAAAGCGAAGTGTAGCGAGCACTGTGCTGGTTCGAACAGGGCGTCGGGCACAAAAGGGCGTCCCATCTTTTCTAATTCGTGAACTTGGTACCAGATTTGTTCGAGAACAGTTCACCTCCAACAAGCCAAATGGCAACGCTCTTGCACATCTACTCCAGGATTCCATACAGAATTGACTCGGCCAGCATTCAGCAACATTAGTGACAAAAACAAAAAAAATCCTCAAACAGCAGCGGAACGCCCTTAGTTAATCTAAAAGCCTTCGAAGATGATGGATGCGAACAAAAGATGTTAGGCAGTGTAAAAAAAAACTACGATCTTAGTTAAATGTGATGATTTGCTACATCACTTCAACTTTGCATCTCTTGCTTCACAGTTTTTTTTCAGTAACCTGCACTCGATATTTATTTTATATGCATTATAGTGTGTGAGAAAAAGATACTGGACACAAAAATTATCGGTTTGCTTCTTCGAGTGCAAATCTGGGATGGTAAGGCAAAAGGAGGTAAGTTGCAAAACCAACAACGCTCATGTCTTAGGCGTTTCTAGGGAACTAACAGCGCAGTGGTGGTTCAAGAGGTTTTGAAAGTAGTTGCTGCCTATCGAAAATTGACAACGGTGAACTGTAACGAATCACCGAGACTGATCCAATTAATGTTGCAGAAAAAAGCGAACGCTCTTAATTCTACTCTTGTTTGGAATTTAAGCAACGTTGGGAAGGTGGGAAACCTCGAAAAATGCGTGCCGCTTCAAGTCGATCGCACTGTGACACATCATGAAAAGTGGATCAGATGTGCGAAGCAGATAACGTTAATCGCATTGATTGGCTACCGGTGAAGCTCTTAAGCATCTGCCAAGACCAAAATCCCACAAGAAGAAGGTTATGGTTTCTCGATTGGTGGCCTATAAATGGAATTATCCACAGCTTTCTACATTCAGGGAAAAAATGATCAACGGCAAAAAGAAAGAAAAAAAACTAATATCACGATATTGATGGGGATCAACCGAAAACTGCGTCATATTTATCTAGCTTTAAAAAATGGAAAAGCTTCAACCCATTTTGTAGGACAACGGTCGACTGCAATTTGAACAACTAAAGCTGCCGAAATCGAACGTGTTAGGCAACTCCACCTTTTTCAGATATCTCGTTAAGTGTTTCCAAGAAGAACATCCATCTCAAACATCCAGGCCGCTCCTAAAAAATATCTCCAGGTTTACCTCTTAGAGACCCTCTGAAATCCCACGTTTCCCGGGCATTTTCTGGACAAAATGGTGTCATATTCTTTATTCTTATTTCGATTTACAAGGCTTCTTTTGGATCCCAGTTACAATGACTCAAAGTTCAGTGTTGAAAACCTCAACTATTCTCCCTTCATGCCTTCTGAGGAATGAGGAAAAAACACTAGCAATAAGTTGAAGTTGCGTAACATAACTCCTTTTGTGGAAGGAGGGGTGCCTTTCGAACTCCTTCTCTTCCAAGCAATAACGTGCAAATCGCTAACAAACAAAGATATTCGTGAACAAATGCCACATATGTGTTATAAGACAAAAGATAGTCATACAGCCAAGATAGAAGAACTTTTAAAAAGTAGCCATATGCAGGAAATCGGGAAGGCCAACAAGAAAACAGACGAACACTTGATACTGTGGAAATGAAAGCCCATAAAGGCATGAGCTAAAACCGAAGGCTGAAATGCTCGATATTGAAGACAACACAAGAATACTGTAATATCAACAAACAAGAACGGAATGCAGTACGAACAATAGAAAGAAACATTCCGTATACAACAGGTGGAATCTACTCGACCGGCATTCTACGTCACCAAATTCTTTTATTAGCAGCAAGACATGCACATAAATCCAAAGACTTCTTTGGATTATAGATTCGAATAAACGAATCGAACGAAGTGATGAGATCCACACAACATGCGATCTGAAGTAATGTTAGAAGAAGATGAATAAAACAACTTGAAAAGTACACAGTTACATGAATTAACCTCACCACCAGTACTAAATAACTTTGCAAATTGAAAAATTTGCATGTGAAAATCTAGGGAAAGTATGCTGTGATTGTTCACCAAGATGTTCCTGATCCGAATCCGCACCTATAAATCGGAGATCCGACATGTCCACTGCGCTTTTCGAATCACCCTGTAGAAAAATAAGAGAACGGCGACTTTTTCCGAGACTCAGCCCTCATTAAACCGAAGTTTCTTGGTACAGCCCATTTCGAATCTGTTCAATGATCCCAGTGCATTGTTGAACATGTTCACTTCGAAGATTTTGAAAACACGTGTATAGCTGGTTTCAGGGGGTCCACCACGTCGCAACTCGCCACTGATTGAGTATTTTCGGAAGCGCTCTTGTCATCTGTACTACCGTACTTTATCGACACCTCCTCATGTATCTTCGGATCAATACGATATTGCGAGAGGCCGGCACCTCTACAATAGTTTTTCAGTCGAACTTCTATCAAATCTAAAAAAACATGGCTACTTGATTGTGGAGGAACGAGCAGCTTTTTGGCACCAGAAAACCCAATTCCATAAACAACAACGAGAACTTTTGATGCCTCCCACTTGTGGACAAAACGGTCCCTTCCTGAAACGCGACAAGCGATTTAGGTAGAACAGAAAGCAACTATAGTTGAAAATAAAATTTTCGGATAGATACAGTTCTATTTTTTCGGTAAATACCTTGTTCATAGATCTACATTTCCATACGGAAGTTCATAAAAAAAGGAACGAACGCCAGGGCAATCACAATATCGTTTGCAGGAACCCAGTTATAAAATGGAAAATCCACCTCCAATTCACAAGCTTCGGCGAATATCTGTGGTGAACAGCTGGGAACGCACTAGTACCTTTGAGAATGCGGGAAATCTTACCTAACAAATGTACTGCCGGTTAAGTGGAAATCGCAGTAGGCATCTGTAAGATTCTTCGCAACGATGGTTCACTTAAGCTCTATGTGTCAGAATATCCCAGCCCAACTGCAGCGATAACCAAAATTACAGAAAAATACAGGTATTTTGAATGAACCGCAACGACTGGTTGGTTCGACACCATTCCAGGTCCACCTGGCTACTCTTTCCTTCGGGGTTGGGAAATTAGTACTAGGACAATGCTAACATTTTTATTTGCTGCTTACTATAATTTTTTTACGGAAGAGTATGATGCGAAATAGAACCACCAAGATGCTGAGATATTTGCCAAACTCTGGACAGAAGGTGTCCGCCGTGCGGAACGAACACGCTGTTTTCCTTTCCGAGAGCTAACGCGTTCACCACCACACCTACTTCATTCCCGTTGACGGGTGGTCGGTGATGGCGCTGATCGATGGAAAACTAGCTGAGAGACACACGAAGCGAAAGAACCGCACGGTGTGGTGGTTAACACGTCAGCCTCAGGAAAGGGTAATAGCGCGTTCATTCTCCACCGCAGGCACCTGCGGCACGTAGTTTTACATATATCTCAGCATCGTCCCGGTTGTATTCCGCACAATATCCTGCACTGGAAAAATCGTAGTGGGCAGCAAGTAAGAAGGACAACTTTGTGATATTTTAAATGAATTTTGGATGCAATTTGGCCGTTTACATTGTCTGCAATCGGTAGGTCAATTAATCCCTTCTGCTACAGGAATCACCAGCTTGTCAAGACCTCCACTGCTTTGAAAAACTCCCATGTCTCTGTCTGGAGTTCCAGTTAGAAGCAATCCAGTGGCAAAAATCAACGCTGTTCCAGAAAAGTAGCTGTCAGCAAGCGTCTCTCCGATCAATAAAGGTCCGTCGCAACTTTCTACGACAACGACGTGTAGATGCTCTAGCAACAACTTTCTCAAGATTTCATGGCGAACCGTCAACCAGCATTCGTACAGAGTAGGGCAGACGGAGAGCACAGATCGTCATTCCACAATCGAGTCCACACACGAACCATGACCATCTCCATGGATGACGGTTATAAAACACGATAGGAATAAAAGAAAGTATGAATGCGTCGTTTTTTTGTTCAGTAATCGCGGAGTTTTTTGTTCAGTAATCGCGGAGTTGTTATACACAATACATTTACTTCCAT
>JADANN010000242.1:0-206058 GCA_018806985.1 Angiostrongylus vasorum
ACAGTAACGTACGACTTGTGACCAAATTTAGTCGTTGTTTCCTTGCCATTGTTCATAGAAAAGGCGTGAAAATTGTCTGTTTCGCTCATGGAGCAGTCACAAAATCGCTCTTCGTTTTCTTTGTAATCTTGGCTATCTATGATAACAGGAGATGGCTCGAAAAGCTTAAAAATGCTCTCGTCGACTCACATTTGAGCCGCGTATATGCTGAATTTTATATAATCAGTTATTCATTTTTTTGTTACAATTATGTTCATCACCATGTAAGCTAAACAATTTTTTTGCTGTCCGTCAGTCATCTAGAAGTATGAGTTTATGAGGAAACCGGTATTAATTTATTCACTGGTTTCACTTTGGTCCTTACCTTGTTATTGTACATATCGAATTGTAAATATCCCTTTATAATTTTTTCTCATGAAAATTGAAGTGGTAGCTTTATTCATCGCATAACGCTTCTTACAGCTCTTCTTCGGTTCTTTTCTCTAGAATGCTTGAAGTCTGCAGTTCCGTCTGTTGGTCTGTAAGTTCTGCCCTGTTGTAATCTTGTGATCTGTTGGTAACCTGTAATTTTAGGGAGCAGATAACGCAGTTGCGCGCTGCTATCCGAACCACTCATCTCTCCGCGGTCAGGAAATTAGTATCGGGCTTGTCTAGTATAAGCACACAAACCAAGAGGAAATGCTATAACACTGTGCATGGTTGATGCGAGGAAGCGGATCCAATACAAGAAGTGCTGGAATCCGTACAATGTGATACATGTGATATCGGTTGATGTTATGTGAAAATTAATAAAAAAATCGTTAAATTTTCAGTAGATCCGTTCGGTCAGTGGTAAGCGTGATGCTTTCCTTAATGAGGTTGTCACCGCATGTTAAATTATGCTTCAAGAGTTATGATTGAATACAATCCAGTTTGTATATCGATGTTTTTTGACGCGCTTTAGATTCCCAGTGGATGGTCCTCTGCTGACACTTTCTTTATTAGCTGAATATGATATGTGGAATTTAAATCCGAGGTCAATTTGTCTTAATCTAGAAGCTCGTGGCAAATTGGCAAAGATCTTGAATCAGAGTTTCGATGAGACGTCAAGGAATGTTGAAAAGGGGTCACGTAGAACCAGTTCTGCTTTTAAATCAGTACAGTAACTATGTTTGGTGGAGGACCATGCAAAAACTTATCGCCATTAAATGAACTATTAACCAGTTTTTCGGTTCAAACATCTGAGAGACCACGAAATAATGTACCGTGGACATTTAGCCAGATTTTTTTTCGTCTACGAGATTATTCAAGAAAAAAAGAAGATCGGCGAAATAGCCTTCGAATTGTCATAATTATGTCCGGGGAAAACTATGACGAGTTCCCACAGAATCTACTGTGCTACTGTAATGTTCATCCAAACCGAGCCAGGTATCTATGCATGAGATCGTTCCTCAGTACATTTTATCCCGCAAATTATTTATCATTTGTATGCCCTGCGAAACAACGTGAAGTGGATGATTATTAAGCCTTGACATTTAGCTTAAGCTTCCCACCAAGCAATGAGCTCACAAATCCCTTTGAAACACCCAGAGAGATTGTTACCCGCGCGACCAAGTAAGTTTTTTTCTCATTTCTCTTTCCCTGTTGCTTTCATGACGAGTTGTCGATGAATTCAGAGAGCCGTAGGCAACATCGACCACGGAAATCCTAACGATCCACAAAAAGGATTCTTTCCACCGCAATTCTACAACTATTACCAATTTTACGCTTATCTCCATTCATGTTTTTCCCCCAATAATTTCCTTTTTTATGTCCATTGTATGTGGAAGACCATCAACGTTAGCGACTTGTATAGCAACACTAATCCTTCTACGCCTTTTGAAATTTCCCTGCATCCTTCTCAAAATTCCGATTTGTTAAAAAAGCGTTAGCCAGTTGTTACTGGAACCTTGTCATGGAAGAGAATTGGGGGGCATTAGTGTGATTTCAAAAACTGCACTTCCTCAAAATAATGTCCACCCCAGCAGTTTTCTTCTTTCTCTGCAAGTTATATATATATATATATATATATATATATATATATATATATATATATATATATATATATATATATATATATATATATATATATATATATATATGAACTGGGTATTCGCCCTATTTCTGTGTGGCCCAATTTTTTTCCGCTTTGTTGAGTTCATTGAGCATTCAGGTACACCTAGAAAATATAGCGATCTCATTAGAGAAATGAAGATTTGACCGAGATTATCCACAAATGCGTATGCCCTTTCTCATCTGAAGTGAGCGTCTTCATTATCCACTGCAGTACAGCAGCAAACAGCTTTAGCGATATAGTGTCCTTGTCCAACCATTTTTTATATGGAAATGGTGAGGAAGCAGTGAAAAAAACTATAGTTCCGATAACAGTCTGCTAGTGTTCGTATATGAGAAGAGTCCACTTCTGATCAACGAGCGCTGATAGGATTGCATTCGTTTCAACGTTGTCAAACGCTTTTTTGTTGACGAATAACGTTTGCATGTGATCCATGCGGCCGAATCCTTGTCGAAATCCTGCTTGCTTAAACTGGGTGTGCCTCATAAGAGGTCCCCGATATGCGCAGAAGGGTGATATTCGAGAATAGATTGCAGAGTACACGCAGCAAGCATATTTGACGGTAGTTCCCAAGACTCCTTCGGTCACCCTTCTTGGGTAGGATAACGTGAACAACGCGCATGGAGCAGTCCCACTCGCAACAGCACGGTGAGTAGCCTTTCTGATCAATATGGCGTTTATTTAAAAGTTTGATCTTCATTAATTTTACAAATATTTCGTCGAATATACGACTACTGTTACGTAAAATACGCCTAAACTCTGAGGAAGGCGAAGTCGCCGAAACGTCAGTCATCGACCAACAACACCAACAGCAACGACAACAACAACAACAACGACTACGAAGACCTATACCAACCTCGCATCAGCTCAAGAAGGTCAGTTTATACGACCGTATAAGCAAACATATCAACTACTTATGCCAAGGTCTATAGAAAGTCGGTCTTTTGAGTTGATATTTGCGATTATTACGAAACTTTCTGCATTTTATTAGCACAACGTATTTATAATATTTGTGCGGATTTTCTAACAATTGAAATCGCCTACACTTCATAGTACTAGGAGATGTTGATAATGTAGGAATTTGGGAGTTTTTTCGTCGACGAAATAATGTCTTTTAGATCTTCTTCTGTCGGTAACTAGCAAAATTTCTCTGTCCTAATCTGTTCTATACCAAAACAAGCTTTGAATTTGTTTTTATAACTACAACGGTCTTTCGGTCTAATTTTTGAAGTGTTCCTGGTTTTTTCTTCTTCTGATGACACTCTGCAGAAGTTCACTCTCTATAATAGTTTCGTTCGAAAGTCGCACAGCTGTGAATACTGGTACGAATTTTCTCAGGACTAATCTTTTCTGGATTGAATAATTGCGACAATATGAGAAAGTTTAGCATTCAAGTAATGCTTGTCACTGAGTGTTCAATGCAAAAAACGGGTGTTTTGGAACGTTGTATTTATTACACAAACCCATACTTGATCGGATCGTATAGAAATATTATGGTAAACTCGAAAATTTTCGTTGTTTTCAGTGAAGGTTAATGTAGATCTGAACCAGAGAGTGGTCAAGTCGGTCGAGGGTATGAGATGAGTTACAACGCATGGTCAGTGAAGGGCCGCAACTCTCTCATTCTGTCCGGGTCTCGATTGAATTCAATCCGTATGGGTAGTGAGAATGAACGTCGCATGTGGCTGTGATTCAGTCGTTCCTGTCGTCTTACACTTAATAGAAGCGTGTGCTACAAAACATGATACACGAGATGTTTGGTGGTTTATGCAAAATCAAGGAAAAGATCCTTCAGCTCTCACCCGACGAATCCACAATATATTACGAACAAAATGGTTTTTTTATGTAGGAGAATACCTGAAGAGGTAACAGTGCAGCCCTCATCTTAGTTGGGAAGTTAAAGGAAGTACACTGGTTGGCTCAGAGTTGAATAGTTTAGCGGGAACTTTACGATACGACTAAGTTGAGTGTTTTTAAAACTACCTGTGTAGCGGCTACGGCAGGACATCACTTAGAGAACACTCCTCCACCCCATAATTTTACAATTCCTCAATTTCTACGTTGCTCAATAAAAATACTGGTAATCATCGGCTGGCGAGAAAATGAGAATCTATACGCAGCAGAGTTAATCGCTGGTGTTCGAAGTGCTTTCCTCTTTGCCATTTGAACTTCCAACTGCTAATGAAAAACGCAAAAAAACACATTGGGAGAGTTAAGTAAAAAAAAAGGCGACGTCTTTATTCACACGGCTAGTAGTAATTTCAACAAAATCTGGTCCGTCACCATTTCATACTTCCACTTACGGTTTCGGATTTTAGATGAGATTAGTTGTTTGGATAAAAACATCTCTAAATATTCAATCTTGTGGGAGGAAAACCACCAAACTTTCGTTAAAACGATACCGTCAAAAGGCAAAAAATCTGTGAATCACTTCAGCTATATTCGTCTAAGGGTTATTTCAGTCGCAACATCACTTCAGCGCTCTCTACAACTCAGACGTTCATTTCACCTTTTTCCACTGCTACAATCTTCGAAAGAAGGAAAATCTCGGAAAATTTTTTCCCACACATCTTCGCATTTCTCTGAATTGAAGTGACAAAATAGAAAAATCAAAACTGCCTCCATTTTTTAATATTTATTAAACAATTTCGACCAAACAAACAGCGCTGTTCCCTTCACTTCTCATTAGTCACCTCGCACTCTTCTTCGACAGCTGTAGTGATAAGAGATTATTCATGTAAAAATTGAAAACCATGGAAATTCATAACGGCAGCCTCATTTTCCGGCGTTTAACAGAACATATGAGGGAGTTAACACGTTTAAGGGCTGTGACGACGTCATTAAAGAATTGCAAGAGAGCATGCTTTAATCAAACACCTAGCGCTCATTGTTGCAAAGCTCAACTACACTACAATCACATTAAGGCCATTGTAATCATGAAATGTGGTCATTGCTTATACTTTGTTGTACGGTATAGAAACAGATGAGCGCCCAGCAAGCAAAAAGTCACCACTACTACTTTACGCTCCAGACTTTTGTCCACCGTCATGGGCAATGGCTCTTTTCAGTTATTTTATGTCTTCCAAGAAACAATTCAAGAAGAATAAAATGCTATGCTTGACGACATAGTGGAATTTACATGCAGAAACTGATTTAGGAAAGCTATCTAATTCAGTTCCAAAGCAACATAATCTCAAGAGTTTGCGAACGATTTGAGTGAGTGAAATCTCCGACTGGGAACTAACCGTTGCTATGTGCGTTATCGTCCGCCATCTCAGTACTTGTACTTTCTCCTTCGGCATAAACCAGTTGTCCCTGAAATCAAAATAGTTATGCACAAATTTTACTACCAATTTGCATATTTTAATATTTTCAAAGGTTATTGTTGCTCAGATGAATGAACTCAGATATTACCGCTTCTTGAGATAATTCGACTAATCGTTTTCGCAGTGGTCGGAGGTGCCCTGCAAAACACACGTGGAATAGATTCCCGCGCCCATGGGCCACCAAGCCTTCCATTCCTCCGGGGTCCGCAAATTGGTACCAGACTTGTCTAGGGAGGATAGCAGCACTGGCTAGATGCATCGGTAGGCCACTGCGAGTCAGTATAGAGGCCAAATATGCATCCAATCACCTCCAAACGATGCTTAATTAAGTCGGATGTATGGCGCATCCCTCAGCGATTGATCAACGCCGAGAGCTTTATCCTTTATCCTTTAATCATTTTCGCTTAAGTAGATGTGCCAAACCTGAACTTATACTGTTTTAAAGTTGTGTGCAGCTCTTTCCAGTCGTGGCCGGTTGTCTAATCTTCTTTTTTTCTCTACGTAAAACTGATTTCCTGTTTTTTTGGAGTTGCAAGACAGTCAAAACTAATTTTCAATTGTTAAGCACTAAGAGGATTTCCGCATGGATAGAGAGCAATACAGATATAAACCAGTTACCTCTTGCATACAAACCTTTACCCGTGTGAAATTATTGCAGTCCTTCTATTGCTCCACAATAATTCTTTAAGACGTTTTACTTCCGCAGCTTACCTTTTCACTTTTCGAAAAATCTTCAATCGCCTTTTGAGTGCTGGTGTCTTCGTCGTTCCTCTCTAGCATAGTCGATGCAAGGGCAATTGTGTTCAGAAACTCAAACAATCTGAAGAAGAACAGCCTCATAACGATCGTCGAGGAATCCCACACAACAACAATGTATCGCCGGCTTGCCTCAAATACGCAAGGGTCGACGGCATTGTGAACGGATGACAACGAAAGCCATCGTAAACACCTTTTAATGACTGAAAACCAAAATAATCAACAACTTATCAATGAAGTGACATAGAAAATGTCTAAGCTCTTTTCGAGCTTACGTCCCTGACACTTCATTTTTTTTCCCTTCGCAGTGACACTGCGGATTTTTGAACAACATTTAGTCAAAGCGATTTTCTTCCCGTGGGATTTTCGTGCACAGGAGTGGCGTAATTTACTACTGCTTATGATAGGTCTGTTCTCTTGCTGTACAGCTTACGGCACGTGCTTACATTGTTGCGACGTACTTTGTACGTTTTAAACTTGGTCGATCCGAAGCGAGTGGTCGCGAAAGCTTGTGCCGGGTAGATTTGGTCGCAGCGCTGCACCTATAATTAGGAAAGGCTTTAAAGGAAATTTCAGAACGATAGCACTTTATAACAATCGCTATAAAAAGAATGGAGCTCTTTTCTTTGTTTTGGCAATCGCTATCAAATATAATAATTTTTGTGATAGGCATATTGCTACTGCATAGAAAAAAAAGGAGTTTGAATCCTTTTTTTTTTCTTGGAAAACAAGGCGGATTCTGATGAGTATTTACTAGTTGAGCGTTCACCATAGGAGTATTGATTAATGTTGCGAGCATACCCCATCAAAGCAGGTAGCAATATGATTCTTTAAGAATTTAATGTTCCGAAACATCCAGCACAACCACGAGTTCTCCAAAAATTTTCTTTACAAAGAATGAACCGCATTCTCAGAACGTATGTGCTGCAGTCCATGTTCGTTGTACGTCAACCAATAAGGAAAGAATCTAAGCAAATATTTGGCAGGATATCGTGACATGACATCATCATTAATGAATAATGCAGTAATTTGAACAACTGCAGAGATTTCGAGTATCTTCTTCGTCTTTTTGTCTTCATTTTTCCATAGATCAGTTACAGTAGTTAGTTGGTGGGATTGCAGTCTCGTTATCGTTGTAGATCGACTCGTTAAATGGCATATTACGTCAACGAATAGTGGAAGAATGCTGTAGTGGACGGCTGCGCTATCTAATCGTCTCATGTACTCGTCATCATTGGATTTTGTTGGATAGGGACGAAATGGATTAAGTGGAACTGTGGCACCCGTAACATCACGGCTCTGAGGAAGGCGAAATCGCCGAAATATCGACCAAAAAACACCAACAGCAACGACAACAACGATAACGACAACGAAGACCTATGCCAATCTCGCATCGGCTTAAAAAGACCAGTTTATAAGATCGCATAAATAAATGTACCAACTATTTATGTCGATGTTAATCGAAACGGAATAGTTCGATTAAAAACAATAAAGAAGTAAGAACGGTGTGACTGAGTGAAATTTCGACGCCGATTTTGTCGGTTTAAATATTCTAAACACATAATTTTATGTTTTGATATTTTCTACAGAAACAATCATTGAGATTTCCACCAACACTTTCTGCGTTCATTTCGTTATCTGACAATCCTCTTCCATGGAAGTAGTCTGTGTTGTGCATGGGCTTGCAGAGGTACTGACGATCTGTTCGTCTTATCATTGACGTGTCTCACCTTATCACTGGCGTGTACGGCAGCGTTGGATAGGACGAGAACAGAGAGGTCGCTAAAATCTCAGAACTATTCTAAGCTGCTTATATCGCAAATGTGAATATCTGTACCTACAATGCGCGCACACTTACATATGAGTCCTCGATATACCACTTGATCATGCAGGCAAGAAGCAAAAGGCACGACGTCATCGGACTTGCCGAAACGAGAAGACGCCAACCATTCAAGGCCGTCAATTACACCGGAGATGAACTGTTCCTCGGACCATGCAACAGTAGAGGACTCGGCGGCGTCGGCGTTTCGTCAAAACGAGTTTGTCCATGAACATCGATTCATTCGAACACCTAACAACTCGGATCAGACGTTGCGATTGAAAAGATGTGAATCAAGATCGCCTTTGAAAACCATTGTCGTTAATGCTCCGACATCAAACCATCACGAAGAATAAGTCAAAGCGTTCCATATGGAACTGGAGAAGTTCTACAGAAAAAAATAATACGTTCTTAAATGTCATCATTCAAGATTTTAATGCTAACATAGAACCCAGAAGAACGTCTGAAGTACGCCACATTGGGACAAGGGATTAGAATGGAACGAGCAAGGTGAGCGATTGTCTGGGTTTATCATGAAGACGGAGATCATTCATGGTAACGCGCAGATCCGGAAGCTCCACTCTCAACGCTGGAAGTGAGAGCCTTCCCATGGAGAGTAGCACGACGAAATAGACCACTCCATAGCAAATTGAAGATTTTGCCTAATCAATGCCGCTGTCATCTCAAAGTTCTACACGAGATCAGACCATCGCCTCCTTCGTGCAAGATTTCTTTTCTCGAGGAAAGAGAAAAGGCCGGTAAAATCAAAAAACGAAGTCCGAAAACCACCACTGACTTGGATTTATTAAGTTCATTAGTCGACTTTGTGAAGATACTGTTCTCGATAACATCGACGCGGAGTGCGGTCGCTTCAGTAAACAGCTCCACGTTAGGCTTTTGAAAACTAAGAGTTCGAAAGTCACCAAGAGATGTCTGTTTCCAGAAACATTCGAGCCGATGCAACATGGAATCCCACGAGATGCTGACCACCGCCAATTCATGTGATTGCAAAACAATGAAGACAGGTGATAAAAAGAAGATCTTAAAGAGAAACGAGCAGCTATGTTCGAAAAACTAGAGCTGGGATAACCATTCGCAAAGCCCACTAAAGCTTCGCCAGTCATAAAACCAAGGTGATGGCATTCCGACGCCCATATAAAGCAGCTACCGCGGAATGGAGCAGATCATTCACGATTCCTGCTCAGATCTCTTCAGCAGCCGCGTACTTTAGCCCTTATATGACATAAAGGAGAAATGTGCGATCCCAGCAGTTCTATCGGACATGCTAATTCGTCGGCGAAGAATCGAACGACACCAGGTCCGGAGGAATGCAAGGTTCTTACTCAGCAGTTGTACAGCAAGACCGTGCTGTTGCTCAAGAAAGGCGACTTCCACAACGTCGGCAACTATCACCCAATTTGCATGCTATCCGTCTTCTACAAACTTCCCACTCGATTCATCCTAAACAGAATTGACAGAGCACCGGACGAAGGAAAGCAATGCAAGCAACCAGGGTTTCGAAAAGGATACAGTGCGATGTCCCATATTCACACGATAACAAGACTCACTGAAGCATCGCACTAGTCCAAGAAACCGCTTTGTCTCACTCTCGTCGACTGAAGGAAAGCTTTTGACTCAGTTGAGATAGAAGCAGTCCTGAAAGCCCTGGACAACCAGGTTGTCTCTACACAGTATATAAAGATTCTTTATGAGCTATATAACAGTTTCATTACACAGACATCACCATTTCACAGCATTATTAACATCGACGTCAAAAGAGGAGTTAGGCAAGACCATACCATCGCGCCAAACCTATTTACCGCGACCCTCGAGAACGTCATGCGAATACTGGAATGGGTCGAGATTAGAGTGATAATACATGGCCGGCAATTACAATTCGTTGGCCTCGTTGATGCCATCGTGCTTATATCACCAAACATTATCAAAGCGGAACGAATGTTTGCCGAATTTGATAAAGCCTACGGGAACACTGGTCTTCGAGTAAATTCATGAGGAACGGATGAGTTACGTATGCAACATTCGCGCTCAACGGAATGAATATCTCCGAATGATCCAGTTGTCTGTCTAGGTCAGAAAATGAATATGATGAGTGACTTGCTTCCATAGTTGAGCAGGAGAAAGCATGCGGCTTGAGACCTATCCAGGGCAACGAGGACGTAGTGAAAAAACAAAAAAACACCCGACTCCGGGACCAGCTTTTCGAATCCACGACACTTCGTGCTTTAACGTGTTCGCCAGAAATCTGGTCGCTGCGTAACCAGGTTAAAACGTCACTCAGCATTTTCGAGTGCTCAGTCGTAAAGACTATTCTGAGAGTGTCCCGTGACACACAAGTGAGGAATGGAATCCGATGCTCCGACGTGAATTAATAATAGAAAATCAAAGAAGCCTTTCAATACTCTAAGCGGTCGAAGATAAGGTGGAACGGACAGATAATGCGCATGAACAGAACTGATGGAGATGAGCTGTTAGTGAGTGCATTCCTTAGGATTTTAAACGTGCTGCTGGAAGACCACTGAACCAATGATCAGAGTTCTTAACGAAAACCTTATAGGAAAGGTATGATGCTCAGCGTGTCCCTAGAGCGAGCACAACAGATTGGGCTACTCTTGCACGTGACCAGGAAAAATGGGAGCTTTACTGGCGCGCGCTAGTGTCACTCAATCAGAAGAGCACGATCGCCGATACTGCTGATGATGATGACTGTACAGTTAACCTGTTTAAAATCGTAGGTAGGCAATCTATATCGTAGATAAAAGAAAAGCTAAAAAAAACAAATATTGATGGAAAAGCGCAACCTTTGCTTTCATCTAATAAATTGGGTTTTTTAAAATCGACCAAGATTTTTACCTTGATATAATTGGAGGTTTAAAGCACATAGAAAAGTCTCTATCGTCTTATAGAAGAGATGTGAATTAAAAAACAAATGAATTTAACTACAATCTAATAGGACGACCTGAAAAGCTTTAAGGTGTCATTGTTAAGTGTAAGAGAACGGACAATCACGAACTTTTTTTAGAACATAGCTGTTGACTTGTGCTTCGTCTTTATTACATGTGGCTTATCCATATCTATATCGTGCACGTGAAAATAGAAGATTTTTTTGCTCATGAATACCGTCAAAATAAATTGCAAACTTCTTCTTCACACAATTTCAAACCGACGTCATGAAGCGAAATTTGATGCTTACTTAAGGCTTTCCAACACATCTAAGTTCTTTTCCATTTACTTTGTAGCTTTCTTAAAACTACCATAGAACGAAAAATTGCTAGTCCCTACAGTTATAAGAAAAAACCTTTAGTGAAAGCCCAGGGGTAAGTTGGAGATCCGAAAAAAAATGGAGAGTTATAGATTTCTTTGCAGATCATTATTGTTGTTTAAATAAGAATCTATCGTAACAGCTCTCAGTGCTGATCCAATCCAGCAATAATCTTGAATTCGTACTACAGGATATATAGTGCGCTTCATTTTTTACCAATGATGTTAACTTTTTGGCCCACCTCAAAAATTGGCTTAGCGACCGCTTTTCCGTCAGGCTGACTTCCTTTCGGAAGGACGAACTCTACACGAAAATTCGGCCGACGACTACTGTCCACTGACCAGCTAACGGCACAATGTTCATTGATACAGTTCATCTCTGAAAACATCAAAAATTACTTCGATTAGTGAGGATAAGTACTGAAATCTTACTGAGCAACTCTGAATTGCTACTAGAAAGGAACTAATGAGAATATGTGAAATGCTTTAACAGATCGCGCCGAAGAGTAACTAGCAAGCTTTACGATTCAGTCGCGATTTCGTCAAAGAGTTTGAGCAAGAGATGGCTAAGACGCTCATTGAAGATTACAGCTGGATGGATTGAATCTTACAACAGCAACTTTGTACGAAGAGATCGGTAGCACAGTGGCAGTGATGCCGCCCATAATGACTACAGCGCTGGTTAGATTCCGCACCATGCCAGCGAGGTCTCTCATTCCTTCGGTGTCGAAAAATTAGTACCGGAGTTGTCTTCTGCAATCTAAGGAAAAAAAGGTTTAGTTTGGCTATCTCAAGAATCCTGGAAGAATCGACTAGACTATCGTTCGACGGCATTCGTAGCTATGACGAGAGTATCTTCAAGCCGCAACGAAATCTACAGAGAGAATTTACAGAAGAAAAAATCTGAAGACTATCAAGTGATCATGGAGTAAATGGATCGAAAGCAAAAAGTGCTGGCATTCGCACAGGAGATATGAAGACGTGGTAATGTAAAGAAGTAGTTTGTTTGGTCATAAGATTATTGCTTCATTTGCACTCAACTTACTTATCGATCTAAAGAACACCTATCGGTCATCCCAACCGGTGAATTAAGGCCGCTATACAAGATTTTTTTACTGCTTATAAAAAATATCGGTCTTATCACCTCTGCCTGATTTCCATTAATAGATTTCCAGAAACGATGGTACTTAAGGCTTTAGTTAGTGTATTTTTATTTTGTTCCTTCTATGAATCCCACGCTCTCGCTCTTCTTCCCACGATGTTTAACCACCTTATCGTGGTTATCCTTTTTCTTTTCTCATTTTCTTTACTTCCTCCTTAATATCAAACTACAACAGGACCTCTATCCTTTCAGCTTTGCTGTCGCTCGAAGTGAAAAAAAGGTCTCGTCAACAAGCTGAGAGTGTGGTGGTGAACGCGTCAGCTCCCAGAAAGGGTGGTCTGGAGTCTTCCAAATATCTCAGCACCATTGTGGTTGTATCACATATAATACTCTGCCGTGAATAATTGTAACAGGCAGTAAATAAAAAAATTGACATTGAAAGAGGTCAGTGTTTGTTGTTTGTTTTTGTATCCATCGGAATTCTCTGTTAAGAGTAGACCTCTGCTGCAATGAAGCCCGTTGAGCTCCCAATGGATAGGTTTCTGCGCAAAGAACTGGAACAATTGGCGTCGTACTAAATATCCAATGAATTTTGTGTCCCTCAAGTGAACGGAACTCGCGGACAGCTTTGGAGTGCGATGGAAACAAGTGGGATTTACTGATGGCCGCGCAAGTTACTAAAGGTTTGAGGGCACCACAGCTCATATAAACGATTTGCACGTGGAGAAATTACAACTTTCTTTAGTTTCTCACTCAGAGTGTGAAACTAATAAGACAATTTAGTAAATAGCTATCATTTCATTTTTTAAAGCATCTTTATCGGTCGATTTCCCAAATGATGTGGAATACTGCATGATTTCAATCAGAACTCGTTATTACCGGTATCATTAGCTAGATAAGCTTTCTTTTTCT
Source organism: Angiostrongylus vasorum (assembly GCA_018806985.1). Lineage (NCBI taxonomy): Eukaryota > Metazoa > Nematoda > Chromadorea > Rhabditida > Metastrongylidae > Angiostrongylus > Angiostrongylus vasorum. The sequence goes on from JADANN010000242.1 coordinate 13,287, forward strand.
CTTCTACATGTGTATACCCGTTAGCTTGTGATTTCCCAGCTTTTCTTCACGTCCAATCGCCAATTCAAGTTGCTGGAATCGATATCGAAGTGAGGTGTCCCCGCTGGTTTCCAATCCATCAATATCCATATAATTCACATTAACACTATTCTTCTTCCATCTTCTGCCACAATTATCTACATGAACACAGAGACTATCTTTAGTTATACTTACTCCATATGACAGTTACGTCTTCGATCTCATCGTGATGAATTACCAAGCAACCAAAACTACGTACCGGTGAGACAGCATCGTTCTGGGTAGACGCACTTCACATGTCCGGTGTCGGTGTTCACTGCATGCACACTACCGTCATAGATTTCAATCATTAAATTAGCTGGCAGCAGTTCACCAAGCTCAGAACGCGAAATAAAAGCACATGAGGCTGCCTGTAACGCAAAGACCCACAGTACAATACTGGACTCTGCGAACGGAATCTGTTGAAGGATAACATCCTGTTCTAGTTAGCATTATTTATCAGCTCAGTGTATCTAATTGAGCTGCGTTCTGTTTGCCAGAAAACGTTTCACGGACCTCGTCGATGAGTTTTTCCACAACGTCCACTATGAGGCAATACGATTTGAGTGGCCTAGATCCAGTGTATATTCGATCGACGAGACCATTTGCCAACGTGTCGGCAAACAAATCAGTTCTACTGAAACATGCATCAAATCACGTCGTCGATTGAGCAAATACAAAGCGTAGACATTGACAAGCTCCTCCTATCAATCAATAACCGTACTAGCCAATGTAGTATTACCTTTTTGGTATCTTGCCATATAAGAACGAAGTAATGAAGCACACAGTTTCTTCAATTTCTAGGAACATCTGAAAAAAAGCGACGATGTTATAATATAAAGCACTGAATTTCGTATAGTTGCCATTTTCATTTCTTAAGCAATGATCGCCAATATGGGACGGTTAGTCTTTGCAATCTTTACTGTTCTTATAAAAAATGCCGTCGTTGTCAAAGATAGCGGTTTACCCACCTTAAAGAATGGTTCTGGACAATCGATCTTCTTGAAAAGAACTAGAAGAATGAAGCAACATACTCCAGTGAGCCTCACACTACGTGGCTTATCAAGGATTGCATTATCACGATTATCAGCGAGTGATTAAAGGAGGTATTTCTCTAGTGTGGGAAGAGTTTAATTATTTTCATTTTCAAATAATCCTGATTCGTAGTAGTAAATGTCATGACCACGTCATAAAGCAAATTTTCGCGAACTTTTCGATCTGTCAATCTTTTTTGAGTCGTTTTCGTGGATGGAAAACTTCCATGTTTCCGTAGATTCTAGGTTCCAGAATTGCTCCCATTTGACATTTTTGTCTTCATCTATTTCCGAAACGTGACTGAAGTCAGTGCTAGCCTAACTCTCCAGTGTCCAATATTGGTCCAGCGTTTTCAATTCCTGGTCATCTTGAAACATTTCCGGAGCATTCTTTTCATCATTCTACTGTATTCGTTTCAATATGTCTTGCTTAGCTTGTATAACTGTACTGAACCTTTCATTTTTCCTGTGTACAGGTCCCCAAGACAGAGATATAGTCCCGATGGGAGTTCAATGAGCGGTTTACCCTCTCTTACTAGCGTCCATAGCTGGTCACATCCAAGCAGAATGGAAGGCTTTACTGCGGACTTGTTTTCGCTAACATCGATTTGGAGATCATTTTTCGGATGAAGCCTATGTCCTCCGGACAGATAGATTGCTGTCGTAACGGCTTAGTGATGGCGCCGAGCGTGAAGAGGAATAACGAAATTTGATGGCGATCCACATACCATACTTGAAGTGGGATTTTTTGTTGATGTCTGTTCTTGTACATTATGGGAACCGAATGTGTTTAGACGTGAAATGATTTCTTCCGTCGTGAGTAATTGAAGTTCTTGACGAGTTTTCCGTAGGTGAAGGATGACTCTACTCCTGTATCCTAAGTGGGAAAAACTTTTTATAGTTGTTTCGTTGTTGGTTTCATTACAGGCACTTCAATTGTGGGTACTAAGGTTGGCTGTATTGTTTCGCTTGCAAAAAACCGAAAAGCTTTGTTCGACTGGTTTCTTGTCACTGACTGGATTCATTTTTTGAAGTAGATGTAGGCACCTTGTGTTCTTTTTTCGTTTTTTAGAGTTCACACTTTTTACAGGTGTTGTGGACGGTTTTTCCTCCGTTGCAGAGCAGTGTAATATGCAATGAGGATGCACATATATATGGCACAGCCTATTATTTTCCAGAAATTTATACCTTTCCTGTTTGTTCTCAAAGTTGGTTGCAACAACATGAGTTGATCAGACAGTCTGCTGCGATTTCAATTCCTCATTGGTGATAACTTCATCACCATATTTTAATACCTGGTGCGTGTTGAAGGGTTTGGCGGAAGAAATGACTTTCTCGCTGAGTACTTTGCGCTGAGTGGCGACAAGAAATTATGAATAAAAGGGAGTATAATTCGCATAATTTGTTCCCAATTTCTTACGAGCGTTCAATAACAAGGAAAATCCTCACATTTCCGCTTTTGAAACTGCAACGTCTTAGTGAAAGTGAGTCTATCGAAGAAGATACAAAAGAAAATTAGTTATAGCATTTAATTGCATTAGGGAGCGATTCGTTCGGGAAGCCATGTGAGATTTGGCTTAGTTCTTTGGTTTAATAACTTTGGTTTGCTGATTCTACTAAATGACTTTATTGAATCGAACTAATAAGTTGTCTATCGCACTCAAATGTTTAAAAACTACTCGTCGTCACCAATCATGTGGGAGTGAGTAGACGCTTTTGTATCCATGGGCTTGTAGGATATCTTCATCGGTAAAGAAAAAGATATTCTAAGAATTCTGTTTTCTTCTTCGTTAGCTTCTTCGATAGTTGCTTAAGATTACTGTTGTGTTTCTTTTGTCATTTTTTGAGACAACGGAAAGAGAAATATCTTTCAAATAATACTTCGACCTGGTTTACAAACTTCACTTAGCGTTGGCTGCTGGAAGTAGAGATGCAACCGGTTATAGGTTCAACCATTTTGAAGGGCTTCTTGTGGAGCACTGTCAATGTCTTGCTACAAGAAGCTTGTTAGACCACTCTTGTTCATACATTTCTTGCAAACAATTCAAATTCTATTCTTTTTTAAGAGGTTCGATGATTCATAGGTGCAGATTATCGAATTTCAGATTGATAAAGTGAATCAGTCACTACGCATTATACCGCAGGAGATGAGGAGCAATAACATTAGGCAACTTGCCTTAGCTTACCTCGTCAAACACATGCCTTCACTTATTAAGAGTAGGTTCTCTTAAACCGCTTTCAATATATCGGTGGTATCGTACACCATTTAATGGCTTGCGATCAAATTTGGTCGTTGTTTCCGACTTTGTTGTGATAAGTACACAAACCAAGAAGAAAAAACTCTATGAGGCATGCCTCATGACTAAAGTGGGAATCAGCTCGGCTGGCATTCAACGACATTCCTGAAGTAAACCGAGAGACCCTCAAGCAGCAGACGTTTCCAAACGGAGAAGAGTTCGAGGATCTTCGTGCATGGTGGATACGAGAAAACGAATTGAATACAAGAAGTGCTGGAATCCGTGTAGTGATGCATGTGATGTCGCTTCGTGTAATATAAAAAAGCAATAAATAGTCCTTGATTTTTCAATAGATCTGTTCAGTCATTTGTAAGCATCGGCTGTTGAATTACATTTGAAGAATTATGATTGAATGAGATCCATTTTGCACATTGCTATTTTTTGGTGTTCTTTAGATTCCAAGTAGGCGGCCTTCCGTTGGCACTTTCTCGTCTGCGCACATTCATATGATAATCAGAAACGACGGTGTACAGGACAACTAGAAGCTACAACCTTTTCATGTTGGAGTTTTGAAGTGTTTAAAAAACTGGAAGCCGTCTGTAACGAACTGTTTATATATATATATATATATATATATATATATATATATATATATGTATATATATATATGTATATATATATATGTATATGGGGGGCGGGGGTAGCGTGGTGGTTAGTGATGACGTCGATATGGAAGCAAAGGCTCTTGTTCGATCCCACCTCAACGCTCTCCACAATCCACTTGTGAACATCTTAGCTCGCTTCTCTCTAAAACTGCAAGGAGAATTGACTCGGGTGACATTCTACGACATTCGTAAGAAGAAGAACTTCTTAAGCAGCAGCCGAAACGACGGGCGAAATGTTCGAATGCCTTTGTGAAGAACGAATACGGAGAAAAAGGAAGTTAATGCAATAAGTGCTGGATCCGCACACTGGATGTGATTTGAAGCACACCCGTGCGCTAAGCGGATACAGCGTACATATTCTCGGTAAATTACCAGTGCCCAAGTACACCTGAGATGTGAAGCGAACATTTCATGCACGTGGTATTGTCTTGACCGTTGCCAACACATTAACATGCTCTAGGCTTCTTTTTTTTCGTTATTCCTCATTTTCATGCTTCAAGAGCAGACAGCAGCCCATTAGAATGCCAAGGGCTTCATCTGCCACAGGACTTTTGATCAAATCGTCGATAGAGATCCTGTAAACAATCCACAGCTTTCAGTTTTACTCAGCGTCGTCGTCTCCAGCAGCAATTTTTTTTTAGTCTAACCTGTCCTGTTTTTCTGGCTTCACCATGTCGAAAACTTCATCTACTAAGTCGTCATCGGTGAAATTCGGCTCACCGACGACCAATGCGTACATTTTCATCATGTTTTCAGCCTGGAAACGAAGCCAGCAACATAGGCATCATTTAGTACGATCCAGTAATTAACAGCAAATACTTCAGTACCAGTGAGGATACCTAACACGCGACAAAGGCTGTTTTTTACGCCTTGCAAAAGACTCTTCTTTTCGGACGATATTATTCTGCAATAAGACCTGCTTGCTGAATAAAGCACCCATAAAAGAAGCTGTAAGCGCCCTGGGTATAGCGATTCCTCTGTTTTACTTAATGCATCTGGTCTCATTTGTTGGTTCCAACCGATCTGAGTGATTTCATACGAAAGCGCTTGCAACGAAAAATTAGGCGTCAAACGGCCAAAAATGATTTTGCCGTTGCTTTTTGCGCTTCATCCTTCAAATTTTACACTCTAGTCAACGCTGTTCAACACTATGAATATTACATTATACCAATAATACCGCTACGAATTTGGTCCTTTTCATGAAGCGAGGGTAACTACAAGCATACGTATATATATATATATATATATATATATATATATATATATATATATATATATATATATATATTTTTTTTTGAGCGAATGTATATATGAGATGTATATATATGTGTATATATATATATGTATATATCAAAGATAAATCGTTTCTCGTTCTGTAAGCAGTATGAATGTCCACAAGACTGCAAAAAATCCATGGTTGGGACTCGCTCCACATAAAGTCCGTGCATCACAAAGACTCGTCTTAGGAACAGTGGTGTAAATGCGGTACTGGAACACGGAACAATACGGCTGTTGTAAGAATAAATGCGAACAACTACACCGCCCAGTGTGGCGTTATTTGAACAAAAAAACGGCCTCCTCGCTTGAATATATTGACGCTATAATCCATTGCTTCATTAGAATGCACGCAGCACAGACAACCACTCCTACTTTGAATTAATCTAAGTTCTTTAAGAAACCAACTTCGATTGCGAATTATCGAGAAAAGTAAACAGACGCACTCATTTTATTACCTCACGACAATTCATGAAGTAAAGAACTCCAGACTGTTCTTTATCGTTAACCAAATATTCAATAAAGACTCACCAAAAATTGTCGACTGATCACCTACGTACGAATATCTCAGGGAATAGAATAATATCGGCACTGATAACCAATTTAGAAATTCAACGAAGACCTCACCATGAACTTCTAGAATTCTCTCTATATTCTTCACGACCCTGATCCCGACCAGTGCCTATGAGCCATGAGATCCTGTTTTGGAATGCGTTGATAAACTTAATACCAGAACTCAAAGCATCTACGGCAGTTTCAATATCATGACATGAAGGAAAAGTGTAATAAATTGTGATAATCTATGAAATTGCACATTCGTAGAGATTTTGCAACTTGAAACAACCGATAAGGAGCAGCGGATGATAATACGACTTTAAAAGGACTCTTGAACGTTGGAAAGGAGAGAGAATTATGGGGGGGGAGAATGTACCAAATACATGCAACTATGCACCTGTATCGAGATCTTCCCTCTCCTATATGGGTCCAGATGGAGGAAAACGCAGCGCCCAACGAAGTGAGCATGATATGATGGATGACATTCCATCCCCTGAATATCTTTCAACACAAATAAGAGACAGAAAGGCAGAAAAGCAAAGGCAATACAACTTGTATTTCCCCACGGAATTTTCTCAGACACGTGGGTCTTCACGAGCTCATGGAACTCCTACCGATACAAAACATTAAGTTCTTGCCTATTGTGCTTGGCTTAGTTCTTGGAAAATTCCGCAAGATATCAGGAATCCTTGTTGGAAACATACTTTTGCAGCAATGTAGACACTGCACTTGACGAAACTTTGCACAATTAGATAATCTTCTTTACATCGGCGACAAGTCCGAAGGTATTGAACTGAAATGGCTGAACAACTAGTCATTGGAAACCTTTAAAACAACATAAATGTGACTGCTGACCTAATATTTTGGATGAAACACATCCATCTTCATCTTGACTACATTTCACCAAGCTCTTAATGGTAGCGTTGTTAAAAACAATAACGAACCGCTTGCGGTGATTGAGAAAGGATTTTCTGAGACAGATCGTAATTGTTCTAACAGCAATTATCGTCAAAACATAAACTGACTTACATATAATCTTACTACCGAGAGCAGAATATTGTCCACAGTTCCGTCCGTTTGTTCCTGCAGTGCAACTGTGAAAGCCTACCAGGATGTCATATTGCTGAGACACGAAAACACCAAGAATAAATCCCTCGTTTCTCAGCAACCTCAAGAACGCCCACTTATGTCGTATTTGTAAAATCGCAGTGGAGCACAAACAAACCTCTGGTGGTATTAAGTTAATCGACATTCAGAGAACTTAGAAGCAAACAAAGAGACGGGTAGCACAGTGGTAGTGACATCTTTCATTACCAGCGCGGTATTGGTGCAGCCCCCCATCGCGCTCACCAAGCCTCTGATCACCTCGGGTTCGGGAAATTGGTACCGGACGGACTTGTTTGGGAAAAAACTCACTTCCTGCAATTCAAATGGAAACCATTTAGCTCGGCTATCTCAGGACTCCAAGAAGAACAGCTCGACCAGCTTTCCACGATATTCAAGATGAAAGGAAAATCCTGGAACAGCAGCCGAAGCCACAAGCGAAAGTTGGAACACATTCGTGGAAGATGGATGCGAGGAAATGAGTCGAATTTGAGAAGTGCTGGGATCTGCAAAGGAGACGTGAAGACGAGTCGTATAAAAGAAAAAAAATAGAAAAACAAGACAAAAAAATCTTTATAGTCACCTCTATCTGTTGATTCTTTGCCATTTCGTACACTTTATCGCACACGCGCATTGAACCGCACACAGAAGCACCGAACGGATCTTTTGATGAATTCTCGAATGTCTCGAAATTTACAAGCGTATAATATTTACTTGGTTGCAGCTTCTAATAACTCACTACCTCTCGAGGAAGAGTCTTCAAGCAGACAGCATTCGATTCTTCTGGTAGAGCAGTCGATGAAGACGTCAGCTTGCTTGCGAAACTCGAACTCATTAGGAATTTCATCCTAGCAAACGTCTTTACATCGGATACACGTCGAAAGCCAACTACTGAAGGGGGAAACGAAAAACTCACGAATCCACGTTTCGTGTGGGGTATTTGGACATGGTTGAAGCACCTTCAAATGCAGGTAAAACTTTTCTATGAGGAACAAGCTTAATGGTTGAACATAAGCGAGTATTTTGTGACAGAGTGGTAAGGAAGACCAATTATGACATCAAAAACAAATAAATTGTTCAAGCTTTATTTCCCTACAAAACTTTATAATAGAAAGCCTTCTGATCAACAAATACCATTGCTCGGAAATCCGATACTACTGGACAATACTGTTGTGCAAATTAAGATTCTTTAACGCACTCCATTTAAAGAGGTGGATTCTACAACAAAGACTATTCTTGCACGAGAAAAAATCAGCTGATGTCAGGCCAACCAAATTTCGTCGCTTCTCATTCGGAGTACTCAGCGGAAGGACACTCAGAGCTCGAAATGAACGTTGGGGGGATTCGTCTCTAAAACGAAAGCAAAATTGTTATAACGAGTTGAAGCAACATGTCACGTTGCTCGACTTCGAATAACAAAGACGGTACCATGAGAAGGACGTAAGTATACGCAAACAATAGTCGTAAAACATTGCTACCAATCGACATGTCACCAGGGAATGAGCACGTAACAAAATGCTTGAACCTGGGAGGAAGAAACAAAGAAGTGGACGTCGAAAAGCCGACAATAAAATTGAAGATGGGGGAAAAAGTGAACTAGTAGGTATTTTGCTTCCTTAATACTCCTACAAAAGACTGTTATAAACCATTGTAATGGCTAACCTTTCAAGGTCTTCGTCTTTCTCAGAGCCGGATTGATCCCAGACGATTGTCCACAGCCGTGCGTCCTTGCGATGTGGTTTCTCGTAGTCGTGTCGAGGCGAATCCTTTGAAGATAAGGACCTCTTTAATGAGAACCTCACTCAGCAATGCTCCTTTTATACCAGACGCTTCTTGCTGATTGTCTACTGGTAACGGTAAGTATTCATAAAAGCAACCCATTTTGTATAAGCCAGTTCTGTATCATGCAGCGAGCAGCTAATCAGTATTGTTAGAAACTTAATCGTTATAGTTAGGAGCCTTAACTACTTAATCATAATATATCCCTCACTTTTTTATCTTATACAATCCGTCTTTCACATCTACTGTGCTGACTCTAGCATTTCTTGCATTCGATTCCTTTCCTAAGCATTCATTCTTCACAATGTCATCGAACGTTTCGCGTGTTGTTTCGGTTGCTTCTTAAGGATCTCGTCTTCTTTATGAATGTCGTAAAATGCTGGTCGAGTCAATTCTCCTTGCAATCTTGGAAATAGCCTAGATAAGGCTTTCCCAAGCGGATTGGTCGAGTGCGTTGTGGCGGTGATTGAACGGTCGATTCGTTTCCTTCCATCCATGATCCACGACGGTCTTCCAACTTTATACCCCTGGCTTCGGCTGCCGCTTGAGCACTTTTATTTCGTCTTGACTGTTACAGAATGCTTTCTGAGTCAACCCTCTTTAGAGTACGGAGATATCCGAGCTAGAGTGTTCCCACTTGAATTTTAAAGTGATTTTTTGCCGAAAAAGTTCGGTACCAACTTCCCGAACCCGGAGGGATGAGAGGCTTGGTGAAGCCGGTACGGGATCGCACCAACACCGTGCTCATGACGAATGGCGTCACTACCGTTGTGCTATCTGCCTCCTCATAGTCTAATAATTTAACATAATAACTTCACCAGCAATAGCATTAAACTTCAACTTTAAAATCAATAACTATCTATTTCGTAAAGACGTTCGTGACGACCTTGTGTGAGCCAAACAATCTGAGAAAGCATAGTGATTATTCACTCTGAGCTTAAATTTTGGTCGGTTTCTAGAAATACTGATTCGCTACGCGCTAGCTGATTTACCGACTACTTCAAAATAAGTCGCCTTCATTGAATACAAATCATTATCAGTGAACAATCATCAACAACCGACCTGTATGAAAGGGCAGCATACTTTATGTGTGCCGTGCTGCTGAACTATCGGTTGCGGACGACTAGTTCTATACACCATGAAAGAAAACTATGACTATAAACAGTGTTAACTATGACTATAAAGAGTGTCCGGTCCGTGAAGGAGAAGGGAAAAACTCTGATTGGCTGTAGATGAGCAGTCTGAAAATTTGACCACCTCAATGAAAGGAAGGTATCCGCTCTAGATACCTCTACAGAAAACAAAACGAGTGTTCTACGACTTTGAGGAATATTCTAGATCGCGAACCTAAGCGGAACATATGGCGACCACTTTAGTTAGTCTCAATTGATTACTCATTGAGAGTGATAAAATAGAAACTTAGACGCGTGCAATAAGCCCTTGTTCTTCCTGCGTTTGTAGAAAAAGAATGAAGACGTTTCTGATAAAATTAGCAACAGTACCTGATCTATCAGTATGTTGCCCCATAACCCACTTAGTCATCGATGTCATTGAAACCACTGATACTGACTTAAGCTATTCAAATTGTGCTTAAGAGGTAGGTGAACCTATCTAATTTATTGCATTCTGGTAGTGATTATTCCGTGGTTGGAGAATTGACGCGCGGTTTAGTGATGTAGCTTCTCTACGATTTCATGGGTGATGAACGAGATCTGTACACCAATAATTAGTAGCATAAAAAAATATCTTAACTCAGAACATACTGCTGGACGGCTTCCTGATAATCTCAGGCCTTGGAAAGGAGAATGGATAGTACAGCAAAATAGAGGCCGTATAACAGCGTTGAACAGGAAAGCTACGAGCACATTATTACGAAACCCACAAATCATGACGAGAGTATTTTACTAATTTAACAAGCCCGTAGGTTATTGAAAGTTGTAATTAAGAGAAGCAGTAGGTGAACACAAGCAATAAGTGGCGCTAGGTGCGACTGTTTTCCCTCCGCCACTCGAGCAGATTTTCTGAATAAATGGAAAATCTACAGTGGCCGCAAGCAGGAGACGTCACTAAATGTCCTCAGTGCGTCCAGGTATGGTTGATTGTTGATTTACATTGGAAGTGGGGTGGTTGCACACCGTCAACTTCTTATTACTTCAGAAAAAGGGCTACTAGCAGACGCAGAATATGCAGATTTGTAGGGTGATAAGAGAAGATGTCAAAGCATCACTATTGCACACACACACCAAAAGATCCTAAGCAGGTAGCACTAGATACTGTTGTCATAAAAAACGTGACTGTTTGGAGTACTTCAGGACAGCGGTTTCGTCTTCTTCATAGACTGAAAAGGTCAAACTGATACGCAATCTACTCAGCAAAACACTTTCACAACCCCAGCAAATAAAACTCTAGAGATTCACGAAGAAATAAACTTCCAAAGTAGTTGAAATCAAGAAATATTGATTAGAACAATTAAACTCAGAGGTTTTTCTGTTTAAAGAACCTTGTATTTGCTTTGCTAAAGTTCTAGTCTTTCAGTAGTCGTTGACTCTTTTGTACAAAGCAGGATATTGTGAAAAAAAGAAATCTATTGTGTGTGAAATATACATGAACGATAGGTTCCTGTTTTACAGCTGTATTTACTTTTATCAATCTTTTGAAACAACGGAAGGAGAAAATATCTGTCAAACAGTACTTCGAACCGGTTTGCAAGCTTTGTTTATTCCATGCACGTTTAGCGTTCGCTACTGGAATGGAGGGTGCAACCGGGTTTAATTTCAACCATTTTTGCTTCTTGTGAAGCACCGTCAATGTCTTGCTACAAGAAGCTTGTTAGACCACTCTTGTTCATACATTTCTTGCAAACAATTCAAATTCTATTCTTTTTTAAGAGGTTCGATGAATCATAGGTGCAGATTATCGAATTTCAGATTGATAAAGTGAATCAGTCACTACGCATTATACCGCAGGAGATGAGGAGCAATAACATTAGGCAACTTGCTCTTAGCTTACCTCGTCAAACACATGCCTTCACTTATTAAGAGTAATTTCTCTTAAACCGCTTTCAATACATCGGTGGTATCGTCCACCATTCAACGGCTTGCGATCAAATTTGGTCGTTGTTTCAGACTTTCTTGTGACAAGTACACAAACCAAGAAGAAAAACTCTATGAGGCATGCCTCATGACTAAAGTGGAATCAGCTTGACCGTCATTCAACGACATTCGTGTGGTAAACCAAGAGACCCTCAAGCAGCGGAGGTTCCTAAAAGCACAAAGAAAGACAGAGAATTCATGAAAAAAGCTAAACTGAGCAAATCGAAAAATTGCGTATGGTTGAAGAGTTGCGGTCAGGGAAGAACACTTTTTTCTGGGGCCGTTAGGATTTTCGCGTTCGAAGTTGGCCACAGTTTTCTGGAAATATCAGCAAGTCTCCAATACAGGATTAAAAAACACGAAAGAAAACCTACGGAGTTATATGAGTCACAACCTTTAAGGCTCTTCCAATTTATCCATCTCATCATCAGCATTGTTTGTTGGAAAAACACAAGCAAATTCGGAGTGTGTAAGACTTAACCATTTGAGATTTTTAGATGGCACATGAGTGGTAAGAAGCTTACGGGATAAAATGTACTGGGGTCGACCTCATGAATACCTGGAGCAGTTTAGATGCACATCAGCATCGATTACACCGTAAATTCTACAGACTGAGTCAAATTCTGCCAAGTCGTAGTTATTCGAAACTTCTTTTCTTCGAGAATTCTCACAGAACTAAAAAAATGGTTGATGGCAGCTTTCGTGGAGGTGGCTTCATGCCTAATCTTTCGCAACACTTGGTTACTGCGTTGTTTAAGGAGTGGGATTGGTTCTACTACATGTTCGAATTACACAATGCTGACCTCTTTTCAATATCCCTCGAAATCCCATCAAAACTTTTTGTTCGCATCCTCGTCCTGTTCACTGCAGGGCTTCTGGTTATAACACACTGACCTGGTACGTAGTTTCCACGTACCACACTCAGCTGCAGAAAAAAGTGCCAGAAAAGGACCACTTACTTGAGAACCCTAAAGAACACCAAAAATAGCAATGTGAAAATGAATTGTATTCAGTCATAGTTCTTCAAATTTAATTCAACATCTGGTGCCAAGCTTGTTAAAGAAGGTAAGTCTTCAATTGACTGAACAGAAATACTGAGAAACCAAGGATTTTTATTGCTTTTTATATTACATGAAACGATATCACATGTATCACTGTCACTATCACTGCACGGATCCCAGCACTTCTTGTATTCAATTCGTTTTCTCATATCCACGGCACGAAGGTCCGAACTGTTCTCCGTTTGGGAACCTCTGTTGCTTGAAGGTCTCTTAGTTTAGTTCAAGAATGCCATTGAACGCCTGTCGAGGTGATTCTCACTTTAGCCTTGATACATCCCTCATGGAGTTTTTCTTCTTGGTTTATGTACTTATCACAACAAAGTCTCGAAACAACGACCAAATTTGATCGCAAGCCATTAAATGGTGTAATGATACCACCGATATATTGAAAGCGGTTTTAAGAGAACTTACTCTTAATAAGTGAAGGCATGTGTTTGACGAGGTAAGCTAAGGCAAGTTGCCTAATGTTATTGCTCTCATCTCCTGCGGTATAATGCGTAGTGACTGATCCACTTTACCAATCTGAAATTCTGATAATCTGCACCCATGAATCATCAAGCCTTTTAAAAAAAGAATAGATTTTGAATTGTTTGCAAGAAATGTATCTAACAAGAGTGGTCTAACAAGCTTCTTTGTAGCAAGACGTTGACAGTGCTCCACAAGAAGCCCTTTCAAAATGGTTGAAATTAAACCAGGTTGCGCCCGTCATTCCAGTAGCGAACGCTAAACGTGCATGGAATAAACAAAGCTTGCAAACCGGTTCGAAGCACTGTTTGACAGATATTTCTCCTTCCGTTGTTTCAAAAGATTGATAAAAGTAAATACAACCGTAAAACAGGAGGCTATCGTTCATGTATATTTCACACACAATAGATTTCTTTCTGTCACAATATCCTGCTTTGTAAAAGAGTCAAAGACTACGAAAAGGCTAGAACTGTACCAAAGCAAATACAAAGTTCGTTCAAGAGAAAAATCTCTGGGTTTGGTTGTTTTAATGAGTATTTCTCGATTTCAATTACTTTGGAAGTTTATTTCACGTGAATCCGCCAGAGAAAACGAACAGCAGCGTTCCGACAACGTATTCTGTCCAAGCACGCTTTACAAGAGATCAGATAAACTGTATCCGAATTCGTGCAATCACCGTCTCTACCTTTAGAGCAAATTATGAAATTTTGCGTTGCACACAGACGGTCATACAACCAGTTACGAACAAGCTTGCGTCCTAGAGTATTCGGTTAGTATTTCAATTATTCTTACCGAATTCTTTAGACTGGCCCTCGTTAAGGAACCTGTTATAGCTGGATTTATATTTCGTTTGTAATGATAGGAGGGATAAAAAGAAAGCTTATTATCGCTAGAGTTGTCATTTGGGAGTTGGGTTTTCCTCTACACCTATCTCGAGCTACAGTTTCGCTACCATTAGAAATGGCTTAATAGAAACTCGGAAGTTCTGAAATTTTGATGGGTCTTATTAGTAGTGATAGTGCAAAATTTTGGAAAATGTTCAGGGAAAATTGGTCTGTGCCCACGAGAGAAATAAATTTGGACGCCCGATGTAATATACCTTTAGTGAGATATTTTATTACTGTAATCTTTAACAAAAGTTACATTCTTCCGCTAAACCTGTCTTGTACGAAGATTTGTCATCTCACTATAGATAGAAAGAACACCATGTTTCAAAAGGGACTTTCCTTCAACCTCGGCATGACTAATCAACATGTTTTTCCACTAATAAGCTGAGGAAAATGTTGAAAGAAAGTCGGCTTTCGAAATATTCCTGCACTTCGTAGCTAGCTGATAACGACATGGACGACGTCAGGATCCATCGTCCAAAGAAAAACAAATGATTATTAACGGACATCCAGTATCAAGAACAACCGTCCTGCATAAAAGAGCAGTGTCGAGTAAGGTTGCTTCATTCGAGTGGTGTTTCACAGGATACGACTCGATGCGATCACGAAGACACCCAGCAGAAGAGAGAACAGCTGTGGACAATCGACTCGGATCAATCCAACTTTTAAGGAAGGTAAGGCGCCGAAACGTCAGCCAAATAAAGTTTTTTACCAACTCGTGTAAGCTTATCAATGGGAAAAATTACGGATTGCAGCTTTGGGGCAAATTTGCCTGTTAGTAGGCGAATGAATCTGAAAACTGTAGTGCAGCGTTGCAGAATCCTCTAGATTTGCTGTTGTGAAGGAATAAATAACTATATGGAAAACGTCCATAAGTCAACAGAAGCAATTGGATGGTGGTGAAAGGAGTAAGTTAATGGATGTCAAGTGTGGTGTAGACGTCTAAGAATCACTCAAAAAAACACAGCTTTTAGTGTCTGGATCATGCAGCGGGACGTGCAAACGTGTTCAATGCGCATAACCTCTGCGTAGTTGCGAAATTTTGTAGAGGTGGAGGTCAACTACTTAAAATGGGCTGAAATTGGTCTCTCACGTGCGAAATTCATGTGTTTATGAGGTTGCCGCTAGAGAAAAATAGGCGTGGAACCGTGACAAGAAAGAGTCCCGATATTCTTATTCAATCGCTGTTCAAAGTCAGAGACTTTTCAGTACAAGCGGTGGGAAGAAAGGGACTTGTATTAGAGGGAATGTCCACGCTATACGATAAAGCAAGAACTTATAACTGGATGGGTAAGCTGAAGAAGAGGAGCCTAAGCAAAGACAGGCAGGTGTTCTGCTTTTCGACGCTAAATCCTGATCACGGCACCAATCCTCACTCATAAAGCTGTGAGCAGCACTTAGTTCCAAGACATTAGGGCTCATCATGAAAGTACTTGATTTTTCAAAGTTTTTAAACAACTTGGTAATCACGGCGACGGTTTTCTAACAAACGGAAGAAGTTCGCAGACTAGTAAGAGCTTAGGAAATGTCTTTCGATAGTGAATACCTAGTGACAAAGATGTTTATTTAAACCCCCGACTAAGCCTCAGTTGCTATGAAGCCCCGGGCAAATTTACAATTTCTCGAATTGAGTGATTACGGACAAAGTGATGTTAAGATACGAAGGATATATGCGCATAAAAATATGCACAAAGATAGTTCTCCGGACAATAGAAGAAGGCAATTTTCCCAATGGTACATTGAAATGGAACGTTGTAATGCATTAATGTCTGATAAGCCAGTTGGATGAGCTCAAGCACTAAAGGAACTTTTGATACTTGACCTAATTTGTCTCTTAATTTCTTAGTTCAATGAGATTTTCTTTTCTCACGAGTCATAAGATGGCCATAGAGGTAGCACCTTTAGCTATGCTTTAATCTAGGCAGCGCAGCAGCTCTCGTAGATGGGAAGCAAATTTGCCCCCTTTCTACTACTCTGCTGTTAGGTTACTACCAAGATTACGGTGATGGCTAGTATTAGCGTATTTTTAACTGGTCCTCCGAATAAAAACACAGAATTTAATCTAGTAACTTTCTATTTACTGTTTACTCCTTTTTTCGTAGCAGGGCATGATGTGAAATATAACCACAATGATGCTGATATATTTGCAAAACTCCGAACCATAGGTGTCTGAGGGTGGCGAATGAACAAGGAGAAGGTAATAGTGGGTTTGATCGGGTTCGATCACCACCGCAGACACCTGTAGTCCGAAGTTTTTCCATATATCCCAGCATCATGGTGATTACACCGAATTTACTTCTCACTTGTGAGGCCCTGATTTGAGAAAGAACTTGTGTCGTGTATTTCATTCTACAGTACAACAAGCAGGAACACTTTCCAGTCAGGACGGCGAGGTGAGCAACCACTGGGAGAAATAAATACTGCTCCTTTTCATTTAATCCACCACACTAATACCTATGATAAAACAAGCTTTATTCGGCTAACATTTCGACGTCTTCGTCTTCCTCGGAGCCGCCGACCTCAGTCAGTGTCCAGTTCTTCGTACTCTCGACGTGGTGTCTTCCTTGTCGTATCGAGTCGGATCTTTCTCATTGGAGCACCGCTCAAATTATTGAATCCCACTAGGCGATACTTGTGTGGTTGTGTTTTACATAGAGGACAGTTGGTGTTGACACGATTGTTCGGTGAAAATAACTTACTTTATTCCGGACGATCCTCCTCCCCCAGGTACGAATGATCAGTGTAACTAAGAAATATGGACATCCACTCAGATCATCAGTTCTGAGGAAGGCGAAGATGACCAAACGTTAGCCTAATAACGTTTATTTCACCAACCTCAACTTAGCTTACCAATAAAAAGAAGGTACAGTGCCCTTAAACTTTAATACAAATAGAGTACCTCCGAAATCCTCCTTGTAAAAAGCGTTTCGATCAAATCATTAGAAAGACTAATGTGTGTTAATTAAGAACAGTGTTTCAACACTCTTCATTAGAAATTCTCCATCACTGTCCTTTATTTTGCGGAATTACATAACATGACGAGTAACAATACCAACACTGGAACAGTTCAACACCGTCGCTTGAAATCTACATGTTCCAGAGAAGACAAGGAATTACTGAGAGCCATAATTCTTGCTCTTCTTAAAAACGCTTCGTCTTCAACATTTCCAAGCCGCAAACATCACATTCGATTATTCAATTGCTTTTTGTGTTGACGTATAAACCTGGACGGAAAAAAAGAGAAACGGGGTGTTTTGGATTTCAAACAGTCAGATTTTTATCTTGATAGAATATGGAAACTTGTATCTTATTAGGAAAGACCTTTAAACTCCAACTGTTTTGATTTAAACTAGCATAAAGTTCACCAAAGCACGGTGGTTTGAACTTAAAAACTGCTAATTCTTCCACACTGTAAGAGTGAAAATCAATCGAAAACCATAGGGATTGGGTAATAATGGTCATAAACCGTTTTTCGTAGAGGGTTTAAACTACATCAAGTTGGCTCATAACCGCAACAGAACCAATAATTTCCCAACTATCCACATATTAAGAGGTTACAATATACAATATTCAAGAAGAGAAAAGTGTTCGTATTTGTTATGGCCTCAAATGAGGATTCATTATGTCGTACGTGTAAAAAGTTGAAAGTTGAAGATAACCGTTAGCAAGAGCAAACCCTACTGCCTTGAAGTTTTACGTGTTTCCGATATTGAACATACACATTCGAAACCCCCTAAACTAGGACTTCTTGATTTACGATGACTGTCAAAATTTTTAGATTAGCCTTGCACGCAAATCCAAATTCTTCTGCGTCGCTTAATGAATTCACACTGGTAAAATCTAGGGTTTCAGACCTAGAACTCCTCCCACCCATAACCCATCCGTACTCGCTCGGTTAGAACTCCGTGACAAGAGTGGTATCAAAGAAGATGTTTATTACTGCAGAATGTACGTAAAAAGGATAAAAGCATGAAGTTCTTGATGTTCAATACCTGAGGGATGCGCCATATACCCGACTTCATCCCGCACCGTTAGAGGTGGTTAAATATATCTGACCGTTGCAATGATTCGATGTGGCCAACCGATGCATGGAGTCAGGTTGCCATCCCTACCAGACAAATCTGGTTTCAATTTGCAGACGCAGGTGGGATGGAAGGCCTGGTGAGTGTTGGGCGCGGGATCGATCCAATCTGCATTGCAGGGCGTCCTCAACCATTGCGCTAAACGCGCCCCACAGAATGTACGTTAGGACGGAAAGTGCAATAGAACGTACGGTTGGTGTGTTACATAGCTTCCCGTCCGGAATATCGCAATTCCATATTCTACTTATAAAGACAGCGAATAGAAAATAAATACGGAGCACAGAAGCCACATACAAAACTGGAGCAACGTTTTCGACTAGATCGCAAACAAATAAACATATGAAACCGGGTACTTTTTTGACCGCTGATTGGAACATCGGTTGATATAGACCGCACTCCAGTGACACGAGAAAAAAAAGAGCTCAGATGTATCTATCAGTAGATGTTTATTTCGAGAACAACGTTCTCATAATAAATAGTATACCTCGTATACATGAAAGGTAAGAAAGTAGATGCCATATCCAAACGATGAAATTATTCAGTCATGAACATGGCAGATCAGCAGACGTATATAAGGACATAAAAGACAATTTTACCATCAGAATTGTACATAAAATTAACAGTCCTGGAGGCACAAGATTACTGAAGCACTAAGAGTGTAAAAAACAGAGATGTATGCGGTTGTTAGCCGCTGACAACACAGATGCTTGAGACAGCAGAAGAAGGAATGGGGACAGGACACAAAGCAATGTCAATCACAATAATTGTGACATACGACATCATAAATTCTTCTCACTCCTAAGAAATTCTTCCTCTTTCTCGTAAAAAGAGAAGCAAAAGATTCGCAGACGAAAAAAGTGGCCAGCGTCTATAACGAGTGATAAAAATATGCTAAGGATGAAAAGGAAAAGAAAGAAACAAAAAGAATTCTAGTCCGAATAGCTACCATCCAAGTCAGTTGCACAAATAGTTGCTGTAGAACGAAGAGATTAAAAACAACTGACAATGAATAATAAAGCAAGAAAGCATCTTCTCTCAAACATAACAAAAAAAAAAAGTGGATGTACGAACATATTTGGCTCATATCCTATGGTCAACACTTAAAAAACAGACCTCGTATGAAATTAATTATGACATAGACATCTAACAAATATCAGTTCCATATCACCAATATAAAGCCATTTTATTCATCAGCAAAGTCGATATCACCTGCTAACGACACATCAATCTGAAAAGTCCGCACGATTTCTTCCTCTAACGATGTGGTTACATAACAAATTATTTTTCTCATTTCAGAATTTTTTTCTACCTTCAAAACAGCTTCTGTTTCCGAAAAAAGACAACTCAGAGATATGCAAATATCTAGGAATTTTCCACGGATTGTAAATTCATCACGGACAATACCAGACATTTGATCCAGCAATACCCCATTTCTTGGAAATCCTCTGGGTAGTGACTACTGAAAACGAAAAAAAAGCCTTCATTACCTTGTTCTATAACGTCATTTTACATACCAGACTCACATCCTATTTGAGAGGAAGATTCTCAAGTGGAATGTGAACGCGGCACGTATCAACTATCTCAGTTATGTTATTGGAAAGTTTATGCTTTCCAATCTTTATAGAACTAGCTAGTTCAGCTCTGTGTCTCCTCAAAACGTTCTTTACCATTATTCAAAACCTTGCAAGCTCTGAAGCTTGTGGAGCTCCACGCTGGCCTAAGCGTCGCTTGGTCGTATTCAAAATTTTAGTGTCGTCACCACGAAGGTGGTGAATGAGCTGATCGAATCCTCGAAAATTTTTTTCGATAACGGTATCTTGTCCACATACCAAAACGAACAAGTTCCCAAAATCACAAACGATATTTAATGGACGGTATCTCTCCATCTGTCAGTTCGATGACACTTCACTCAACCTTCCTAACTCACATCAGTACCTTCTCAGTGGTAGCGTCCGCAGTCTTTCGAACAGTGTTAGTCATAGTAGTTATGTAAACAACAACAACAGCAACAGTAAACGATAAAGGATAAAGCTCTCGACGCTGATCAATCCCTAAGGGATGCGCCATGCATTCGACTTCAATAAGTATCGTTGGAGGTGATTGAATGCATATCTGGCCTTCACAATGAGTCGTAGTGGCCTACCGATGTATCGAGTCAGTATTGCTATCCAAAACAGTAGTACCAATTTGCCGACCCGGGAGGGATGGAAGGCTTGGTGGGCCATGGGCGCGGGGATCGATTCCACGTGTGTGCCGCAGTGGCGCCTCCAACCACTGGGCCAATATCAACAGTAGTAATCACTAATAAAACTTTTGGCCGATCTAAATAGGACACTTTTTCTGCAAAAAAACTAGGTTCAATGAAAACTTTAACAAAAAAAGTAACGCTTCTTAATACTGCTCCAAAAAAAAATGGAAATTTGAATGAAATATTGAATATTGAACGAAACAACCCAAAACAAGCCACAGAAGCCACCTCACACCAAGTTTCAGCTTTAAAACAAATCTTTAAGTTCATAAAAGCATCACAAACTCGCCTCTCTTTTTGTTACACTTTTCTCAACCACAATCACTTTGCGTTCACCAGTCACTGCATCTACTACCGTACTTCTCTCGACAGAGATGTCGTTGCTTAGTATCCTCTCCGGAGGAGGAACAGATCCATCTTCGCCAATAGCAGGCAACTAAACAAAATAAAAAACCAGCTCACTATGCACATCGTTAGCCATCATGGTTATACGTCATAGTTTCCAGCTTGTTTTGCTTCTAAAATTATTACTCTGAAGTTCTCTAAGCGTTAAATCCATCAGAAAACACTTGAAGCAATGCTTCTCCCGCTTTCTACTTCACCGCAGCAATTTGTGATGGTTGATTTTCCTGTCCCATTTATATGACCAAAAAATTCCAAAACATAAATATGTATGTGTGACGAAAAGTCTATCACATCTACTACCCGTTCATAGCATGAGGTTGTAGACGAATCGCTTAGAGATAACAGATATTTTAGTAAATCTAAAGATTTACTAGCCTCTGTATGAAACGGATAACGGAGACAGCGTTCTGCAATAATCAATTTTAGGAATTCGACATGCATTTGGTTCCACAGAGAATCGTAGACGCGATTAAATGAGTAATCTGGCCTACATAATGACTCTAGTGCGCCCTGCCAAATAAATACTGTTGTTCCTCTCAGGCTAGTCTGCTTTGCAATTTACCGATCTAGGAAGGATAGACGGTCTGATTTGCCCTAGGAACTGGATCGAAAAGCCTTAGCTGCTGCACAGCAACCTTTAACCACCACACTACAAGCGCCCACATAAGATGATGTTAAAATGAGTGAAAAACATACCGAAATTAGCTGCAAGCGGTCCATGATAGCATCAGCTTCGGCTCTCTCTTGGTCAAGACTCTTCAAGCGAGCAGCTCGCCATTCACTACGTCTCTGCTGTTCCATGGCGCTGAGGGCAAAATATAAGACAATTTCAAAGAAGAAGGTAATCCAGGTCCGTTGAACCTACTGATTGTTGTCGACTACAGTAGTGAAAACACCAATGTTTTTTGCAATGAGGCAAAGATTACCGCTTTTTCCACATCGTTTAAAGGCGTTTCGCACGACGACATCAAGCTAGACGAAAGAGAAATGTCCGGCTTCTTCGGATTACTGATTATTCTTGATTTCGCACTATAATAAAATAATGCGTAGCATACGTGGAAGACAAACAATGTTGTAAGCAGGAAAAAAGAGAGGCATAGCACTCAGTTAGAGCCATAATAAAAGATATAACTTTATTACCTATCCTCTACCATTCCTCCGAACCCGTCGCACACTTTTTCAGGACTGATAGCTTTAGAAAGAGAATTTTTTCGACCATCCTCATCGTTCCCTTTGTTGACGTCGTTTTCTGTGACCAGTGGTTTCATGGCTAAAGAGAAAACACATGTACCCAAAGGCAGTGAATTCACGACGGAATAAAAGCATGACATATGCGAGCGGAAACAAACTTGGGAATGAAAAAAAGGAAAGGTGTATGTAAATGTTAGCCTAATCCACGCTATATGAATCCTATCAAGAAGAAAAGATAAAGAAATAAAGAGAAATACCAGAAGGCAAACTGCTTGCAGGTCCTTGCTTTGTTCCCAACCTTCGTACTTCGATTTCTCTTTCAAAGTTCCTCACCTTCGACGCAAACGTCAGTTTCTCTGGTTGCGTTATTTCAGGAATGAAAGGCACGTTCTGTTGCTGAAAAAAGCGAAAAAAAACTAAGCACTCCGTAGTTAATCCCTCAACAAATCGATTAAATTACTGAGAACTGGATACTGCAATGAAAATGCATCACCTGCGAATTCCTCAACGTCGGTTTTGGGGCAACTGCTGGTGGTATTCGAACGGATTTCTTAATAATAATTATATTCGTATCACTAGATTTAGAAATTTGGACCAACACGTTGACATGACTCAAATCTATTGCGGAAAAGAATTGCTGTACAATGAACAATATTTTTAGAGAGATTTTATGGCGTAATCGAAACAACATTTTGCCTAAATAGGAAAGTGTTGTTCATAATCTGCACAAACTAAAGCTCCCAAACCGCTCTAAAACGACAGTAACATTAGCATTTGATGTGGTCCTAGATGTTCAAAACATGTATTTTCCAAATAAGAACAGCATGCAAATAGCGCCGAAAACGAGATAACGATTTCAAAAACATGGAATTCAAACTGACGAAAATCAAAATACCGGAGCCGAAGTAGGAAGCAGCAATGGATTTGCAGGTAAAGGACTGGACGATGCTAGAGGAGGTTCATCGCATCGAGGCAATTCTAGACAATGTTCACCATTTCGAACGGGGTTGTTAATGACGGCCGACGCTACTGATGCTGTCGAAGTAAGCTTGTTCTCGTCAGCTAGCATCATGTTCGATGAGGATCGCTTAAATGAAAAAAACTATTCCACGTGTTGAGCAACTTCACGCGGTCCTCACACTCAGCCTATAGTTCTTGTCGCCCATCACGCCACATTAAAGAACCTACACAGTGACCAAGATGACAACAAGTAAGTTGTGTTCTTTAGTAATTTTTCTCTGCGAAAACATGCTTATGCAGTGGGCAGAAGCAGTTTCTTTGAACGACACTATTCTTCCATTCATAATAGAAACATTCACGATCACTTAAAATCAAGGCAGAACTATTCAGAAGCAACGGGAGTTTTCGAAAATGGAAGTTTAAAAGAATGAATACACAAACACATGAATTTGGATTTTCATTTAACAAATACATCTGAACTATGATATGATGAATCATGAGAGTGACTTCTGGAAAAAAAAAAACAAGCTGAATCTGCCACTATTACACGTGACTAAAACTATTGAGAATGTACTGCGCATCTAATGTAAATATAGGGCAAACTTATTAGAGGATTTGACGAAAGTGGCGAGTTTTACGGCCTCTGAATAAGTGATGCATCTTTTTAAACAGCAGTTACACACACATAGAGCAAATACTACTTAAAACAAATGACTAGTGTGCAACGGCGTGAGCTCGGAATACAAAGAATGTGGTGGGGAGGCACATCTGAACAACATGCAACGAAGAAATAACGACGGTTGTTATACAAATAATGATCAAAAATTTCCAGGACATGGCAACAAATTTTCACATGTTGAAAGAGACGAAGCTGACACAAAATGGGTCAGCATAAAGCAAGGTCACGTCGAGATACCGCTATTACTACTTTAAATAGGTAAGACAAAAGTAAATAAACCAACGAAATGCGTCGAAAAAGTGAAAACAGAAAGAAAACCGGGTGAGGGCTCAGAAAAATGAGGTCGCGCTGTAGTAACTACTGTATATACATGAGTGCACTATCCAATGTAGCGTCACGTCAACATTGGAATCATGCGAAACACTATAGACACGATCAGAATATAAATGAAGCATGAACACCTCTCCTAAAAGAACTTACCGATGACACTGTGTCTTTATCATCAGTTCGAGGAACGTTTGCCACATTATAGCCATCGCATACAAGAATCCGCAGCTCATTTGAAGATCGAAGTATCGCTGCAGCTTCAGACTGATCACAGCCCAATAAAGAATCTCCATTTACCTCAATCAGTCGATGCCCAACTTGCAAACCAGCTTGATGGCACACACTTGACGGTTCAATCTAAAGTGGAGAAACTAGTGAAGCCGTTTGTTAAAAATAATAGATCATTGGGTAATAAAAATACTCAATACTAGACTGGTCGCCTTTCCTTGATCTCAGAATTCTCCTTCACGTTATTAGCAAAACAATATTTTATGTGACTGCCCCGTGGAAAACGAGGACGTCAATTTATAGAAGATGTTTCTATAAAAGATCACTTCGTAATTGATAATGGTGTGCAGATACGGTAGCGACGGATATGAAATTCGGTCGTCTCTTTCGTTTATTATCGTACAAAACTATAATGAAATTATGAAGCGTTGCTCAGAATGCATTTGACTAAGTCGAATAAGACACGTTCTGGTGAAGGGAATAGGTGTCAGTGAACAGCCTCTCTTCAAATTTATTGTGGAAACTTTAACTCAAGGGTAGGAATGGTCAATGAAAGGCAACGACGAATTTCAAAGTCTGGAATAAGAGTTCAAAAACTGCAGTGGAAGCAGTTTTCTTGGGTTCTGTCCACAGCTAGACGCAAAATCTTTTTTTTTACAAGAAAAAAGATGAACCATAATTCTCGGCAATGAAATCCCTTAACTGTCATGTCATGAATCCAACAGAGACTGACTACTCACATACAAGCAAAAGATAATGAATATTTTGACAACTGTCTAATACTGTTTTTTCCTGCAGTTGGTTCGCCAATACTGACTCGCCGCAGGTGCACCGCCGTCAAAAAGCAGATCATATCAAATGGCGGCAATGGACCAATTAATATACGTCCCACATAAGAAAGCACCGTCGAGTGAGACCCTTCATTCGATCGGAGCTCCATTTCACTGGTTTCGATTCGCCGGGGCAATGAACAACCACATCGCGAGGAGGACCACCTATGGATCATTAACTTGGATGAACCCGGTTCTGAAGAAGACGAAGATGTCGAGACGTTAGCAGAATAAACTTTTTAAAACCAACCTTGTGTTAGCTTAACAATCCAAAAAAGGTATGCCTACTATTATTTTCCTGCAGCTGGTCCGATCATAGCTTTCTCCGTGAAGTTTACGTTTCCACAACGTGGAAACGAACTCTACGCATTGCACAATAGGAAAGAAAAGTTGAGTCCTCGACGATGAGAACACTTTATACAAAATCCTTTTCTGATATTAATAACGCGTCGAATAAGACAAAGCAGAGACTACTTGCTTGTCAACAGACTCTAGAACAGCGAAATGTAACTCGTTTTTCCAGAATTTGGATTGCGCTTTCAACACTATCAAGCTCTTACTAAAGAGAAAAAAACTGAAATTTTATTCGACTGCAACATACATTAACATATCTGACGGCCAGTGCCAGGTGCAAACGATGATTTCAATAAGGAAATAAAGCTATAGGAATAGAAAAACCCTATGTGTACCCCAAAAACAACAAAACTAAGGACCTGTGTTGAAGATCCTCATGAACACAGTGCTCGATTATTAGGCTTTGCGAAAAGAAATTCGGCCCTTCCAGATGCGAAACGGAATTAATAACGAGATTCAAATTTCTGCGTTTATAATCCCGGTGGTCACCAGTATCCTTCGTGAAAACTGATCAGTATTTCTGCCCTAAAGCTTTAGCGGCGGCAAAGAAGATAAAAATACCGCCCCGTTCCAGGGCCGTGATACAGTGATACCAAGTTTCTGGGTCAAAAATGTCCTAATCCCTTTCACTGACTTCCAGCTGAAAGCCATGAATTACATGCGTACCTGGCAATCCCCCACTTAAAGCCATGAATTACATACGCTCCTGGCAAACCCGTTAAAGAAAAAATACCTCAAAACAAAAAAGCCCAAGGAAGCATTCCGCAGATGGTGGCATAGATAACAAGTGCGAGCAATACGAATTCCAAAAATGCAGCATTTTTTACAAAAAGTACATATGATGAGGTTCGGATGGAAAATGTCCTAACGTGTACATCAAAACCGTCGATGAAACGCAACCAATTCACGTCAATTCAATTGTATATCCCGATGCTTTAAACCGTCGCATTTACCTCCTACTGAAGCTATGCTGTGGTAATGTAGCTCTTCCAGTGCCTGTTACCGTTCGTAATGAAAAAAAAAAGACCGTTCTACGATCTTCACAAATTTCTAAGGCTGCTCTGCGTCGTCCATATTTTATATTATGAATCGACATTAAAGGTAAACTCACTGACGAAGGATCCCTACCAAAATTTCGTTTTACAGAAGGAATCAATCCTTCTAGAGAACTGCCACTGATACTACAGCCGCAATGATCAAGGAACTCAACGAAACCACTGATTATATATCTACATCAAAGCATCACTGAATCTAGAGTATAATGAGAGAAATGAAGGGAGTTATATTTGTTGTTTGCGTCAAGAAGCGGTACAAGCGATCGAATGTAAACTTGCTCTCAGAAATGGAAGTCCGCAAATAACATTATTTTTGTGAAAAGACTTCTTCTAATAATGATGGCAGATAATGAGCGAAATGAATGGGAGCCTTGTTGCGGTAATGACGCTTCGTAAATAGCTATCGAACTATGGGAATCAAAGTTTAAAATTCATAAAACCTTAGAAAACTTTATTCGGCACCTTTTCCACGAATATGCCTTCGTCTCTCTCGTCAGCAGGATTCGCCGCTGGCTTTCCTACACCGCCATGAATTAATATACCTAATGATTGACCATCTTTGCGAGTAACTGTGATAATACGCATTCCAGGAGGTTGTGGCTCATGAGTGACTAATAAAACTACGCGGGGCCCACTTTGCTTCAAAGCCTGTAAACAGTATAACGTATCAAAACGCAAAACAAATATTGCTAAGTTCTAACGTTAATCACTACCTCAACTGCCTCAATGTGCTGGGCTTTTCGAATATCTCGATCATTAACTTCCAGAATTCTATCACCAATACGAAGACGTTGACATCGATCAGCAGGTGAGTTTGTTGCGATTTTACTGATAAATACACCAGGTCGATCAACACCAAACGGATGGCTTGAATGATCGCATCCACCAACAATAGATAGACCAAGAGATTTACCATCTTTCATCAAAACAACCTCCTCTGTAGTTCCATCCCATGACGAAGTGTCAGCAATGGGGTTATAAGATGTCGAATTTGTGGTTGTCACTTTGCATGTATTATGCATTGTAGGTGGATTTTGTGGGACCGGATGCGAGTGAGGCGTCAAAGCGGTGGGAGAAGAAGTGATGAGAGGAGTTGAAGGTAGAGGAAGCGGGGAAATTCGCGAAACAGGATCACGCATGACAGTAATGTAAACATCCTCGTATGGATTACCGGTGAGTAACGCAACCGCTTGGTCATGACGCACACCTTTGAGTCGTGTTCCATTTATAGACACAACCCGATCTCCAACCAAAAGTTTTCCTTGGCAACCTGCTGGCCCATTCGGTGTAATATAACTAATGAACAGGCCGTCAGAGGCTCCACAATGTGTGGAAGCAACAGCGAAACCGGGAGAACCAGAAGCATCACGTTTCAATGTCACACTAAGGGTTTCGCGACTGTTAATTGGTACATCGCTCGAATCTGACATGTGAGATACATCAATAAATTGTTCCGGAAACTTGTCCTCCTTTCTCAAAATCAACAATTCCACAACATCGCCTGGTTCATTCATCGCACGAACTGCTTCGTCATGTGATGCACAAGACACATCGACGTTGTTCACCCTCAGGAGTTTATCGTTAACTCGAAGGCCTGCAAGACTGGCAGGTCCATCAGGCGTTACACGCGATACAAAAAGCGAGCAATCTCCTTCAACAAACGGAGTACTGCCTAAACCGCCAGCAATTGAGAGGCCCAGATGACCGTTTGCATCGCGAACAATACAGATTTTGCGTGACACTCCATCGCGATTAACAGGTGATACCACTGTCGATCGGTCCTAAAATTAACGTTATATGGGGGTGAACTATGAATAGGGATGGCTTCAGAACGAAGAACTTATTGCCAAATACTAAGAGAAAACGTCTCATCGGGTAAATGGTGGTTCAGACTTGGAGTCCAACGTGAGCCCATCTTCTTTAAGGATATTTATTTGGGAACAAATAGGTCTACCGGCGTATAATCTGTAATCGATCGGTAGCTTAGCCAACATGGACCCGTGTACTATGCGTCAGAAAAGAATAGTTATTCTTCACACTTAATGTTATTTAAAAGACGGCTTTTTGGACGAGTTTACTCCCTATGGACATTGTTGCTGATGAAGAAGGTGTAAAGATACCAGGAGTATAGAAAACTGGAAAGATACTGTTTCTGCATCTCGTAGGGACTAAAACCCTTTTGTACTCATGCAGTAACACAAAGAATGATGTTTAATGAGGAGGCTATATATGACTAATATGTGGGGAAGCGGGAAGAGATAGACCTTCATGAGTTGATATAGATTCGCAGCCCTAACAGACACTGCATTCGTATAAAGCTAGACGTTTAGATGCTAAAATTAACTTCAACACTTTCCATGCGATTAAAACGTATAACCAGTTGGAAACAGTATTCAATGAGAAAACATTAAGACGCATGCTTCTTTCACAAACTACGTTCGAGATGTATAATCAATGACACTAAAAATAGAGTAACCAATCTCCATATTCGTCCAACAACACCTAAATAAAAAGTAATACGAACGAAAGATTGTTACTGTTCATTCGCACACCAAACCAACTTAACACTATACAGAATGAAAAGAAATGTTGACAAGGAAATGAGTAAAGCACGATGAACGAAAATAGCTATCAAACTGAGTTGGAACACATAGGAGCTATGCTAACGCATTGGGTAATTATAAAACAAACGGTAAGCGAGGTGGCCACTGTCAGAAAAATAGCTTTTTTGAGAACACATCATGCCATCAGCATGCCAGCAAAACAAGGTCATTCAGGCGATTTTTCCTCTATAAAACCTACTCGTTCTGGAGAAGTTAGCAGAGCACCACGTACTCCTTTGAAATGTGGGGTGTTGATTCGCTTAAGTCGGCACAGTGACGGTGCCTCAGGAACATCACTTGCGAAAGCAACGTTCTTTGTCTGTCCTGTTTCCGGTAATTGCGACTCTTGAGAAGGTACGCTGCTGTGCTCCGGTTCGTATTCAGTTGGTGGAACACTCTGAAATTTTAGCGCAGATCGTGGAGCAGGTTGAGGAACACAGGTTGTCGACATCTCAATTCCAGCTCCAGGCTTCTTCGTTAGGGTTAACACTGCCGGCTGGTTTTGATTCTGCCCATCGTGATGAATCACATGACCATCTATACTGCTTTTTTTGAGTTTCTGCGGCTTTGGATGAGGTGTATCGTGACGTTCGAACTGGCCAATTGGCAACTTTTCTTCATCTATGGTAGCATCTTGGTCTGGGAAGTGCACCTTGGGACCACCAATAAACGCTCTATTCTGACCAGAACGATCATTTTGGGGATGTGCACTAAGTTGTGGTAACAAATAACAGGACAGCACTTTAACGCCAGTACGGGGATCTCGTTCTACTTGAAGTTTCAACATGGCTTGCGACTGATTTTCACTTAGCCACAGTGCCTGGAGTTTAAACAAAACATTGATAGTAAAAGGTAAATAACTGAGGCGATTATTGCACAAATCAAGAACAGTTAATTTCTCGCACTTCCCAATATCCATAGGTATTTCCGTAATTTCATTCTCTCTCAATGACAACACTGTCAACGAGGTACAACCACCTATCGTTGATGGTATAGCCGAAAGTTTGTTTTGGTCCACGTTTAAATTCTTCAAATTGCGTAAATTTCCAATAGACGACGGCAACTCTTGCAATAAATTGTGGGTAAGAAAGAGTTCCGTCAATTGCTCACAGCTTCCGATAGCTTGTGTCAAGTGGTAAATATGATTCTTTTCAAGCTTTAGAATAGTCAGCTTCTTCAAGCGTCCTATTGAATTTGGAATAGTCTGTAATTCGTTGTCAGAAAGATTGACGTCTGTCAGCATTGAAAGGTCCCCAAATTCTTCAGGTAATGTAGTCAGACGGTTCTCACTTGCATCAAATTGCTCCAAATGTCGACACTTTGTTATTTGTTCAGGAAGTCTCTCCAGATCATTGGAATCCACGTACAACTCTCGTAATGATTCCAGGCAACCCATTTCAGCTGGTAACTGATCCAGTTCATTCTGACCAAGGTCGATAATTTGCAAATTCTTTAGAAGCGTAATACTAGCTGGAAGTGCTCTGATCAAGTTGTCACGAGCCTCCAAAGATCGAAGATTGACCAACTGTCCTATATCTGCTGGTAGTTGAGTTAGCGACACGTCATTTAAACCAAGATGGGTCAATGAGACGCAATGCGCTATAGCTTCCGGCAACCTTGTGATTGGGTTTGAACTTAGGTCCAAAATCATGAGCATTTTACATTCTTTCAATTGTTCTGGCAGATCAGAAATATCATTCCTGCTAAGGTTTAGCTCTATAAGATTGCACAAAGAAGCTATTTCAGGTGGTACACAAAAAATATCATTGTCGCTAAGATCCAATAGACGAAGTTTCGTAAGCCGAAATAGAGTCTTCGGTAATTCCTTAATATGATTCATCGCTAACAGCAGCTCTTCAAGTCCGCGGTAACGATCAATCTCATGAGGTACGGACTGAAGATTATTCTGCCGGCGATCTAGTGAGTCTATTTGACGATTACAAGCTAACGGAATACAGAAAAACGATGGCATAGTGTCCGCGGCAAGCACCACAACCAATATTCAAGCTTCAAATTATAAAGCAAACAAGAGACTAGGCGTTCTGCAAGGGTTCAAGACAAGCGATAATCTGCTACTAAGCAACCATAGAAGAACAGTCTCGAATAGCTACTTAACACAAGTCGGAAACGCTGCCTGAAATAAGGAAGGTTGAATAATGCACTTGTTATACAAACGTGAGCTATCGAAAATGAACTTTTTACGCAAAAATACCAATGAACGTTAAGAAAGGTGAAGCAAAGAAACACACTCAGCAAACAGTGTATAGTGTACTACTGCTATATGTAAAACAAACATAATACTGCTATCCACTACTATACTACAGTAGTATTTGCACTACACTGTACTATAATACCGTGGTCAAGATTATTTTCACGCATTGGAGCACCTATTCGGAGTGGTTAGTGACACAGTTCATCAAAAAGCAAGGCGCTGGTTCGACCCCTTCCCCTAGGCTCTCCTCCAATCCATGTGGAAACGCTCTATCTCACGCAAGATTGCAAGGAGACCAGACTCGAACAGAATTATACGATACCCAGAAAAAAGAGATGAAATCCTCAAGCGGTAGACCAAACAATACGAGGAGTGTTCGAAGACCTTTGCGGACGATGAATGCGAGGAAACGAATGGAATGGATGTAATAGGATCGCGCACGTGTAGCGCAGTGGTCGGAGGCACTCTGCAATACACATGGGATCGCTCCTCACGCCTAAGGCTCACCAACCCTTCCATCCCTCCGGCTAATTGATACCAGACTTATCTCGGAGCATAGCAGCACTGGCTCGATACATCAACAGACCACTGGGAGCCATTGTAAAGGCCACATATGCATTCAATCACCTCTAACGATGCTTAATGAAGTCGAATGCATGGCACATCCGTCAGGGATTGATCACTGCCGAGAACTTTACCCCTTATATATATATATATATATATATATATATATATATATATATACATATGTATATATACGTACATATGTGTGTGTACATACACATGTAAATAAATGCATGCATATAAATATATATATATATAAATATATACATACATACTTGATACTTGAACGGTCCATCATCACTAGTTGTGCGAGCCCCAACATAATCACCACTTTTCGGAGATTTGCTGGTTAACCCATTGTGGTTCCCTGGAATCCCGAGCACAGCCTGGCCAAAGTCTGTCCCAGGTCGTCACCACGACAGGCAGTCGCAGCCCTTGTGGATCAGAGAGAGATTTACCACCATGCGACTTTGATATCAAAACGGTGGTGGATCCTGGTATTGGTTTACTCTTAGCTAGGCTTCCTGATGGAAACGCCGGATTCCTTCTCAGCTCGGGAGACCTCGCCGAGGGAACGAATTCCTCCGCTGTACAGCGCAGTCTGACACCCAACAACACCTCCCAGCCACGATGAGGCGATAAACCGTTGGGAGGATATATATACATATATATATACATAAAACATGCTCGTGGCCGACTTCGTTAAATGGAGTAAAAAAAACTATGACAACCCATGCATCACTAAGCCAATAGGAAAGTAACCTACATGTTGTAAAAGTACGAAATTACGAAATTTAGTGTTTCCAGGGAATATGGGTAGTTTCTATTCTTTGCTTTGCAATATCGATGCCTTTATCTCGAGAAGCGACGTTTATGAACAAATTCGTCAACTGGTTTACCATCTCAGCGCAGTTGGATAATGTGACATCATCAAGCTATACTGGCTACGTTGCAATAACAGTTGTAATTATAGTAATGACAATAGTAATGATCATAATAATAATAACGATAATAGCAATAGTAACAGTAATGTTAACATCAACAATAATAATTATTACAACGATAATAATGATGATAACGATGACGAGCTCAGCTAAGAGTAAACCAACACCAGGATCCACCACCGTCCTGGTACCGAACTAGTCGTATGGTGGCAAATCTCTCTCTGATCCACAAGGGCGGAGACTGCCTGTGGTGGTGACGAGCTGGGGCGGACTTTGGCCAAGCTGGCCTCGGGACTACAGGCAACCACAATGGCTAAACCAGCAAGTCTCCAGAGAGTTGAAATTATGCTGGGGCCCACACAACCAGTGAGGACGGGCCATCCAAATATTCAAGTAAGTAGTAGGGACAAAAGTAATAATAGTAATAACAATAGAGGGCATCATACAAAACTGTGATGCTGGGTGGACATGTCGCTCACAGTGAGTACTCAAGCAGTTAAGCCTAAGCCAAAAAATATTGCCTTTACAGTCGGTCCACACGCACTACCTAGCTGATTCTTCCAATAAAGCTCCATCACAACGCACAGACTTTTTATTTGATTACTACTTTGTAAACAGAACAATTAGAAAAACTTGTAAATGAATCGACTGGTATGGAATCACACCACTGGTTACCGACACACAGCAGAATGCCAAAGTGATGATGAGAATACGAAATACGAAACCAATCACTGTAAGGTCTCAAACCAATAGTTCGGGTGGGGCAAAAATGGAAGCACGTGATGTACCACTTACGCAATCCTAACAGAAAAATTCTCCTTGCCAGATGGAAGTATGTAAACCACCAACGAAAAGAAAAAAGAACAGCGTTTTGTACATAAAAAACATGCGAGAGGAACAGAAAGCAAAAGGAGTAGTGAAAAATTACACGTTTCTTGTCCATCTTCATCCCTAACAAAGAAAAAAAAACCGTAAAGTGAATGACAATGAGAAAAATGGAAGAGAAAGAACTCCAGTGCCTGTTAGTAAAAGTCGATTACGGAGCCCCGGATAAACCCCACGGATTTCCGAGGAAGGCGAAACGTTAGCCGAATGAAACTTCTTAACAACCTCGTGCTAGCCTAACAATTCAGAACAATACCTCTAGACATGCAACAAGCAGTACAGAATTCTCAACTACTATTCATTTTAACAAAACCCTGTCATCGCTGAACACTACTGCCTCTCCTCAATAACGCGATAATTTCATTAAACGATTTAAGTTCTCGTTTTATCCTATGGAATCCACAGTCAACAAGTCCAAAAATAGTCGATGTAGTGAAAAAAACGGTCCAGATAAACTGCCACTGGGACCACAATGTCCGACCAACGACTGGTTACAAAAACCTACTCTGACAACTCTATGGAAGAAAAACGACGCTTAAACATAGATAGGATAGTAAAAAGCAAAAAAGGGATGTGTGAAGATTTCATTAGACGGACACGATGCTTAGAACAGTGCAATGAGGGGCAGCGCTACGCTAACCATCCCCTTAATCGATAATTGGAGGTATGCAAGGTCAACGCCGACCTCCGGAAAACATGTTCTGGGTCACAACCGACCACACACACACACACATACACACACTGACATACATACTTAAATATACATAAGCATAGATATGCACGCAGAACGACGACAACCCCAACCATAAGCCAATCACCACGAAAACTGGAATATTCAAACGACGAAAAGTACTGTACGAAGCGTCACGTCCCCGAAACCACGCTTGGCTCATCAATTTGTGTGAAAACGTCCGTCCTCCGGGAAAAAGTCCTGCCCCCGATTTTGTGCAAAAATACGTCTCTAAGTGCATTATTGGTCAACTTCATGCCTAGAAATATGTCCATTGTATGAAGTCTCATGAAGGTCCATAGTATGATAAGGATGCCATACCATCACATGAAATGAACAAATATACGTGTACATTACAAACATGTGCACATATATCCAGTATACACACGCATATATACACATGCATCTGTATATTTATGTCTTATCCACTCACATTCAGATCCTGCACAACAATGCAATCTGATTTACAGCTAGAAAAAAAGTCTTCTTGGCGTAAATATTGCAACCAGTAAATACAAATGGTTCTACAACGCATAGCAACGCTCGGTAGAACGGCGTGATAGTACTAGGAGTGGCGTGAAAAAGGGATGAGACACGTTGAATTTTTTAAAGGGCGAATGATACGGTCTCTAATGGAAAACCTAAACGCAGTATTTTGTTTTGATCGAAGCCAACACTAGTTCTTTTGTTGACTGTTTTCTTGCATTACGTGTTTTTGTCTAGTCACTCGAAGTTTCAGCTCCTATTTATCGACTTGGATCTTATCCTATACGTTACTAAATATTGGTCCCTTGCTACTTTTACGTTTGGTGAAGTGTAAACCTTTTAGTTTGTTGTTTTGTTAAGTAATATTTTGTTATATGCTTAGATAGGTGAGAGCTGGTGACCAGTACTGCTAGCTGTTGGGGCGCTCAGTTAGTACTGAAGTCGTTTTTCACTCGCTATACAGTAATGTTCAGAGCTTTCTCTCTTCGATTGTACTACTAGTAAGCGACATGGTGGTTCTTCTGCTTTTGATTTTTTCTTGTATTACACCTGCTTTTTTCAAAATTCATCGACTCACATTACGGGTAGGTTTTGTAATTCCCTTTTTTTTTACAAATATTTTTCGTTTGGCATCCATTGGTTTTTTTTTCGGCTTTGGATGAAAACTGAACGTAAACACAGATTACTAGTTCATTCTTTAAAGTTTCGACTAGTGGTCACACCATGACTAAAACGAAGTTTTAGGGAGATGCCCGGCGGAACATTGCCTTAACAAGTTTCGGCTATGCTGAAGGCGGCACTTTTGATCTTATACTAATTAATTTCACAGTACCGGAGACCATTGTTTATAAAGTGGATTCGAGAGAGAACGCAGATAAATCGGTGAGATTTTGATGCTAAACGTCTTCATCTTAGTCTCTGTATCGTACTGAACATCATTTTGAAGGGTGTAATTGGGTTTTCATTGTCTCGTGGTCATTCCATCGCATCTGGAGTCGGCTCAAATCCTCATGTTTGTCAGTTACAGGTATTTCAGAGATATTTGCCTTTTGTTTTTTATGTGTATGCTGTATATTTTAACACAAAAAAATGAAGGATGAATCTCTCCACGTTGATCAATCCCTGAGGGATGCGCCATGCATTTGACTTCATTAAGCATCGTTTGGAGGTGATTGAATGCATATGTGGCCTTTACAATGACTCGCAGTGGCCTACCGATGTATCCAGCCAGTGCTGCTATCCTCCCAAGTGTAGTACCAATTTGCCGACCCGGGGGATGAAAGGCTTGGTCAGTTTTGGGGAAGCGGGGATCGATCCCATCTTTATTGCGGGGTGCTTCCGACCAGTGCGCCACATGCTTTTTTATGTATTCTAACATAGCAGTGAAAATCAGTTGTTGATTTTAGGATTAATATTCCTACTCCGTGTAGCAATAGGTAGCTAGTCAGATTTCAATGTAAAGGTACACTCCGTGAAACAGTGAACCATATTGCAGGTGTATATTTCAGCAAACTGACCAAGGTTTCGATGCTCTTTTCTTTTTCGCGGATTTACCGCAAAGGCGTTTACGAGTATTCCGTTCTGGAGCGGGCAAATTGATTCGTCTTTGTGCTTCCCACGATGCTTGTGTCAAAGATCCTGATGCAGTGGAATCCGTGATCAAGGACAACCAAGTTCCAGAAGTTTCGCCTGTTAGTTTTTTCTCAGATGGATTTCTTTTTATTCACGCTGACATTGTCATTCTATTAGGTGTCTTCTTCTTACATAAGCTTTTGTCATGAGTCCACTAGTGCTGATGATCTTGTAGAATCCCTTTTCTCCAACCCGTTTCTTTAAGCGTCATTGTTCAACGGAAGGAAATATTTATTTGAGGTGTAGGCTCGAAATTAGTGCGTTTCTGTTGTCTTTGTGACGGTAATGTCAGATATTTCTCCCAACGGTTTATCGTGGCTGGGAGATGTTCCCGAATCTTGGGAGGTTTACAGCGGGGAAATTTACCTCCCCAGCAGGGTCTCCCAAGCTGAGAACGAGTCCGGCGTTTCCATCAGGAAGCCTAGCTAAGAGTAAGCCAATATCCGCGACCGTCCTGGTATCAAAGTCGCATGGTGGCAAATCTCCCTCTGATCCACAAAGGCGGCGACCGCCTGTGTTGGTGACGATCTGGGGCAGATTTTGGTCCGGCTGACGTCGGAACTCCAGGGAACCCCAGTGGCTAAGCCAGCAAAACTCCCCAAAAAATGGAATTTATGCTGGGGCCGACACAAGCAGTGAAGACGGGCCATCCAGGTATCCAAGTGTGTCAAATATGAGGTACTTCTGGTTTTCTTGCTGAACATTTCGTTGGCTGTATGCTCGTGATCTTTAATATTGATCTTGCTGTTTATAATTTGCCACTTGCTGCCTTCGTTTGTAGAGTTTATGGAAATTCTTTCGTCTTAGTGTTATGTTGTCGATATTATATTGCGTGTGTCTTTCGTCCCACAATTATCCCATTCTTAGGTGCGTAGTGAGCGTGACGTAGGATGGCTAGATAAATTCAAGCGTATTTTATCTGGAACAGAATCAGGAACTCCTTACGAAGATTATATTCCATTAGTGCAAAAGGATCTGCAATATTCAACGAATGTATGTCACTCTGTCGTTTATTCACTCTCTTGTCATTCGAGCCTTATTCTTCTTCTTGTACAAATCGGTGTTGTTTAGATATCGATCCGCTTTTCTCGTGAGTTGAGTGGGAAATATCATTTCATATACCATAATTGTTTTAATTATCGTGAACATGGATACAGCAGTAGAGTGGCTGTTGATTTCACGGTATGGATCGTGGAACGCAATATTGGTTCGTTTTTGTCTGCTGGCGACATTCCGAAACCACAGCTGTTTTTATATTTCTCACTGGCATTTGTCTTAGCAGCTGCCCTTTGGTGCAGGCTACTATGCTTATCGAAGTTTGTTGCCTTTTTAGATATGATTTACTTAGGGACTTTATTATATGGAGTAAAAATAGTTTTCTAAACATTATCCCAAATTACACATTTTATCGTGGTTCAGAAGTGAAACTGTTGGATCTTAAACTTTGTTCATAGATTCGGCATGATTGGCAACTTTGACATCGTATATTTTTCGTAGCCTCCCAACGGTTTACCGCCTCATCGTAACTGGGTGTTGCTGGGTGTCGGACTGCGATGTTCAGCGCGGGGGATTCGTCTCCCGGCATGGTCTCCCAAGCTGAAAAGGAGTCAAGCATTTCCGTGAGGAAGCCTAGCTAAGAGTAAACCAATACTAGGATCCACCACCGTCGTGGTATTAAAGTCGCATGGTTGCAAATCTCTCTCTGATCCACAAGGGCTGCGACTGCCTGTCGTGTTGACGACCTGGGGCAGACTTTGGCCAGGCTGTCCTCGGGATTCCAGGGAACCACAGTGGTTTATCCAACAAATCTCCGAAGAATGATGGTTATATTGGGGGCCCACAACTAGTGAGGACGGCCCGTATCAAGTATCAAGTAAGTATTTTTCGTAGAGGGCAAAGATGACTATGTTGGGAACATTGCCAGAGTGTAACAAGGTGCTCTACTATGTGTAGTCAACAAAATACGGAACAGACCTATGATGCGGTTCTAGTTTTTTGCTTCTGCATTTGTGCTATTGATTTAAGTTGATTGTGCACTCTCTCCAGTACACATTTGGCATGGTGAACCACTGCTCCTTTTTTGTTGTCCTCTTGATTTTCGACTTCCCTATCTGGTCCATAATTGGTCTTGTAGATCAAGCCATGCTGAAGTCACTTATTTCAGTTAGTCTGGAGCGCTGATATCTTTAGAAGGCAATTTCAAGTTGACACAAGTATCATACTGACTAGTGTCGGATGACAGCGGAGAACAATGCTTTTGAAATGGTGTATAATATTCGTGTAGGAGCAGTTCCTTCTGAGACAGATAGTGTTATTGAGTAACTTTACGAATTTGTTTACCAATGCAGTAATTTCATTACTTTTACGTACACATTTGCCTATATCTGTTTCAAAAAGTATTGTGTCGGAAAATTAATGACGGATTTCAACCTGTATTTTTAAAATTGCATATCCCAACTCAAAATGGGGGTTTGTTGATCACGATGGATGCGATTGGAATTCACTAATTTTTCTTTGTCTTACGTGAAACAAGTCCACTTATACTGGATGCCTAAAATTCTGGACTTCTGGAAGTGATGAGGTCGTTGAAGTCAGTTTTGGCCTCAGTTTCTGGAGAATTTCTCGTACACTGTGTTCTGTGGATGCCTATAGAAGTATTAGTTGGTCGGCGAGAGGCCTCACAACTATGGTGTATGAGTCTGTTTCGTGGCATAGTTCGTTTATTACCCTTTGCAGCGTCAGTTTTTAGACACCTCGCCTTGCGTAATGGTGGCCAAAGATTGCTGCCTTTCTGTCGACCACTGAACGTACTTCTCCATCGTTATCGTTTCACCCCTCTTCAGGGAGCAGAGGTGGATTAGCCCAACAACAAACCACCAAACAGTTAGTGCGACGTTCACCTGGTACAATTTTGTCTGTGGAAAATGCTGTGGAGCTTCATCGCTGTCCACCTACTGAACCAGCCGTTACCAATTGCATCAGAGGATCAATTTCTTATCACACCTTACAATATAGTCGATGAGGGTTCGTTATGGTGATGTAGAAGCGCCGACGACACCATAGAATGGCGAATTTCTTGGTCGTTATTCAGTTTTTGCGGCATCTATTGTCCAGGTTCCTGGACTTTCCACCACCCACTTCGGATGATTTCATGCAGTCGGGATGCTTATGCCGAGATATTCTGCAAGTCCTCGTATAGTCCTGCTTGTATTTGCGTTCACCAATGCATTGGGCTCATCGTCGTAAATAACATAAGTACATCCATGGCACTCCGCATCTCCAAGGTCTAATTCGTCACCACTAACTTTCTGACACCAGCGTTGCACCGTTCGTTCATTAACACTTCCTTGGACCCATACCTCATTAAATTTCGGGCCGTTTGCGCTGTACTGCGTCCGTTTTAGAATTGCCAGAAGTAGGTCCGTCGAAATTGATGTTTTTAAATCCGAAATTGTATCCTTTAAAATTTGTTAGCAATACGACTTCTTGTGTAATTCAACTATACGTAGTAAAATTGCATAGAATGAGCTTTACCTTGGTATATAAAACTACAGCACTCGAAAAAAAACTAGTGCTGAACCATATTCAAGAAAAATGAAAATGAAAAATCCGACAGTATTTTCCTAACAACGTATTAATTTCGGTTTCACTCCCAGTAAACTTTTGTTCATTAAAACTAGGTTGAAACAAAAAAAGAATTTATTGACTATAATAAGGAGCCTTCCAACGGTTTGCCGCCTTGTGGTGGGTGGGAGGTGTTCCTGGATGTCGGACTGCGATGCAGAGGGGGGGGATTTATCTCCACGGCAGGTCAGGAAGCCTACCTAAGAGTAAACCAATATCAGGGTCGTACATCATATATCACATCAGGACCACCATCCTGGATCCTGGTATCAAAGTCGCATGGTGGCAAGTCTCCCTCTGATCCACAAGGGCTGCGACTCCCTGTTGTGGTAAAGACCTGAGGCAAACTTTGGCTAGGCTGACCTCGGCATTCCAGGGAACCATAATGGCTTAGCCGGAAAATCTCCGAAGAAATGAAGATTATTCCGGGCCCCTCACAATCAGTGAGGACGTGGCATTCAAGTTTCAAGTAGTAGTAAGCCTTGAAATTTACACATTTTCCCCAGTATGATTGATCTTATTTCATTTCGGTAGAACAGAATTCTGAAGGTCTCACGCTATGCAAAGCGGTTAATGTTGTGATATTTACCAAAAAGATATTGTAGCACTTTCGTAGTAGTTACTGCTGCAGTATTTCAACTCGTATTACTTTTTGTGGTTTAAGGTTTAGTTCTGTAGGGAATTTTCTTTGCTGTAGTAGAACAAAGAGTGGCGTTATTTCCTCCCATAGCATTCATGAATAATTCTACCCAAGTGTATTCTAGCGTGCGTTAATACGTTCTGAATCCTCTAGAGTTTAGTCAGTCCTGGCTTCTTCCAGCAGTATGGTCTCATGACACTTAAGGCTGACTCAATATCCGTATAAGATGCTTTGTGCAATAGCCTACCTGATTTTAAAAGGTCTGCATATTACAATATTTCCGAATGTTTTTGGGACCTTGATTATGAATGCCTTACCATAACTTTTAACATTCGTTGTCTCAGTGCTATTGTGTTGGTGTTCAATACTATAAAATTAGCAAACTGTCTTCTGAATCTGTCTGCATGGTAGGATGGACACTTTGTTACCTTTGGAATGTGTTTTACCACCTCTTTACAATGGTGTCTGGAAAAAAAATCGACTGTAATTTTCAAGAGCCAGAGGTCGTTGAAATTATGTCATTGTGACAATTTAGTATAAAAGATCATACGAACATTATATTAATGATTTAAGCCATGCGAACGTCTATCGTGTGCACGGTCTTATGACGGCGTTGGTGCTTCTGAAGGGTGCATCACTGTTTTTCCATGGCGTAAACTTCTTTTTCGTCAGCAAGTATGGACAACAAAGCGAAATATGGGCAGTAGTTTATTACATCACACATTTACTCAAAGGTGCCCTTCTTTTCGGGACGATTATTCTCATAGGCACAGGCTATACTTTTTTCAAAAACTTTCTTACCGAACGTGATCGAAAAGTCTTCATGGTTGTCCTACCGCTTCAGGTATTGTTTTCATCTGTGTTCATCGCTTTACATTTTCAACTTTGGATAGTTATCTCTCATAGCTAATTTATCATTGGGTATAAAACTATTAGAATCAATAGTCCTCGAAAATAAGGTGCCATTTTCTTGTTCTACGACAACTTCTTTTAAAATTTCATGGGGCCAGAAAATCGTTCTTTTTTTAAATTGCTTTTCCACCCCTACAATCTTCTGTTATGAACATCGGAGTGATTTACAAGCCTTGCGTTATCCGAGAAAAAGCTCTATTGTCTCCAAATGTGTCGTTGATGTTTACGACTACCGCGCGTGGCTCAAAAATTTCTAACATCAAATTCCGTTCTCAGTTTTTTGGAAATTTGATTTGCTAACAAGTCTAAAGTTGCAATTTTACCAAGATAATGTAAACGCTTGCAGCAATAGAGTGTAGCCGCTTCTGTAGATATACTGGCATCCGTCGAAAATCCAGCGCAGTCCATGAAAGGTTGAATTATAGCTGACCAAATGCATTTTTCGCTATATATAAGTGAAACAGAAAAGTCAGTATGCGTTTTCTTTCCGGATGATTATTTTGCCGTGCAGCATCCTACTGCTCTAATTTTTGTGCCATGAAATACATTTCTGTACACAATAGTTTGCAGAAAGTTTGTTGCACGATTTATTCTTCCTGTGCAGAGGCTTTCAAATGAAGCGTTCTGTATCAACTGTATCACCTGTAGTTCCGTTGATCGTCGAGTGACTCGAGCGGACGCCAGTAAATCTTCCATTTTTTCCCTGTCGCGTGCAAGAGTAGCCCAGTGTGTTCTGCTCGCTCTAGGAACTCCTCGAGCATCATATCTTTCTTCTAGGCTCTTCGTGAAGAACTCTGACCATCGGGTCAGTGGTTTTGCTGCAGTACGTTTGACATCCCGAGGAATCCAGTCACTAACGGCTCCTGTCCATCGGTTGTCATTCATAGCACTACGTGTCCGGCCCACCTTATCATCGACTGTTTGGCGTACAGCATGGCATCTTTGATTTTTGATCGTTGACGCAGGTCGGAGCTTCTGATCCCATCCCTTACTTGTGTGGAACGGGATACTCCTAGCATCTTCCTTTCGACTGCGCGTTCGATAACGCTGAGTGATCTTTCTTCCTGCTTACGCAGCGACCAGGTTTCTGACGCATACGTTAGGGCAGGAAGTACCGTTGAGTCGAAAAGGTGGGCACGGAGTCGGGTGTTCTTTGTCCTCTTCACTACATTTTTGGTGCTCTTGAAAGCCCCCCCCAAGCCACTCGTTTCCTTCTGCTCAGCTCTGGAGCTAAGTCGTTCATCATATTGATTTCCCGACCAAGATAGACATAGCTGGAGCATTCGGAGATATTCGTTCCGTTGAGCGTGAATGGGGCATACAAAACCAATCCGTTCTTCATGAACATCGTTTTTGTGAGATTTAGTCGAAGACCAATCTTTCCACAGGCCTTATCAAAGTCAGCAAGCATACGTTCCGCTTGGCTAATGTTTGATGTTTTAAAGACGATGTCATCAGCAAAGCGAAGATGATGTAACTGCCGATCATCGATTTTCACTCCCATGTTGTCCATTCCAATGTTCGTATGACGTTCTGGAGGGCGGCGGTAAATAATTTTGGCGAGATGGTATCGCCTTGCCTAACTCCCTCTTTTGACGTCAATATTAATATCGTTGTAGAGCGGTGATATCTTGGTTATGAAGTTTTTGTACAGCTCACAAAGAATCTTTATGTATTGAATAGGGACTCCTTGACTATCAAGGGCTTCCATAACTGCACCTATCTCAATTGAATCAAAGGCCATCTGTAAATGGATGAAAGTGAGACAGAGCGGTCTTTTATACTCTCGTGATCCTTCAGTGAGCCTTGTTATCGTGTGGATGTGGTCCATCGTACTAAATCCTTTTCGAAACCCTGCTTGCTCACATGGCTGTCCTTCGTCCAGTGTTCGGTCAATCCTGTTTAGGATGACTCGAGTGAAAAGCTTGTAGACGACAAGCAGCAAGCAGATTGGGCGATAGTTGTCGATATCGTGTAGGTCACCCTTCTTGAACAATAACGCGGTCTTGCTGGTCTTCCACTGAGTAGGGACCTCGCATTCAGACAGGTAACGTGTGAAGAGCCGAGCCAGTGTGTTTACGAGGGCTGGCCGAAGCTTCTTCACGTGTTCTGATCTCTCATATCCTCTTATCCTGTCCGGACCTGGTGCTGTTCGATTTTTCCACCGACGAAATGGCATGTCGGATTTCGGAAGGGAGAACTGCTGGTGCAACATAACCGTCCTCCTTTATTTCATATGACGGGAGGTGGACGTGGCTATCGAAGAGATCTGAGTAGTATTCGTGAATGATTTTCTCCATTGCCTTTCTGGACGCTGTAACTGTTCCGTCTGGGCGTCGGACTGCAATCATCTTGTTCTTGTAATTGGCGAAGCTTTGGTGGGCTTTGCGAATGCTTTTTCCCAGCCTCTGCAGCTTCGACCATTACTGCTACTCTTCTCTCTTTAAGATCTTCTTTTATCGCCTGTCTGCACTGTTTTGCAAGTTCGGACGTTCGTTCGCGGTTGCCTGCAGCTCGTGTCCACGCTGGC
The DNA here is from genome assembly GCA_018806985.1 of Angiostrongylus vasorum. NCBI lineage: Eukaryota > Metazoa > Nematoda > Chromadorea > Rhabditida > Metastrongylidae > Angiostrongylus > Angiostrongylus vasorum. Next base: position 57,619 of record JADANN010000242.1, read on the forward strand.
GTATCTGCTCGAGTGTTTCTGGAGACAGACGTCTCTTGGTGACTTTCGAACTCTTGGCTTTCATAGCGCTAAGGTGAAGGTGTTGGATGAGCCGATCGTATTATTCGTTGATGTTATCGACAACGGCATCTTCCCAACGGCCGACTACTGAATTGAATAAGTCCCAGTTTACGGTCGTTCTGGGACTTCGGTATTTGAAATTGCTGGCTTTTTTCTCCTTTCAGCAAGAAATAGAATCTTGTACGAAGGAGGCAACGGTCGGATCCCGTGTAGAATTGTGGGACAACAGCGGCATCGCTTAGGCAAAACCTTATATTTCGTTAAGGGTGGCGCTTCTGGAATTGCGAGTTGCCATGGATGGTCTTGGTCGCAATGAAAAACTCAGATAGCCGCTCACCCTCTTCCTTCCATTTTAATCGGTAGGTCCCAATGTGACGTTTTTTCTTTGTCCAATCTTGGCGTTGAAATCTCCAATGATGACCTTGAAGAATGTATGGTCTTCTCTGTAGAACTTCTCCAAGTCCATATAGAACGCTTCGACTTCTTCTTTCTCATAGTTTGACGTCGGTGTGTAAACGACGAAGATTGTCAAAGCCGGTATTGATCCACATCTTTTTAATCGTAAACGTCCGATTCGGATTGTAAGCTGTTCGAATGAATCGATGTTCATGGACAAACTCGTGTTGGCGAGAACGCCAACGCAGCCGACTCCTCTGCTGTCGCATGTTCTGAGGAACACTTCTTCTCCAGTGTCATAGGCAGCGTTAAATGGGTAGCGTCGTCCCATCTCAGCCAGGTCGATGACGTCTTACTTTATCCTTCTCACTTGCATGATCATGTCTTCTGTAGAGGACTCAGATGCAAATGTGCGTGCACTGTAGGTACAGATCGTCACTTTCGTCTTTTGTAATTTAGGCACGTTAGAATGGCCCTAAGGTTTAAGCAGTCTGTCCGTACTCGTCCTACCCAACGCTGCTGAATTGGGATCTCTTTCGTGGTTAGAGGAATGAGGCCTGTTCCTTTTACTGTTTTTTAGCATTTTTTATACCCACGTATAGCTTGCTGGGTTCTAAATGTGGGGGCTGGGTGTACTCACGGGTAGCTTGCTAGGCTCTCCCAGAGTGGACATGGAGCTAATTTGTCGGAGGCGACTCCTAACTGCCTCCCATATACTTCCCTATCACTTGATTGCAGGCTTTTGGCTGAATTGACTCGTAGAATGCAATCCGCAAAAGCGAGTACGCACCCACACACATGCATGCATGAATACGCCTAGCAAATACAGAGAGTAAGTGCCAAATCGGCGAAGCAGAAACAGGGAGTCCATCTCCTGGTTCCACCTCCGTCTCAGGGAAGCAAATGTCGATTTTGGTCCTCGGTTAACCCCCCTATCCGCCACTTGGGGGACGCTCCACGTAGCCTCGCGACTATGCGGCTCGAGATCCCCTCATGTGAGGGAGATCCGTGGTTCAAATGAGGCGTACTAAGATATTTAATCCTTTGAAGACTTGATGAGGAAGATGGTAAGATGTTTCGACGTAGGCAAAGTCCTCGCTTATCATTTTGCTTCCACATAGTGTATCCCTGCGAACATCATAGTTTCCCAGTGCCACTAAACTCAAGTATGTATGGAAATGGAAGTTCTTTAGATTGCCGGGGTGTGCTATGCTACAGTGGTATGAAATAGACTACTAAAGGCTGTCAACACTATAGTTGGACTGATTGTGAAGCTTTTTTTATTGAAGATTTAGTCATATGAAGTTCTGATATCATTGATAAATGCATGAAATAACGTAGAATATGCGCATTAAAAACGGATGAAATGAGCGAAAAAAATACGTGCGAGAACTGAACTATTGAGCGAAAGGACACAGAAGGGAGCCCGATCAATAATGTTTGCTTGATTTGGATGTCCCTTGCATTGAACTCAATGCTCACATGCACGGAGAAAGATTAGTAGCGAATGTGTTAATCATAACAAGTGGAAGTTGTTCATGTGGTATTAATGGTTATTGGAATAGTGATGATTTGTTACCCCCTACCAATCCTTAATCATATTTATTAAATGAGAATGACATCTTTTATACGATAATCATGTTAAAAATTCCTAAGAGGCTGTTATTTCATTGCTTCGCAAACGTCAAGTTTGTATCGTATGATATGGTTTGTTGTGATGTAATACGGCTGTGTTACTCAGTCCGATTTTATGTAAACTTGGTCTTTCAATGTTAATCTTGGACAGTTTAGCTGCGCCAGTTTTTCTTAATCTTTGTCTGTTGTTTATTTGTTAATGATCCTCCATCCTCCCTTATTTCATGTATTTTTTGAGATTCGTCTTTTGAAAGCCATGCAGGACTTGTTTTATATCATTTAGTTCAATTAGCATCTAAAACTTTATCACTAAGTTCTAGTTCTAGTTTCATGTATGACTTGCACAGTATGCCCTAACGTTTGAGACGAATGACGAAACGCGTACGCCCCTGTGCGTCCGTATAAACAAGACATTTGTCGGTAAACGTAAAGTTAAACCACATGCTTCGCGAGAGACTCGCAGGAAACAAACGATAACGAAGAAGATTTTTGGAGTAAAAGTTACCATCTTCGCACAGGAATCGAAAACTTTAGGGCGCAAAACTTTCGAATGGTTCTGGATAAATTCCAGATATGGAGAAGTGAACCACGTGGAGGAGTAGCTCGTTTTCAAACGTGATTTTACATAATATAGTAGAGCGATATTTTAATGTGAGAAAGGCACCTTACCCATCCACGTGAACTGTGTTCGGTTGATCTGCTCGTGAAATACTCGGTGGAAGACTTGTAGAAAGCAGTGAGTGCACGAAGGGGGCTATTTTGTTTGCAGTCCGAGTGAAATCTAGGATTCATGACTTTGTTTTGGAGTTATGGAGGTGTTTGGCTGACTAAATTGCAGTCAGGCGGAGCTTTCCAAGGTCTGGAAATCGCAGGTTACGCCGAAACGTCCGCTTTTGTGAATAGTAACAGTAATAACCTCATGTGTACTTACCAAGAAAACAACTAGTTATTTACCAATGTCAAGATTAACGGAAAGTCCGTCTTAGGAACCACTAGTTTTTAGTTTTTTTTAAACATTTTGTTTCTATCTAGTTTCATTAGATTAGTTTAATCTGAGAATGCCAATGTATGTTAACCGAAGTATACTAGCTACTGTTTTAATAATTGACAACCTCCTATAGTTTCCTTGTATATTTGATAAATCCTTTTTTTGTTATAAGAAACTCTGCATTTCTGGCACCCATGGTCATAACAAGTTGGTGATAATACTTGATGAAAGACATGCTTTATACATTCATTGGTAAAATAAGACACTAGTGCAGAACTCTGCATTATTATAGATTGTGGATAATATCGCCATGGTAATACTTGAGGAAAGTGAGTTTGGTCAGCAGGGATACCAGATATGGTTCGAGATGTTCGTCTTCATTGACATGATTTGCTGTTTCCTCATCGTATTTCCGATAATTTGGTCTATGCGCCATCTGTCTGAAGGAGCAAGAAGCGACGGCAAAGCTGCGTTCAACCTAGAAAAACTTCGCCTCTTTCGTCACTTTTACATCATTGTGATATCATATGTGTACTTGACCAGAGTAATGAAGCTACTTTTACAGTACATCCTTCCATTTGATCAAGAATGGGTTACGGATGCAGTTGTCGAATTTTCTACGCTTGTCTTTTTTATCCTAGTTGGAGTTTTGTTTCGTCCACAACCTGCAAACCCTTATTTGAAATTGAACGAAGGAATTGACGAAGGAGAGGATTTTTCACTGACTCAGAACGGGCTGCTAGAAGGGCTGGTGAACCGTGGATCATCGAACGCATTAGTCACTACGGATAATTCAGTTGGTGAAGTGGATTGTTCAACTGCAGCTGTAGAGGATGGTATGAATGCATCGCAGATTGGTCGACGCCGACTCGATGGGTTTGAGAGGACATTACTTTGATCGGCTTAAAAATAACGTAGTATTGATATGCTGAAGAAATAATGGTGTTTCGCGATTGGCGAACTTTATTCCATACGGGTATTGAAGCCGTCTTACTGTTCCTTTCTTCTACCCACTTTAATTAGGATTATCTGTGTCTATATTAAGAAAAGCTTTGTAACTGACTCTATGTGGAGTCGTACTCGCTTAATTCTCTACTCACTGGGATGTCATTTTACATATGAATACTTGATCTGTTCATTTCTCCACAAGCTCCGTTATTAATAGACTGGTAGATTTGTTCAACATTTATTCCTATTATTAGAGGAACCTGTATTGTAAATAGTTGTCTTCTATAAAAAATACCGTCCTTGTTTCTGATATTTGAACTTAGTTTCGTGTACTGATATATCATTTCGATAGCAGTTTCTGATACTGATATAATCTCTCAATATTTAATGTTATGACACTTTTTGCTTTTTTTCTTCCAGAACGCTTGTCATTGTTCACCATCGACTTCGCACTAGACCATTTGTCATTTCCTCCTCAATCGAAATTTTTCTCCCTAACTTGACTACATATTCATACTTCTTTGACGACATCCGCCGATAGATGCTGGATAGTACATTTAACGAGGTAAGATGCTACCTGGTTTGTTTTATGCTTATATTAGATATCTTATTAGTTCGAAAAGAATACTACCTCTTTGCCTTTATTTAGGTAGAACATGACAACAATAGAGTGAGGGGAAGGGGGGAACTCTTCGCCTGAACTTTACATTATAACTAGTCCCATTTTTTTTAGTCGCTTATTGTCCCATGGATGTAGTATTTCTTTCGCGGTATGTGTGTGTGTGTGTGTGTGTGTGTGTGTGTGTGTGTGTGTGTTTGTGTGTGTGTGTGTGTGTGTTGTGTGTTGTGTGTTGTGTGTTGTGTGTTGTGTGTTGTGTGTTGTTTGTGTTTGTGTTTGTGTATGTGCGGATGACACAAGTTTTATTCGCTATCGCGGCGACTCATGTGTGATTCACGTTGACCAAAGTGTCCCAGGGAAATAACGCTGCACTTTTTATCGTGCTTTTTTGCTGTATAATGTGGTTTGTTTCTGTCCTTTTATTGTTAAGTAATGATATCTAGCACCATAAGGCAACACAGTTTTTGCGGAGTTGATAAAGTGTAAGGTATGTATATCTCGTATTTATACTATATATACAGTCTGCGAACTGCTGTGAAAGAAAGGTGTTTTGTATTTTTCCAAGTGCAGACCAGAGCTTTTCTTGGACGATGTTGGCCGCAAAAGCAATATTCGATAAGTTATAAAACGAGTACAGAAGCTTTGGCAAGAAAAGTTATGTGGTAAAATAAAAGTCGAAAAGAAAATCCATCATGTATAGTACACCTCGGCCGGTTTGCTCGGTATGAGGCCATTCATCATCAGTGAGTTAGTGAACTCGAATGCACATGACTTTCTTGATAGGACATTCTTCGAGCTTTTATAGTTCTCATCTATTTATACATCCTCACGACTTTTTTGGCATTCTAGACGATATTGATTTAGAGCATATTTAAATGTAAGTGTGAATATCTAACCAACGTATCTTTTCAATTTTAATTTCAATTTTAAACAGACGTATCGCATGTCACAGTGAACTCTGTCAGTTAAAAACAGAAACCTTGAAAATTCAGAGATTTAATGAAGAGTTTGCAAGTTCTCCTAATCCATTAGAATTTTTTAAACCTAGAAGTCTTGTTTGTCACTTTTTTCGTTAGGACTCACTTCTCATGAAGGAAAATGATTCAGCAAGTAAGATTTCCTCTGGCGCTACAGGATGATGTTCTAGAATACGTCGTCCGTATGTGCAATTGTCCCACTTGTTTTAAGTTTTTAAATTTTAAACACTGATCTAAAATAATTTTAAACATTTATCTGATTTTTTAAGTTTTAAAAGGAATCAGTGCTGAACTTATAGGAATGATGTCTTCTATCACAGTGATTATGCATCTATGCGTTTTTCTAAGTTTCTCAATTCCTTATGTCGTCAAGCAGTCTTGGCGTCGAACAATTTTCAGCTATCGAAAAGCAAACATTTTCACAAATAGGTTGAAAAGTAATCTAACGAGATGCGAAACTGATTTTAACTATTTCTGTCCAACATCACTATGAGGATTGTGAGTATCAAGAACGTTTCCTAGGTTTCTTTTTCTTAACTGTCCACCGGTGACTTGCATTTTTTCGTTGAGATTGGAAGTTTTGGTTTAGCCAACCGATGGAGAACGTAGCAGTGTAAGATCATCAGATGACGGAGCCAGTGGATCTCTTGGCTGCGATGATCGAGAGCGCCTAAAACTGCTTCAAAAAATAGAGTCAGCAAGAGAGCGTTTGAAGCGCACGAGCCTTGAAAGAGAACGTGATGTGGAAGAGTTTTTAACGATGACCCATGGATCTCGATTCCAAAAAGGTTTAGATAATCCACAAATGGCTCGTCTTAAACAGCATTTTGAGAAAAAAAATAAGCGACACACAAGTGAACTTGAACATCTACAGGTTTTGAACCATTTTTTTCCTACTGATTTTATTAAATATGTAAACGTGACGACGTCGTGAAATATAACTGCATTCTTAATTGGTAACTGAGTTATCGATTGTTCTCTTACAGAGAAAACTAGCGAGCTATGAGCAGCGGTTAGCGGGAATTGAAAGTGGCGTTTCGGAATGTGCTGCTAAAACTACCGTTATGTCGACCGTGGGACAGGGTATCAGGTATTAATGGTATATTGGTATCAATAATACTAGTATTATATTGATATTACCAAACATAACACACAGTTAGTGAAACTGAACATATTTACTAGGCGTATTTTTTTATGATTATGTTTAGGCGAACAGGCGCGAATTTAAAAGGAATGACAGAAACTGTGATGGCAGCACCGCTTGAGCTTGCACAACGACTTAAAAGTACATTCGGATCTGCTGATAATGTCAATGATCCCACGGAAGGTGCTGTTCTTTTTACATTGTTACGCCCCAAAGCACAAGAGCATGTTGTGCTGAAAATCTGACAAGCAGCAGCCAACATTCTTAAATCTTGTATCTGGTGTATCGTTATTTAGAAACGACTTCGGACCTGAGAATTGGACAGTCAAAATTCTACGCAAATTCCGATTATGAAGGCGTTCAACAAGCCACAACTGACAGGTTTGGTGTGATGTCGAGTAGTCCAGTGTTTCCCATCCTTGTTTTATTGCTACATGGACTCTAGGTGTTCGCCAAGGAAATCGGATTCCCTACCCGCCGACTCATCTTTGCTGAAAACGCCAACACCGATGCTTTATCATGGTAGAAATATTCCGACATCAAGGAGTGGTCAGGAGACGAGAAACGATGAAATTGAAGAGGTATTGAAGCCATTTCTTGTCTTTAGTAGGTCTTTGCTTCGGCTTGACTTTGCAGTAAAATGTTCCAAGTGTTATACTGAAGCACAAATCTTTTATGTGATGCCTGACGCATGCATATCCTTCGTTGGTACCATTTTTTTTATATGACCCAATATCATATATACATATATATATATATATATATATATATATATATATATATATATATATATATATATATATATATATATATATAATGCGGATATCACTGCTTTTTGCTTTCGAATCGTTTCCTCGCATGCATGTTCAACGAAGGTCTTCGACCCTTTTGCTTGTGACATCGTTTGCTCCTTGAGGATTATTGCTCCTTGAAAATATCCTTGAATGCTGGTCATTTCCACTCTCCTTGGAATGCTGTGGGAGCCGTGCTAGGACGCTCGTAGATCCTGTCAATCCGAGGATATCAGAACTTATCAGACACGTTTGGCATCACCTTCGTGATCCCAAAGGGATGGGAGGTTTGGTGGGCACGAGACAGGGCGAACCAGTCTCTTTTGCAAATTAGATGCAATCACTTCAGCATCTTTACGCTTTCCCCGGTAGCAGTATTTCATGTTTCATGTACCTATGAACATTTTCTTATGAAATTAAACGGTCTTTAGTTGCATTTAAAGTATAAATTTGTCTAGCCTTTTTGTGACCTTTTTTAGTCACCCTCGGTGACAATGTTAAGTCTCTTCCACGCTTTTTTTATTACGCTCACTCATGAGATACCGTATTGTAAAGTAGATCTTATTTATTGTGCTTAAGTGTAGATGCAATTAATCTCAAGAATGCCAAACAATGTTTAGCTTAATCTCTCCGTGCCGCTATCACCATTGTCTTCCGTGCCTCCCTTAGATTTTTCGTTGGAAACCTCAGATGCTTCACCACGGCTGTATGATGACCTACAATGTCTACGACATTTTATGACGAAAATGGGCGACCAAATTAATCGAATAGAGGTAAACATGTACTATTCTGACAAACACGCAAGAGTGGTTCATCGTAATCTAATTTCTGTTTTCTTAAAGTCTCGATTGGAATCTGAGCTAGCTTACATGATACGAGCACTGGAAGAGGAGCGTGGAAAATATTTGGTAAGCAAGTGTAGTCTTAGGTTAATTCTTGGACACTCTTTATTCGACTGCTTCATCACATCCTGACTTTATAGAGACTGGAAACAACAATGAATGAGACTATAGAGTTGCACCAGGCAGAGTTTCAGGTTGTCATCTATGGTTTGCATGTATATAATACGTGCCTTTCTATGTGTATATCGTACGCTAATATTTTTCATGGATTAATAAATTGCTCGCCTACTAGGCTTTGAAACAAGAGCAGAAAGGTATTGCAAACAGACTCGACTATCAGTATAATGATCGCTTCAAACGTGTGGAGGAAAGCGTCGAATCTGTGGAAAATCATGTGAGTTATTCAATTGAATATTAATCAGGTTAGCCGAGAATATAACATACTCATTGTCATAATTTCTTCTTATCATTGTGATTCCTTTTAAAAATTCTCCTTCAAGTCATTTAGTTGGTTTTGTCTTCATCAGATTTGTAGACATATCCTCATCCTCAAGGTATTTCACGCTATTTGAAAGCAGTATCTGCTACAGATACTGAAAGAGAACTCACAACTTCATTGGAAACTGTCTCCGTGAATCAAAGTGTAATAGTGGAAGTGTTGGTGTGAAGCAAAATTATGGTTACCCTGTAAAACGATGAGACTTAGACAGATCTGAATTCGTAATAAGAGCAGTAGGAGAAATAATGACGTCCTCTTTAACGATATTGGTAAACGATTTGCAGCAGCTATCTTATCTGCTCAGTTTATCATCATATAGGGACTGTAGTCCAGAGGTATCGTTTGCTGAACAGGCACATAGCTGCTTAAGCGTACCGGCTAAATAATTTTAACGAATTGCAGGAAATCTTCAGTGTGCTCTGCGTGGAAGACGGCTTTGTTAGATACATAGGTTTTTTGAGGTCGAAGTGACTCATGGTCCGCGAAACCATCGCCACCGATGCGAAAAAAATTCCAAAGGAAAAGAACACTCTCAAAGAAATAGTGACACGGAGAGGATTCACTGCATAGGAGAGAATCGTCCGGTTCTTATCAAGTGGTGGAGATAGAGTTGCCAAGAGAATATGTCTATCTTGCAAGCAGAAGAATTCTAATGTTCTCTTTCGATGTGACTAGGAGATCTCATTCAGATACGAAGAAGACAATCACATTTTCTGGTCTCTTGCTTCTTCAGGACGCCTTACCAACGATTAATTACTCTTTAACAGTAGAATATTGTCTAGATTTTCCCTTATGTAGATTCTTAGAGCAGAAGTTAAAGAAGGAGGAAATTATTGATTTGAACCATCTTTTGGCGAACCGGCCCATTCTTATCTGAAATTTATGGAGATTCCTTACGATGCGCCGTTGAATCCGTTTCGCTCTCGCAGGTCTGTTTCGAGGCCAATACAGGCCGTCTCTGAAATTTAATGTAAAAATTCCTTTTTACACTGTTGTTGAGTCATGAGAATTTGACATCCAAAAAAATGCGTGGAAGCAGGAATATGCAGTGTTCCGCTACTCCCATGACTTTTCACACCGTAGATTCATTCTGTAATTGGCATGAGTCACCATGTCGGTCATAAATGTGCAAAAGTGCTCGTGCTTCATAAGTTTAAGAAAACATATTTTAGTATGTGGTGAATTTTACTGCTTAAATAAAGGCTTTAAGTCCACTATTTTTTGCGAGCGGTATAAGCCTTCTAAGGGCTCGTGTGGCGGAGTGGTTGGAGGCGCCACTGCTCCACACACTTGGAATCGATCCCCGCGCCCATGGGCCACCAAGCCCTCCATCCCTCCGCGGTCGGCAAATTGGTGCCAGACTTGTCTGGGAGGATAGCAGCACTGGCTCGATACATCGGTAGTCCACCGCGAGTCATTGTAAACGCCAGATATGCATCCAGTTACCTCCAACAATGCTTAATGAAGTCGAATGCATGGCGCATCCCTCAGGGATTGATCAACGCTGAGAGATTTATCTTTTTTTATAAGCATCCAATTTCGCAACGATTAGATTCTTTTTTGAAAGTTTTTTGAGCCCTTAAAACGAAGTTTTTTTTAAAAACTTCTTCGCCTAAGGCCTTATTTATTCCTGAAAATCTTCATTATAAACAAATTCAAGTTTAAGGAAACATTTATTTTTGTACTTTCTAGAAAGTATTCAAGTGTCATCACAAGTCTTCTAAGTTTCTGCTACGTTTCTTCCAAATACCCCATTTATCAAAGAATTATCGGCAGTTATCGGAAAACGAGATAGAGCTGTATATCCTACACATCAGTTAAAGCATGCTTTTTTGCAGATGGTTCGTATGGAGAATTCCATAAAAGATACCTTGGACATCCGCTTGTCGGCTCCGGCTTGGAGCAACGCTGTTTTTCTTTCCAGTGCCAATATTGTGGTAAGTAGGGCGTATATTTGTTTCATGAACCATTATGTTTTCCTGTGTTTCTAAGGACGTTGTATTTTAGGTTGAGTTTCTTAAGATTGTCCTATACTTGGTTGCTACAGTACTAGATCTGTTTTTGCCGTTTTTTGGATCAAGGTTAGTCCATGTTTTTCATTTAATTTTTCGAGGAACCTTTTGTTTTTGTTGTTAGATGCACAGCTGTGGTGTCTCCATTTCTTGTAAATAGGTGGCATTCTTTCTAAAAGACCAGTAAAAAAAAACAAGAACAAACCTTTTTTGAAGCGCTGATACGCTTCCCACTTCTCTAAATTTTGAATTTAGTCATTAATTCATGAATTTCGTTAGTAGTGATCAGTGACGTAATTTCCACATTCTCATATCTCCATGTTCTATAAGGAATAATTTATTTCGTAACAGGAACAAAGCGGGCGTATTTCTTTGCTGTATGATTGCTGTGGTCGTATTGTGGCAGAATCTCCATGTCTACCATTTAGTTGGGCTTTTTCTGAGGAAAAACTCTACAGAAAATACTGTGATTGCTGAATTTATCTCATAATCGCTGCACTTTTATAGAGTATACTCGCTTGTACTGTTCAGGGTATTGTCTGATTACTTGATTGTCGCTGTTCTTTTCTCAGAAATCTTTGTAAAATTGTACATTTACTGGTAAGCTACACTACCTTATCGAGTGCGGTTATTGAGGCTAGCTTGCAATGGATGAACAACTAGTACGGCAAGACTTTCAATTTTGACGTGACAGTAATCTTTTTTAAGCAGTTATTACTTGGCGAAGTATTCTTGGTTGTTTGTTACCATTCCAAATGTCCATTTGTCCGACTGCACTATGTATTGCTTAGAATTGTCAGTTTCTATGCCTTGTTCTACCAGTAAGTTTTAGCTATCCTTTCTGATTGCTTTTCTTGATTACTATAATATTTGCCATCATATGCGTGTCTTTTCCCACAGGAAAACAGTGCAGCGGTTTTTTTTTACTTGACTACTATTTATCATATTCATCTATTCCATTTCATATGAGCAGTGAGAGCCAGCTTTTTTGAAAAGCTTTCGTACTCTAGAGCAACGTTGTTTACTTTTGGTGAGAGTGATAGAATGTTCCTGTGCATCTTCTTGAGTTAATTATAACACAAACTATGCTATTTTTGAAAACTATTTCTTTTTTACATGCGATGTAAACTTGCTATCTAAATGTGGAGATAGTTTGTTTCGACTAAATATACGATACTGAACTTTCTCATTTTGTTGTCGGTTTAGGTAACCATTCCACTATTTTTTTCATGGTGAGATATATGAGGATATTCTAATAATTTTGACTGAATGGTCTTTTTATGTCTTAACTTTCTTAACTTTTATCCACTACCTATTCTTTTTTTCATGGTAGAGTTCGATGTGAAATAATGCTGGGATGAGCAAAACTTAAAACTTCAGGCGTGCTTCGAATCCTGCGGTTACCATTTACTAGGACTCACCTGCTATCTACCACAGCAACCCAAGCCCTTGGTTTGCATTTCTGTCAATCACTTTTCTGCCCTAACGGTTCCACCAGCAATCACGCGTCGACGGCAGTGATCTGACAACCACAAACCGGCAATGGAACCAGGATCGCTGGAACTGCACTTGAGATCACAGTGTTACAACTCTTATAATTTATACAGTTTCCAACGCGGTAGTACTATAGTAATAAGATTTAAAAAAAAAAAACTAAGATTAATGTAGCATTGAGAAAGTCGTACATATTTGTTCGTGATATTCTGCATCCGTTAAGATGGAAGCATTTTACTGAAATCGTTAAAGTAGAGCGCAGTTATAGATATGAGAAAAAATGAATGGTACATAGCCTATAGATTCAAACTCAGTACGGAGGCCTAAATAATCTTATCTGTGCAACATAGCCTTGTAAAGTTGGAAATTGTTAATTTGTGAAGTTGTCTTCGCCAAGTGTCCTTAGTAATTTTGGTTTATTTTAAATTTCTCCTTTTTTCTAGCGTTTGCTTTATGTAGGTATTCTACTATATTGTAGTTTCAACTATGCATCTAGTTAATGGTTTGGTCATTAAACAGAGTCCCACGTGTGTTGGTGTCCACTTCCAGGTGTGTTGATTCCCACTCCACCTACACGATGAGTGAGCGGTCGATGTGAATTAAGTTTTTTTCTTCGCCATTCTTTTCATATTAGGTCGACGACTTCTCTAGTACTGACTAGTATATCAGACATTTGATTGGAAAAACTACTCAGTACTCTTAGTATTGTACAAAGAGTTATTTTTTGAATGAGTTTATTCGATGTGGTGGCTGGCATGAGTTGGTTTCAATTGATGTAATTTGTGGCGAAAAATTGAACATGCATTGTATTAAGCGGTCATATGAAATAAGGCGACCACTTCTAGGTGTTTAAGTTATCAGTGTTAGCTTATGCCAGTCTTCCCGATTGGTAGCTAATGATGTTAAATTCCGTTCTTACTCATAGTTCAGCAAGAGAATCTGCTTGTATCGACTTTACTAATTAATCTCTACTTGCTTTTCCAGTTTGTTTAAATTAAATCTAGGTGTTTTGCAGTATTTATTTATTTAATTGTTGATACGAATTTCACCACGTACTGTGCAGGAAGACTAGCACGTTATTCGGTTCTTTGCCCTGCACCTTTCATTTACGAAGTGGTTAGGATCGCGCGTGGTTTCAAGTACTATTATTTATAGATTTTCCGTCCTTTGAAACCTACTGAACATTGGTTGAGTAGATTCTGTCTGGAATCCTAGGACAGCTCTATGAAAGCTTTACCAGGTCTTCAACACATGCAGTCGTCGGCCTTTGTGAATCGGGGAGATCTTTTTTCCAGTGAGTTTTTGTAGTCTAAGTTCTTCTCAATCTACTGATACCGAAGAGATCGACAGTTTGTTTATCTTGGGCGGGACGAAACGACTGGATGTATTGCGTCTATTGCACAACATCTTTTAACCATTTCATTTTCCACTCCCGTCTTGTGCGTGTAAATTGATCTAAGTTGTAGAATCTAGTGTAGATTGGAACTTCGGACTGGACAATCTTTGTATTAGTCCCAGATGCAGATACGGGATACAATATGAAACGTTTAATTTGCAGTTAATTGAGAATGGCGTAAAAAGTTAAGCGATTGATACTGCGGAATTAGTGGTTTTCTGAAAAACCTCATCTTCTTCATCTGAGTGACTGTTAAAGTTGGGATTTGGAAATGACTCAATCGTTGGCGTAGCACTAGAAAGAAGACTGTCTTGCCGCACGAGTACGGAGGCCTAAATAATCTTATCTGTGCAACGTAGCCTTGTAAAGCCCCTTTCATTCTAACAACAGTATTTAGTATGACTTTATACCTACGCGAAACCACAGTAAGGCTGTTCAGACGCCTATTAGCTTACGATGGCCGTTTCTTAGTTTTCGGCCATCGCTGATGCTTCATATCTTATGCCTAGGGCTTTAAAGAGAAGAAAAATTACCAAGGATTTCTCAAGAAAAAGGAACCAGTACAGTGCATTTTCATTTGACATGATTTAAGAGAAGAAACTTATCTGTTCAGTAGGTGATCTTCTTGCCTTTTTAATCTTCTTCTGTTTTAGGTAATCGAAATAGGAGTAGGTAGCGAAACCAACGTGAAGGAACCATATTGCAAGACCAGCGGACAAAGCAACTACACTTAAAATCACGAACACTGAAACTATGCCAGTCATTCATTTATTCATACCATGTACCAAAGAATTCTAGTAAAGTTAAAAAATTGTATACGTGATTTTAATGCAAATCCACCTACACTTTTTCTCACGCTGTACTAATGTGTACCGCCCATCAACGAATAGCTGCTCAGCAAGTGAAGAATAAGGAGCTATAGCACAGTAGAGCAGTTGAAGTAATAGTATTAACATCATCACTACAACGACGAGCTACAACATGTTTTAAGAGGTCACATGCATTCAAGGAAGTTTTTATGAAAATTTTGACATTTTGATGATTACACAATTTGCTAGCGACTGCAAGCGGTCGACCGATAAGACTGTGGCTGAAGTGCAAAAAGTGTTCTGTACATGTGGCGTAAATACTGTTTGGGCATAGACAATATTTATGGGCCGATTTAAAACATTCTTCCAGCATTCAATTATGAACCACGTTTTGTGGGATTGTATTTACCTAGAAGGCAGTGGTTTGCGTTCACGTCAGATCAGATGCAGATGTGGCCTTTCCGGTGAAAAAATTCTTTTCAAAGGTTCCGTTAATCAATTGATATTTAAGAGTTGTGTTTAACATGCAGTAGTTTCAGTTGACTATTGAAACTATGCTGCTACTGCTACTGTTTATTGTATTATACGTCACAGTGAGTAAGCTTACTGCCTATGCTATAGGGGAAATCAGCGCACTCGCCAGATTACTTTTTCTTGGATCACACTATTTCTTGCGTTATATATCTTCGTTATTCAACTTCACATCGGAACTATCAATAGCTGGGAAAAAGTAGCCAGGAAAAGGAGCGCTACCCTTTATCATCGGCAGATGTGCAGCTACGCATCGTTCTAGCAGCGTATATTTATTGTTTGAAATCATGACTTCATGGGTATTTTTTATGAAATATGGAAGTGAGGATTTAGTAAAATTCGGACACTTACCATTTGGCCAACGAAAGGAATCATGCACAAAGAACTTTCTTGCCAAAATGCCAGTATCATAGACAAGGTCACAATGTATTCCCAGATCTATAACGTAAGAGAAGTCTTGGACTAAAGATTTCATCAGTGTGAGATGTTACACGAAGACACCTATAAACAATTTCGAACTCCCCAAACATACGTGCTCGGTCGTCCTTAGAACATTTGCTGACTGTAAACAGTACCTCTATAAAGATTGTGAGGGCTGTAGACATTTCCGGCAAACCACCAATAACGTAGGTTACAGATTCTATTATCTCAGCAATCACTGTTAGCACTACAATAATGAAGAAAGCTATCTGAAAACAGAAATAATATGCCAAAAAACGAACAAAAGGCTTGAAACTTGACCAGCTGTAACCTCCTTGGCCATGATTTTACAATGTCAATTCAGCCTTTTTCGATATTCTCAATTAGATGAGATGATAGAGTTAGGGGGCGGATAGCACAGTGGTAGTGATGCCCATCATCACGAACATGGTGCTAGTTCGATTCCGCTGCGGGTCTATCAAGCCTCTCATCCGTGCGAGGTCGGGGAGTTGGTACCGGACTTGCCTATGAAAAAATCACTTCGCAATCCAATTGGGAGCGCTCCAGCCTGGCCATCTCAGGATTCTAGGCAGAAATGCTCGACTTGCATTCTACGACATTCAAAATGAAACGGAAATCACTAAGCAGCAACCGAAGCCACACCTAAAGTTGGAAAATTTTTGTGGACAATGGAAGCGAGCAAACGAATGTGAGAAGTGCTGGGATCCACAGAGTAGACGTGAGGACGTACCAAATAAAAAAAAATGAAGGAGTTACAAAGAATTAATTCGCATCTTGAATATGGACTTTTGAGTGATAACTGGGATTTTCTTTTTCGGATGTAACCGCGGACCACATTTCAACATTACAAGCCACGAATGTTACCCCGATAATTTAAAAAAAACAATATTGTAGATATTTGCCTTGACATGGAGCTTGTTGCAACATGTGAAGAAACGTCTCTGACTGTTGTCAAGCTTAAAAAAGCTGGGCATCTTGCAGAAAACCTGGAAGTGCATTATAATGCTCTGCTATAGGGATTCCATGGTGCACCGAATTGAACTAGATGATAGCGAATGATAGTGGAATAGAGAGTCTCAGCATGTATTCAGGGCAGTTCAAGAGCTTTCAGGAGGCATCGATCGATAACCGAAGCTATTGATAACAAACTCTTATCTGTGACAGGAATGGGTTCATGTTAAAATGTCAGTCAACATCGAAATAAGAACTCACTTTCAACGTTTTGATTGGTTTACATCAAAAGTCCAATCGAATAACGTTGAATTGAAATATGCTATATGTAGAACCTGGTCATATCTGCCACATAGTTCGCAGTGGATTAAAAAATTCGTTGTTTGAGTGATTTTAACCTTTCAGTTACAAAATGGTTTAGATTATTTCGCTGCATTTGCACAACTTTTTTATTCTACACTATTGTGCTTCATAAAGAATCGGTCTCATTTGGTAAAATCATACGTTATCTCTGTCTCTAATGATGTATTTTTTTGGTTCTAAACAACAGGACGGAACAGCCCCATAGAAACTCTAGAACAACGTTTTTAAACAGTCACCTGTATCACTTGTTGCCCAGTTGATCTTCGAGCGACTCGAGCAGGGTCTAGTATGTCTTCCATTTCTTCTTGTGGAGTGAAAGAGTAGCTTAGTGGATTTTACTTGCTCTAGGAATTGTTGAGCATCATACCTTGCTTTTAAGGTCTTCGTGAAGAACTCTAACCATCGAGTTGGGCTTCAGACGCATACGTTAGAGCAGGAAGAATCGTGAAGCCGAAAAGCTGGGCACGAAGGAGAGTGTTCTTTGCTCTCTTCACATGCTTTTGAACATTTCTCAAACTGTTCATTTCCTCCTGCTCAACTCTAGAGCTTAACCGTCATATTCATATTGATTTATCAATCTAGATGGACTAGCTGGAGCATTCGGAGATATTCATTCTGTTCAGCGTGAGTGGGGCATATGTAACCAATCCGTTCTTCATATTTTGGTGATACTTAGTGGAAGACCAATCTTTTCTATCAAAGTCGGAAAGCATTCGTTCCACCTGGATAATGCTGGATGTTATAAGAACGATGTCATCACCCAAGCGATAGTGGTGCAATGGCCGATCATCTAATGTTTTTCCACTCCAGTGTTCGCATGACGTTTTCAGGGATGACGGTAAATAATTTTGGCAATATGATATTGTCTTGCCTAACCTGTGTTTCTACTGGTATCGTTAAAGCATAGCGATTTTTTTCGGTGGTGGAATTTTTATACAGCTCACGAAAAAATCTTTACATACTGAATAGGTGCGCACTAGCTGCACAGCGCTTCCACAAGTGAATCTTTCTTAGATGTTTCAAAAGCCTTCCTTAGATCGGTGAAAGTGAGAACGATCTGTCTCTTGTGCTCTCGCGATAGTTCAATGAGTTTTGTCGTCATGTGGATGTGGCCCCTCGTACTGAATTCTTTTCGAAAGCCTGCTTGCTCATATGGCTGACCTTCGCCCAGTATTCCGTCAATCTGTTTAGGATGACTCCAATGAAGAGTGTACAGATAGGTAACAGGCAGATTGAGCGATACTTGCTGATATCGTGAAGATCAGCTTTCTTTAACAATACTATAATCTGGCTGGTCT
Source organism: Angiostrongylus vasorum (assembly GCA_018806985.1). Taxonomy (NCBI): domain Eukaryota; kingdom Metazoa; phylum Nematoda; class Chromadorea; order Rhabditida; family Metastrongylidae; genus Angiostrongylus; species Angiostrongylus vasorum. Next base: position 75,813 of record JADANN010000242.1, read on the forward strand.
TCAAATGAGTAGGGACCTTGCATTCAGACAGGTAACGTGTGAAGAGCCGAGCCAGTGTGTTTGGGAGGACTGGGGAAGATTCTTCAGGTGTTCAGATTTTCTCCTGTCCCCCACCTGATGTTGCTCGTTTTTTCACCGACGAAATAGCACGTCGAATTTCGGAAGGGAGAACCAGTGGCCCGACATATCTATCCCTACTTTATTTCATATGAAGACAGCAGGACGTAGCTATTTTGAAGAGATCTGAGTAGTAATTGTAAGTGATTTTCTCTATTGCCTTTCGAGTAGCTGTAACTGTTCCGTCTGCTTATCGGAGTTTCACCAAGTTTTGGTGAGATCTGCAAACGCTTTCCCAACCACAGAAAAATCAGATATTCTAAAATATTTGGGAAAGGATACTGTAACAACTACTGATGTTAATCTCTTCCAGCTATATTCCAAGATCACAGCAGCGCTTTTCATGAAAGGTACTCTCAATTTATCAACCTTGCTAAGCTTTAGAATTTCGTAGTATATCGGCACTGAAGAGCGGATGTTAACAAAGGAGACCACATTTTTTTCGTGATGCAACCACAGTATTCTTCAGAGGTTATCCAACTGTTGGAACTCTGTTTTTAACTTATTGAAAAGGGTGAACATACTGTTGTACACTTCTTTTTGAGTATTGAAATGAAAAAGAGCTGTAAGCCTTTCACCGTATCACACTCAAGAACCTCAGCATCCAGAGCACATTTTCCTCATGGCCCTTCACTAAGGGATGAAGTTGTGTAATTACACCAGCACATTGTCAGCAACTGCTAAGTATTCGCCTATTACACTTTACAAAAATCGAAGATTTCTTGAAGTTATAGATGGTTTAGATAGAAACTTTGTACAGTGCTTGTAATAATCAGCTGTGAAATGAGTTCTCTACTGCTGGCTTGGGAATTTTTTTTCACACAACTCTACCTCTAATAAACCATTCAGAAACAGAATTTTACAATTCCACTGGTGTCTATATGCGAAATTCCTCTAATTGAGATGAGATAAGGTCTAATTTTTGCTTTCCATAGAGTAAAAAAAAGAGCGAGTTCCTTAAATAAGAGCAAATACTGTTGGGAACTCAGCATTCCTTCCCATTTATAGACTTTATTTTCGGAATTGTCACTTTAATTGACATCCAACTTGTTTGTATTGATTAAGTCCGCTTCAGGAACCTCAACATTACGATTTGTATTTTCAGTTTAAAAAGCATCTACCGCTTAAGATCGCGTACTTTGAAATGGACACTTCTATTCTTGCGATACCAACCAATAGCTGAGATACAACGCTAATCCGATCTTTCGAAGAGGATAAGTTACAATTTGCCTCAATTCCATTAGGATACTGTCGCGTGCCAATCAGTATACAATGGGGAATAGCAGTTAACGATTCATCCCTATCCAATTCCGTCCATGAATACCACCAATTGATGTCAACAAGTACATTCTTCAGAATACGACTAGAGCTTTTCAAGAAGCTTCTCTAGGCTTCAATAATGATGCAGGCCCACCATTTAACAATGTTTCCATAGTAAACATATGTAAAGCCCTTGAGTAATGAAATACCACTTTTTTAAATCTAATGTACGTCAGAATAGGTGAGCTTGAAACAGTGACTGGAGGTGCCTTGAAATGCAAACATTGTTGTCATTTGTTCGACCTCTGCTATGAGATAACCAAGAATTTCATCGAGAATAAATTCCTTAATTTTTTGGAGCTTCCATAAACCAATTTTTTAGACGGTCCAGACTGACTGGATTGCATTTTTTGAAGAAAAATCGATGGCATTGCGTTCTGAGATTTCTGGCATGACGTTTTCAAAAAACAAGTCATCATCTGTTTGATAACTATATCGCTAGCAAAAAAGACGTTTTGTGCATCATTCACATAATCCCTACTATCTATGACGGAGCAACTTAAGCGGCCAGAAGTAATAATATCTCCGTCCGTCTTTGCAGCTCACAAAACCTGTACAAGAACGTGCGTCCTTTAAAAAGGAATTACAATTTTTGTGCGTGACGCTTTATTGTTACCTTTTTTTGCCAGGATAATACTACGTATCTACAGCTAGCTTCAAGGAAGGTGCCAAAAGTGCTACGATTACTCATAAGCAGTTGTTCAGGTCCTATATACGTGCGAGCTGTTTTTTCGAGCTTCAATGACTCGCAATGTCAAGATGCAAACCTACGAATGAAATTGCGGCATAGATCATTTAACACCTTTTCGTCACCAGTAGAAGCGTTATTTAGCTTTACGATGACCCGAATAATGTTAGCCAAATGGATTTGTGCTCATCTTCAACAAAGACGCTAGGAGAGCATCCAGAGGGTATACTAAGAGTCAATGCTTGCATTCTACCTAGGGCGACCGCAAGATCGTCCCTGAGAAAATATTTCATTAAGGCGGATACACGCGGCGTATGTGATGATATCCACCAGTTACAAAAACTTCGATTCATGACATCATGACTGACATGTCTCCATAATTATGCGTAAATAATGTATTCCGTAGAATGCAAGTCATAATGTGGATGGTTAGCCAGTGGTGTGATTCATCAATGTTGGAAATTTTCCACTCACCATCCATGGATGCTTCAAATTGGTGTTCGCAAAATGTTATGTTTAAAGCAGCCAAACCAATTTAATCGATCAAATGACCAGTTAAAGAAATATTATCCGACTAAATAACTAAATCGAGGATATTTTGGTCTTAATACATGACAACTTGTTACAACGACTGGTAAAGGTATCACGTTTTCTGTGTATTAGCATTAATTGCCTTAAAAGCTTCCCCCTGAACACTCTGTTCTGCCGTCATTGTTGCTTATTGCTCGGTTCAAGTTAAATGAGCCACTAACGAGTAGGAGGTAAATGTCCTAACGAAAAACGGTTAACTTGGTACGTGTGCTACTTCTATTCTTTCGTCTTTTGCTTAATAATCGAGTAACTAAGTATAGGTAGCAAAGCGCTATTGCTGTAAAAAATCGAGTCAGCAGTATTTGTTTTCTGCTCAAGTACTCAGACAATTATGTTGGATAACGATCATTCTCACTACTGTTCCCACCATAGTGCTAATCTGCGTAACTAAGTGCCGTATTAATTACAACCACCTTGATTATTACCAAGAAGTAAACACCAGCTAGAATTCGGTCAATGGGCATTCACTAAAGTTTTTTGTAACTGCGCCTGAATTTAAATTAGTTTAGGTTCGGCCTAGACTTTTCAACTAAGTGAACAACAACTGAGTAATTTTTCGACTAACCTACTTTTTCAACTTTTCCGCTAAAAAGGAAAGAAGTGTAGACAGTAAATGGGATTCGAAACATTGTGTTTTCTACTTAACTTCCTCGAGTTTTTTTGGAGAGATGTTTTGAGAATGGTTGGTAAGGCAGAGTTGCGGAGCACAACTCGTTCAACTTTCGCAGCGCTAGTTGTGCACCTCGCGTCGAGTGTTGCTGTGCAAAGCGATAAAACTTTTCTATTGACCGAACCTGGCTACATATTTGGAAATTTTTGAAGCGATTCTTCAATTTCGTGACGACGTTATTTCTCTGTTACAGCTGATCAGCCAGAATTCGAGAAATTGCGGTGGGATAACTCGACTGCACACCACGTCACCATAACCATGTATATTCGGCTATGGAAAACATTTAGACACCTTATTTCCTGCAGTCGCTAATATCCGATGTGGATAGCTCAAAAAATTGAAAAATTGCTCATTTTATTGCATAAAACAAAAAATCGAGTAGACTTCGTAACAACGATTTCTTTACCTCCGTCTTCAAGTCGTGTGACATTCGGTCACTTAGGTCTTTCATCTTTCCAATGTGTTTCAAATTATGAACGACCAATGAAATTTTTAAAAGTGAGTTCTGGAGAGTGCCGAGTAGTTTTGAAATGCCCACCCTCAATCACCGTCTTAGGCTCGGGCGTCATTTCAGTCAACCTTAAATCGTTGCAAATTAAATGTCAGAAAAAAGCACTACCTAATGAATTGTTAAGAAAAAAACAAGCCTTAAAACGGTCCGGACTAGTAGTGTATATAACGAATATGTATTGAAAAAATTGTCTGTAAGCTTCCTAAAGACAGAAATGGAAATTTTTCTCGACCTGCCTTTAGTAAAAAATATTAATACATTTGTAATAATACAGGAGTAGTATTAAAAACGCTAACAAAGTATTACTATTACTACTATTACTACTACTACTACTACTACTACTACTACTAGTACTAATTTTTTATACTACTCCTGTATTATTACAAATGTATTAATATTACTAATACTACTATTACTACTACTATTACTACTATTACTATTACTACTACTATTACTATACTATTACTACTACTATTACTACTACTACTACTACTAGTAGTAGTAGTAGTAGTAGCAGTAGCAGTAGTAGTAGTAGTAGTAGTAGTAGTAGTAGTAGTAGTAGTAGTAGTAGTAGTAGTAGTAGTAGTAGTAGTAGTAGCAGTAGTAGTAGTAGTAGCAGCAGCAGCAGCAGTAGCAGCAGCAGCAGCAGCAGCAGCAGCAGCAGCAGCAGCAGCAGCAGCAGCAGCAGCAGCAGCAGCAGCAGCAGCAGCAGCAGCAGCAGCAGCAGCAGCAGCAGCAGCAGCAGCAGCAGCAGCAGCAGCAGCAGCAGCAGCAGCAGCAGCAGCAGCAGCAGCAGCAGCAGCAGCAGCAGCAGCAGCAGCAGCAGCAGCAGCAGCAGCAGCAGCAGCAGCAGCAGTAGTAGTAGTAGTAGTAGTAGTAGTAGTAGTAGTAGTAGTAGTAGTAGTAGTAGTAGTAGTTGTTGTTGTTGTTGTTGTTGTTGTTGTTGTTGTTGTTATTGTTGTAAGAATCTCTTAACCTTAACGGTTTTCATTCTATTTTTAATTCTGGATTTTATGTTGATCAAATCCACTGTTAGCTGCTCAAGTTCTGGTTTCACAAGACATATTTTGTCATAATATAAGATCCTTGAGCCTGCTATGTTGCACACTTTATAAGTAGTTAAACAGTACACGAAATCTGCTCTTTGTTCCTGACACTAATATTTAAGTATCACGTTAAATTTTGTTTCATTCAGGAAAGAACGATACACAAGATTTGACCTTGCAAAACTTTTTAGGCTTGTGTGTTGTCTTTAGTGGTGCATATAAAACCGAGAACAACCAATTTCTGCATCTGGGGAGGCATAGTGTAACCAATTTAGGGGCAGTGGGCCACTTTTTCTCACTTGAACAAAGTGGATTATATCCAGCTGATTGGGTGCTGCATTTGAATGCTCACGCTTCGATTGGTTCTTCTCGCAATAATAAGGCCTCCAATTCTACACGCCTCAACGGTAGAACAGACTCATTGCTAGTTTCTGATAAAAAATCTTCATAGCTTTTACACTAGCAACAGTATATTGCTATGGCGGTATCTAAATAGAACTAGTAGGAACTCTTTGGACAATAGACAAGGCCACCGACTTCCAGAGGATCTGAAATTCAAGCAACCGATAGTTTTTGAGCGCCGGATCAGTTAATTGTCGTAGCTGCAACAAAACTGTAAGTGTCTTTGTTTTTGTGCAGAAATGCGCCAATGGCGAAAATGCAATCATCGCCGTCGGTGCGCAAAGAACGCCAGCCCACCTACCGTAAGCCGAGCCGATCTCCGCCTAGCCCCGCCCACGTATCATGTTTGCCAGCGAACAGTGTCTCACAAAGAAACAGGCGCGACGAGTGCCGATTCTTCTTACTTTGCATTTATTGTTTTCCTCAACAACAAGTGTCACTCTATTGCTTTACACCAACTTATTATCAGTTTCCGTTCAACTTGTTTTCAACTTTCTTTTTTTCCTTTATTGTGCCCACTTTTCGTTTGAGACAGTTTGAAGGGCAAGAAAACATTGTTCAATTCTTCATAATGATTTAGATGAACGGAATATCGTTACTTTATCCGTCATGTATACCGGGTGATTCATCGTTGAAGTTAATTGATGACGATGAAACGGCTTCGGTTTCATCTGGTGTTTCGCCTGCACCATCGGCACAAGATTCAAAGTCACCAACAGACAATCATGTGAAGCGTCCTATGAATGCATTTATGGTGTGGAGCAGAGGACAGCGACGAAAAAATGGCACAGGTTTCTCACTTACAAAGTCAAAGGAAAAAGTAGTACGTGAAGAGGGAGCATTTTTCCCCTACAAAAACACTTCCCAGTTTAACTGATAGGTCGCTCAGCGTTTGCAATAAATGCTGAACGCTGCCATTTAGGACAATCCAAAAATGCATAACTCGGAAATCAGCAAGCGACTTGGAGCCGAATGGAAACAGCTATCCGACAAAGACAAACGCCCATTCATCGACGAAGCAAAGAGGTTGCGTTCAATTCATATGAAGGTATGCTTAGTGTAAACCCAGTCAATCATAATAAACGCACCTCTATTATTTTAAGTACAGTAGAAAAACTGTGCCTTCTTGACAACGAAGGGCTGAATAAAAGCGATTTTTTTGGTACGATCCAGAGGTCCACTTAAATATTTTCTGAAGTAATTGGGCCTCTCATGTCAGGAAGCTATCCTTTTTTCCACCTTTCGTAAATGTTGATACCAGCAAAATTACAATATCCGAACATTATTAATTGCCGTTTACGATGTTTTCTTCAAAAACACTAGAACGGAAAATCCTTTTAGGAGCATCCCGACTACAAGTACCGTCCAAGGCGCAAACCGAAGTCAGTAATGAAGACGGGACCAAGTCGGCTACCGTTGGGCATTTCTCTTCCGCCGTTCGCAACACAGGCGCTCTTTGCTGCCAATTACAGTCATCTGGAGGGTGTGAAGGCGCCCGACTTCACTAATTATTATTCGTCATTCTTTCCTAATACTGTGCTACCTGCGTCCTACTCACCGTACGACGTGATGGCTGCATACGCTCGACAAGCAGCAGCAGTCGCAGCTGCGTCCCAGGCACCCCGCCCAACGGTCAACTCACTGTCGCAGACCTGAAAAGTCTGAACACTTGGTGCGCTCCTTATTCATATTTTATTTGTAGATATCCTCTTTGCAGTTTGTGTAAATCTGAAAAGAAGTCTTATCCTCTAGTAATACATAAATAAGAGGAATGTTGTAGAGAGATTTTCGTTGCGCACATTTTAAGCAGAAGTAGTTGGCGTTGTTTCATATGTAGCGAGAACACTACATTTCGAGAAAAACTTCTTGAAGCCGTTTTTTTATGCAATCGGCAATACCCAATCCTTTTTCCTGAAACCGAGCGCAAGGACCCATTGTTCCTTTATTTACCTACTTCGATCTGGAATTTCCATGCGGTTTTGCACCGACAATACCCCACTGTTTCCCCCAATTTCGATAGCCACTCTTCCGCACTTTGTCGCCGTACACGCAGGACGTCCACACATGTGTGCACAAACAAGCATACACTTATACATACACACATACACACATACCTATATATGTATATATATACATATACATGCATACATACGTACATACATACATACATACATACATACATACATACATACATACATACATGCATGCACACATACATACATACATACATACATACATACATACATACATACATACATATACATATACATGTACATGTACATGTACATATACATATACATATACATATACATATACATATACATATACATATACATATACATATACATATACATATACATATACATATACATATACACATACATACACCCATGCATCCATAAATTCGTGCATTCATTTCATACCTACATACATGCATACATACATGCACACATACACGCGCAATGACACACACACTCACACACACACGCAAACATAAACATATATATATATATATATATATATATATATATATATGCACACACATAGCATGCATAAGTTCATATACGTATATATATGCATATATATATATATATATATATATATATATGTGCAAGTATATACGCAAACACTCGTATTTTCTTAACTAAATGCGCAATCCGACGAATGTAAGAACACGACTGAAAACCATAGTAGAGGGAAGCGCATAGTTTTATTAGACTACTTTCTCGGTAATTATTTAAGTTTTGAAATGTTTACCATCTTTGTGTACCAGTTAATACTTTGTGTACCAACCTGATGGCAACTGGATAATATAGAACAATATGTCTGTTGAGTATAGAGGACCGTAGCTTACGGCGTTTTAGATAGAAAAGAGAAAAAGATGTATTTTTTCCACCTTGAGTGTCCCGTGGATCCGTTTTTTTCGTTCTTAACGCAATCGAATTTATATGATCCTGTTAGCTGCCTTTTAGAAATTAGAAACAGTTAGAAATAGGATGCTTTAAGGTACGTCTGTCTGTCGTCAATGATGTCCCTTTAGCGAATCTCGTACGTCTGCCACGTGTCGACGTAGCCAGCAAACTCAGCTTTTTGTACGAGTTCTCACATTATCTACGCTCTTTTCCTGTCTCTCGCGCGGCTGTTTTCCGGTCACGGCAATTCCGTTGTGCAGTGCGTCCCATTTCTTTGTATGTAAACATAAATAAGGAATATCTATATGTATGTCTGCTTAGTGTGGCTGTGGCAGTTGCGAAGGTCGCCTTCGCCACCGACGCCTCCTACCCGACACATACTCCGGCCGCCCTTCTATTTCGTGTGTGATTCTCGAGATTATTGTTTGCTATGTGAATAAACGCTATTGAATGGTGGAGAGAAATTCTGGAAACGACGAAACGGAAACGAAACGAAAAGTTAGGGCTCGTTTGTAGCCCAGTCCCAAAACAAACACCGGAATTGTTTATTCTGCAAGTATGGACAAAATCGGAACTGGTGCAAATACACACGTTTACCGTCGTATTAAAAGTTGCTTTTGTTCTAGCCGCAAAAACCACATCTCTCATTACTCAAGCCAGTTCAATTAACTCCCACTGTTAACTTCCAGCTATATCTCTGTTCTTTAGGTCATAATAATTGGTCTTTTTTAATAATTTTAACAGTAACCGGCCACTTTAGAAGATTCAATGTAAAGTATTCTGTTCATGATCATCACATTTCCGTAGACGTGGAGGACTGCTCTTGTATTCCTATAGAAGAATTCAACATTGAAAACAATGTATTTAGAAAAATTTTCTCATCTCTTCCATTTGCACTGTGCTTAACGACAGCAATGCTCTGATATTTTTTTAGTAGAGCCTCACTTCATCCGTTCACTTCATCCACTCCTCTCAAGGCTGCCGATCCTCTATAGTTGCCAGCCATCACTCGCCACCATTCTTTACACTCGCACATGCCGATTATAACTCAATTTGTTCAGTTCTGGCAATTGCTGCTTCGTCATTGTGAGTTCATTCAAGGCCGCTTTTGTTCAGCGCCCCCAGTGAGCATCTCACAATACACGGAAGGAGAACCAGAAAAAATTAGCAAATATCGATCGACAGAATACCGCTACTCACATAACTTGTTCGGCTTGTTTGTCATTGAACACCATGTGGTGTCGTTTTCGTTCAAATTCTCAATTTGTATGCTTTAAGAAGGTGTGGTGATGGTTTAAATTCTAGCTGAAAACGTTACAACTTCGTTCCTCAATGCAGTAGTTATCATACTTTAAAGCGTAATGTTTGGCCATTTTGCATATATAAAATAGAGTAGAACACCCAACTAACATAAGGTGATTTCACTTAATCTAATCTTCTAGAGAGTTGTCTGGTAGGAGATAGATATACTGGTTTCTCAATAGCTTCGTTATAAGGTAGACAACTTACTGTCGACAGTGTGTTATTTTTTCATATTGTTATTGCAATTGTTTACAGGCAGAACATCTTCCCTTGAGATTATACTCTAAACTTTGCTGGAGATTGTGAGCTCCAATTTGCTGTGAGGAAGTCAAACAATGGAATCGAAAGCGCATCAATTGCGTAATGACAGTCTTACGCAGTAGGTAGTCAAATGACCAGGTCGGACAAATCCGAACAGCGGCATCGTTTTGATTTGTTACAATCTGCAAACACTACTTGACATACAACTTTTAATGTATGGTTGTGCTGGATTACTAACCTTTGATCTTAGCTAACGCTTTCTAATGTTGGTACACTTTTTGAGTGAAGTGTGATGTTATTGACTTCTATTTAGACCACTACGGCGATACGTCGTCTTGACCAGAGCAGCGATTCTGTTATGAATATGTTTGGGAGTTCAGTTATGCTTTTTGCGTTATCCATCTTTTAAGCACTAGATAGTCAAAATGCATGCGGACTACCATGGGGACATTTCTATGGACAAAAACCTTTATAGTTTTTTTCAGATTACAAGGTTGTTATTGTCGCCATTACGACTTGTGGGAATTGAGCTAATGAAAACGAGGAGTCGAACAGGCGAATAGCTTGTAGATCTGTAACATGTAAACAAAAAGGGTTCTATTTTTGTAGTCTACTTGGGATTCTACTGGTACCTGAAATATTCAGATGTGATGTAACCAGTGTGCCCGTACCTAGATGCACTAGTACGGAGGGGCTGTTTCAAGGTAACCGATAAAAATACAGAGTAGACAGGCGTGTTGTCACAGATATCTAGTCACTGCGTTAAGATATTTAATCGTTTGAAGCGTTTCATACAGTGTAATGGCAATTGTAGCCTACAATGTTTATAGTGTTTGCTAAAAAAGTAGGAATATTGGGCAACAGAGTTAGTAGATCAGCAACAACTTAACTAAGCAAATTTGACATGTCCAGTGATGCCCTTATTCTATAGTACTTAGGAGTGATAGCAATCCTTACCTTACAATTAGAGTCACAGGTACGAGAGCATTCTTGAGTTGAGGGTCTCTGAGCAGGGTGCTTGGTATAAGGAGGATAAGGAATTATAACCAGGTAGTATTTTAACTGGTGCGGGAGATAGATAGAGTAGTTAACTGGTGGGGAAGATAGATAGAGTAAAGAGTTTTATAGAGTGAGCTTTAAAGAATTCGTGATTATCTCCAGAACACGACAAAGGATTAAAATTCTAGTGAGAATCCTAAAAATCGTTACTTGACTTTCTAGATGGCTTTTTTATTACAGTGTTCATTTTCGCAGTAGAGCGATAAGGCCTGATTGGAATGCCTGTGCTTCACAGGGGGTTATGGTAGTGCAAGTGACGTTAAACATAAAGGGAATTTCATATTTTGAAAGCAACACTTTACTTTGTTAATGTGTTAGCGCGTTAGTCTTTTAGCGGTGAATACATAGCATCACACTGCATCCCTCACCTAGATCGTAATCGTTGTAAGATTGTTATTTCACAGTGGGAAGATTTCTCTGAGATATTGAAAAAGCTATCGAAGAGTTCGGTGTAGTCGAAGCGTTGTTTTTTAAGGCGTTTTTCTAATGTTCGTCGGGGAATCTGTTGAGTTTCTCATAATTGTTGAATCAGAATGTGGGTGTGGATGCGAGTGTGTGTGCAGTGATGGTGGTTTGACGAACAAAGAACGTTGACGCGTTGAGGGGATTGAATGAGAATGAGTTCTCATGCGGCTAAAACCCCCTCTCCTAAAACCGTTATCTAGTCGCGCAGGATGTGACGCGACATTACCCCCACCAAGAGGTATTGCTTCCTCATGAGTGCTAATGTTTAGAATGCCTTTGTCTTTTCCACCAGTACATGACACCAGCTCATACGATTTCTCGTGTGCCATCTGTCAATCGACACAACCGCTTTATCTAAGTGCTAACTTACCAATTCCACGTGGCACTATCTACGTCTACTATTACATTGTACTCCTTTCTAGAGCGTATATTGTGATGGACATTTCCCATACAGACTAAAAGAAATTTAAGCACACCGTCGTACTAAACGAAAACAAACAAGGCTTTGTGAAATCTCCTGAGTGCAATTGTTTTGTGACATCTTAGTTTTAAACAAGTACCCAGATTTTCCTACGTTTCGATAATTTCAAATAATAAGTACTGTTTTAGTAGCACAGTACGTTTTGAAGATAAATAAGAAAATGCCGATGCGGCATGCTCACCTCGTGAAATTATCGTAACAAAAAGGCAATACCCTGCGCAACAAATTAAACCACGAGAAGGAATATGGTTGCGTATTAGTTCATAAGGATTAGTCCTTCTCCATCACCCAATATGAGTCGAAATCAACTCACATGTTCAAGAATGTTTTGCAGACCATCATTTTGAAGGTGGAAAAATCGTAGGCAGGTTTTTTTCGTCATAAATGGGAGCGAACAACGGTGAGTACAAATGAGTCATTGATTTCACTATCTCCTCAAGGTGTCACGAGGTGGTCATAGACTTTAACTAGAGTTTTGTTCATAACTGAAAAGTTGTTCTAGCGTTTCTCATGTTAGAAACTTAGATACTATGGTGATTATTTAATTCTCAGCTTCTCTAGTTCCAGAAAAATTTGCTTTTTGGGACCAAGAACTCCACATCTGTGTGTGATATCACTCACTGTTCGTGTGGGTAACTGAGCAGCATTTCCGCTTATTCTAATCATAATCGTGGTTCGAACAATAAACTGCTAAGTGTGGGAAACCTGTTCTGAGAAAGTACAATGCAGGAGTTCAAAATTGTTAAGATTTTTTCGGTTGAATGTTTCACAAATGTTCAAAATAGTAAAACGCTAGAAAGTTCAGACAAAGGGGCGCTTATGTCACTGCAAGTTAATAATTGCCAAACCATATGCCTAAAGAAGCAATGGGAAAGAGTTATGCCTAAGACAATGAGATTTTGGTGACCTTCAATTTTCACAGCCACATGTGCTCGTCTTTCATTGAAAGCTTAAGATCCGTGTTGTATTCTTAATATACGCTTGGGAATGACATAATATCAATAGAGTGCTGTTTCCGATCTTTTTTTTTCAAAATTGATTCGTGTTTTTGCCACTGGAACAAATTACAGTGTTTTGAATACCAGTCTTCATCGAACCACGACATGGATAATTAATATAGTGGCTCATTGTGAAGTTCACAATGGGCTGTTTCAGAATATCACCATTGATATTTAATCATATCGTGTGATGCTTCCTTCACTCGATTCAACAATATGTGACTGCGATGAATTACATATCACAGAAAAGAGCCACTGCTGTGACCACCTGACTCGAATCATCGCTGTTCTGAAGAAGGCGATACCGCGAAAAGGTCACCTACAATAAAGATTCCATTCGAGCTTCCACTAAAGTTGTCATTAAAGCAAAGCACAAAAACAGTGTTTCCAAAAGAATCAAAATGTTAAGCAACCTAAACTGCAAGATTTTTGTGACAGATTTCGATGTTTGACATGTATATATATATATATATATATATATATATATATATATATATATATATATATATATATATATATATATATATATATATATATATATATATATATATATATATATATAGAGGCATCCATGATAAACGGCCGAGTGACAACTACTCTCCAAACACTCGGATCATAAAGGGTTGAAACACAGTCGTTAAGAGTTGTAGCGATTTCCATCCAGATGCACCTACTCCGACTGGCCATCACGAGAACATTGTGCCTTACTCAACCTTTGTGAAAGTTAAACAAAAATCTTTTGTTTAGGCTTTCCTTACAGCTTAGCTTCTTGAAAGCTGACATAGTTTTATATACTGTCTTCGGAAAAACACCATTAGCACTTTTTAAGAGAGAAAACTAGAAGAAAGCCTTGCATAAACAGAAATAACTGGGCTATAATTAAAAACTAAATGGTGAAGCATTATGGACGAATTGCGTGGTTCTTGTCCTACTGGAACTAGGTTGCAGGTTGCGTGCGATGATCTCTGAATCAAAATACAAAGGATCAGACTTCCATTAGTGCTGCTATAGTAACAGCTCCAGTGAGGTTGAGATCATCAGTGTGTTGAACTCTACTAGGAACTCAGATTCTGCGGTAATAGTGATATACGCTTGTTGTTTGGTCGGGTGCTACGTTATATGGCACAAACAAACTTTGTTATGGTAAATCATCAATGTAGTGGGACAGAAGAATGCTGATCCGACAAAACAATGTTGGACGCATAGCGGAATTAATGGGCCGCGAATAGATAGGCCGAACGTTCTGTGAGTTCGAAGTACAGTATCCTGCAGGATATGGTGAATTACAGATTAAAATGTACTCCTATTATCTATCGTTGAAGGTGTGGGTTGCGCGGTGGTAGGGATGCCTTTCATCACTAGCGCGGTGCTGGTTCGATTCCTCGACGGATTCACCAAGTTTCTCGTGCTTTTGAGGTTGGAAATTTGTAGCAAACTTGTCTGAAGCCAACTCACTGTCTCAAATCCATGCAGAATGCTCTAGCACAGCTATCGTAGGACTTGATGAATAATCGATTCAACTATTCAACGACATTCATGAAGAAGACAGCGATCCTCAAACAGCAGCCTAACACATACGTGAAGACTTCAACGGCATTTGTAGATGATGAATGCGTGGAGACGGATTTAATACAAAAAGTGCTAGGACCCGAATACTAAATTTGAGGATGGGTCATGTAAAAATAAATGAAAAATTTTACTGGAGGTATCACCGAAAAAAAACAAAACACCATTTTTCCTCCCTTCTGTCGACTTACAAAAAGGCATTGGATTCAGTTAGGAAAGAAGTAAGCATGAAATCTCTGAAAAGTCAGGAAGTCCTTACTCTCTCTCTCTCTTTCTCTGCTTATATAAAGCTAAAAAGAATAAAGCTCTCGGCGTAATCAATCCGTTAGGGATGCACCATGCATTCGACTTCATTAAGTATCGTTTGGAGGTGATTGAATGCATATCCAGATTTTGCAATGACTCGTGGTGGCCTACTGATGCAACGAGCCAGTGCTGCTATCCTCCTGGACAAGTCTGGTACCAATTTGCCGACCCCGGAGGGATGGGATGCTTGGTGGGCCAGGGGGCGCGGGAATATATATGTATGTACACAAATAAATGACTATATAAACAAATAAATAAACAAATGTATATATGGGTCCGTCATGAACTATATAACAAGGTCACGGCAATAAACACTCTACAACGATAATGTCGTTTTCTTATAGAGAAGAGTTCAAGATTGTCTATTACCACCTTCAAGAACGTGGTGCAAAAAACTGGGCTGATATAATGTGGTAGTGGTCAGCAGCTGCACCACCTTTGCCTTTACTGACGATAACCGTTCTTACAACATAAAGCACCAGCCAAGTGGGACGTTGGCCGACTTTGAAAACTTTTGTTGTAGGCGTGGCCGTTGAATGAATTTCAAAATGACACTGTTCGTGAAAAAATGTATTTGTTTCCGACGCCCCAATTTCGTTCAACAGAACGAGTATCCCTGAATCATATATCTCTGTATATTTAGGTGCAGAAATCAACGATAATGGACGGCTTAGCTCCAGAACTAAGGGAAACCAGCACTGTGGCTTAGGGTGCTTTTAAGAGCTTTTAAGGGAATCGATGACGTTGTAGAAAAGGAGAAAAGAGGACGAAACCTAGAGCTTACGCAGCAAAGATGAAGGCTATCTTAACGCAATCGGAAGAACAGTCGAGAGATCCCGTATCACGCGAGTAAGAGAGGGAATCCGGTACTCCATCTTCGCCAACGATCAACGATCAGGGCTGTCGGGCACGTCAAAATGTCGAAAATCAGGGTGTGCTAGACTGCGCATTATGACAAAGCGTGGACCGGATGTCAAGCTCGCAGAAAGAAAACTAACGACGCAATGGGCGATAGTCAGAATTCTGCATGAAAATTTAAGAAGATGAATATAAAGCTCTGCGAGTCTTCAGAGCGAATCAAATTAACTGGGCTACACTTGCACGCGCACGCGGTAGGGTCAAAACCTGACCGCTGTTTGTTCGAGGCAGTCGGTGACCAAAGGGAGGACATGTGATACAGGTGGTCTACACTATATGTGTGTATATATATATATATATATACAAATATATATATATACAAATATATATATATATATATATATATATATATATATATATATATATATATATATATATATATATATATATATATATATATATATATATATATATATATATATATATATATAGTCCGACCCAAAAATTCAGAACAAAAGCTCCATCTGAAATTAAAAGAGCTCAAATGATTGCGAGCGAAGAATACAATTTCTTGGCATTCTAGTAATCAACGTGAGTAATATACAATACATACGAAGAAAAATAGGGCGAAGCCTTCATTGTGCCCTATTGGTGTCCTGTCGCACTTGATTGTTACTGTGGCAATCTTGGATCCTACGATTACTATTCGTATTTACACTATCTCGCTTGCTAACATTTGACCCATAAGCACCTGTTTTGTCACTGAGAGTAGAAATGTGAAAAGACCGATACAGTTGTACCTTACACGTTTCCTGATAACTCCATATAGAATTCTTCATCACGACGAAATGGTAATGGATTAGAATGGTACTGAAAATGCATTAACTAGATCTCTCTAGTTGTGAGCTCGGCCATGTGATGTTTGACAGTTTTAATCCCAGCACTAGCAATACTTGGGCAAAAACCACCATTTCTTTCACTTTTTACACATGAAACCGTAGAAACACTTCTCGTATATTTCTTTTAAATTAAAATCCATATTTCGAGGGAACAAAAGAAAACTTTTCCATAACAAGCGGAATTTTGTAGAGCAGGATACGACAATAATCGCAAGGCGGTTCCACGTTTGCTTTGGTAATCTTAAAAAATAGTTTGCATCTTTTAAGAAACTTTTATCCTGAACAAGTTTAAACTAGACGAAATATTTTGCGCAAACCTCTCAATGGTTTTCCACCTCATCACGGTGGGAGGTGTTCCTAGGTGTCGAGCTGCGATCTACGGCGCTGGGATTCACCCGTTGGCAAGGCCTTCCAAGCTAAGAAGGAGTCCGGAGCTTCCATTAGGCAATCCAGCTAAGAGTTAACCAATACCAGGATCCACCACCGTCCTTGTACCGAACTAGTCGTATGGTGGCAAAGCTCCCTCTGTTCCACAAGGGCGGAGGCTGCCTGTGGTGGTGACGAGCTGGGGCGGACTTTGGCCAAGCTGGCCTCAGGGACTACACGCAACCACAGTGGCTAAGCCAGCAAAATTCCGAAAAATGGGAATTTTGCTGAGACCTGCACAACTAGTGAGAACGGGCCATCCAAATATCCAAGTGAGTATTTTTGTTCTGAGCAAAGCTTCTTTTTAAGTGTGGAGTTCTCCAACGCCATAACTCCCTTTCATTGATTGATAAATTGTGAGCAGTTTTTGAAAAATCAGCACAGAAGTGCCTGTAACAACCGAGTCCACAAATATCATACAGTAGGACAATTTTTGAATACTAGAATGGCAATATTGCTAACAAGAACAGTGGAAGACACAGTGCTGTTTGGTAATTGAGTGGATGAGATCACAACACCCTGAAAAGTAGTGTCAATAAACAAAAAAGAGGAAGTCTGCAAGGATTTTTTTTGGTGAACGCATCCACAATTTAAATCGAAAACTTTAAGCACTGAAATTAGTGTGGTTAGCGAAACGATCAGCTGCAACACATTCTAGATGAGAGTTTGATGACAGGATGACAAGGATCGTTGTCCGACACGCGAGAACGATGTTGGTGCGTCTGCTTTGTTTTACTTTTTTAACGAATGGGTTTTATTCACTCTTTACCTTACCTTTTTTCTAGACCGGAATCACGAACTGCAAGTGTCACCTGTTTTCCATCCTGCTATTCACTCGGTCGCTGTAAACATAACCGCCTTGTTTTTTACAAGGAGCTGAGCCGTTAGTTTACCTCAAGGCAGGCTTTTTCATTTATCGTGGTTAATTGCATTTATAAGCTCCATTAAGCTGTATTCATACTGCAGAAATTTACTACTGTTTTATGTTTGTTAACTGGTATCCATTTATTCAATAAGGAGGCGCGTGTGACGCAGTGGTCGGAGCCATTTTGGAGCACATACGTGGAATCGATCCCCCGCTGCCGTGGTCCACCAAGCCTTCCATCCCACCGGGTTAGGCAAATTGGTGCCAGACTTGTCTGGGAGGATAGGACCACTGCCTCGATATATCGGTAGGCCACAGCAAGTCATTGTAAAGGCCAGATATGCATTTAATCACCTCCAAACGATGCTTAGTGAAGTCGAATGGATGGCGCATCCCTCACGGATTGATCAACGCCGAAAGCTTTATCCTTTTTTTATCCATTTGTTCAATTTAAAGAGAAACTTTGAGAAGTTGACATCTTCAAGGTGTCACTTTTTCTTTATCTTGCCTTCTGTTGTGGTATATTTAGTCTTCTTACAATATCCGAAAATCTCGTTATGCACAAGAACCAAAACAGCTTTTTTGTCTCAAAATAAACCTGTGGCGTTGCCATTGACTAATGAATTTATGCTCTTCAGCACCACCGATGGTCTGCAGTTTAAATCCCTCTACTCCTAAAATGGAATTGCAGTTTTAAGAAAAAGTTTTCTTCTGGACAGTTCTTTTCCTTTCCTAGATATTTATTTGTCCAAAAGCCCTTAGCTTCAAGACGCTCTGTGATCGAAATTATTTCTTGAACTTTCCCATTATCCGATTCTTTGACGATTCCACCGTCGATTTTCAAATTAGATACTTTACTCTTTGTATATTTCTATTTGTAACGAGCAGGTCTACAAATAATCTTGGAGCATGTAAAACCAGGAAAGCAGCAAGTAGAACAATGAAACCTTTGTATTTACTTGTTTAAATGATCCGTTTCCAAAACTATTGTGCGGACCCCAAGATTTCCTTCATTCGGTTCATCGTCTTGTATCCATCATCGACGAAGTTGCTCTGATTTGCGCGGCTTTAGGTTACTAACTGAGGATCTCGTCTCTTTCACGAGCGTTGTTGAATAGATTGATTACTTCGTGATAGCCCTGTTAGAGTTTTCAGGGCTTCATTAAAGGTGTTCACCAACTTTTGTGGATCTTAGAAGCTTTTCTTCTGACCAGTCCGCTAACAGGTCATCAACTCCAGAGGTATGGACGCTTTATGATTGATCTTGGGCATTGTCGAGACAAGGAGTGCACTTATTGCACGGTACCTCTAAGCAATGCGCTAGTCTCGCTTCAAACCACAGGCTAACTGTGGCTTAATTGCATTCGGGTGCAAGCATCTTCTTACAATGACAAGATCACAACGTTATTCAAGAATTATTTAGGAGGTTGACCATCTCCCTCTTTTTCTCGCTCTGGAAGCAATTGTCATCTTATCATTAACTAACCGTAATCGATCACGTCGAGTCCAGATAATTTGAAGTAATCCTTTAAACCACTTTTGTGATGTTCCCACCTACCGAAGAAATAGTGGAAATAATATGAAAAGACATGAACGGATGCCTCTGAGCGAATAAATTATGTTCGAACGCTTCTGCACTAGTGCTTTTTTATACGGTGCTTAGTGAAAAGGAAAAAAGAACTAGCAGGAGTTTGCTCTGCCGTGTTTGCCTTAGTGTAGTTGAGCGGAAGTTGGTTATGCTTTTGTAACAGCATTCAATTTTTGTAAGTGGTGGTGTTTGCGACTAAAAGTGAATGTCTTATATTAATTTAGTACAAAAAAACAAGTATTGTGCTTGGTAAATGCAAAAAATCGAACAATTTAGCCTTAGAATGAGTTCATGGACTACTTTTGTACCAGTCCACAGTTTTCTGCCTATTACTTACTCGGATACTTAAACGGTTTCTTTTCACGAGTTGTGTGGGGCACAGCACACTTTATACGCTTCTCTTTGCTATGAAACCATCCCCCCATAGTGATGGTACGATCCGAGCACGGTAGTGGATGCGAATCTCATACCGTCGGTCTGTAAAGACATCACGAGTACAGCTGACTGATTTTGGTTATGGAAACGCCCACACAACCCCTATGGTACGTCTCGCATCTTTGTAGAATCCACCTTACAGTTCTTTTCGTCCATCTGTGGTCTGTTCTTCTCATTATATGACTAACCCATCTGTGTTTAGCTATCGATGTATAATCTCCTAGGTCTCGAAGACCAGATAGGTTTCGAAGATCAGAGTTTCGCAAAAAGGCTAGATGCTGTGAGAGCCGGTTATATTTCAGAAGGCATCGTTGAAGCGCTCTATGAGTAGTGCGCGGTATTCGTGATATGGTTGAAGTATCGGCACACATTCTGCTGCATAAATGAGAGCCGGTAATGTCGAATCGAAAGGTGAGCACGGGTTTTCAAGTCCTTTAGTTGGTCGATGGCTTTCTTGAGACACCCAAATGCGGCCAAAGCTGTTTTTCTTGTTTAGTTCCTCCATCATGCTGTTCACACTGTTTATTGACAGGGTACACGTACGTGGTGATCTCTGCAATCATAGAATCATCCCGTTCGATTTGTTCACTATCGCACCACGCGTTTTTCATGGTCTTCTTCCTACTTATGAGAAGTCTGGTCTTTTTCCCCGCTTCGTTGAACTCATTAATCATCGTCTCTATTTCGTTGGTACTGCTTAAGAAGAAGACAATGTTATCGGTGAAACGAAGAGCTGACAGGAATTTTCCATCAACACGTGTGCTCTTCTTATCCTGATCGACCGTCTTTATTATCCACTGTATTGTGGCATTAAAACAGCTTTGGTGATGTGGTGTCGCCATGTCGAACTCCTTTTTCTATGCGTGTGGTAAGAGTTCGATGGAAAAGCTGTATTTCTGTAGTGCAGTTCCGATAGCAGTCAGACAGAGTTCTTATGTAGTACGGTCCACTTCTTTGTTGACGATTGTTAGGATTGCATTCATCTTGATGCTGTCAAACCTTTCATTTTTTGTCGTTAACTATTGGGACTAGGTACAGATCATACACTCTAAAGAATGTTAACTTCTTATATGCTGCCTAATACAATTTTTCACTGCAGGGTATTACGTAAAATAGGACCATAATGATGCTGAGATATTTGCAAAAGTCTGGACCGCATGTGTCTACGGTGGAGATCGAACACGATATTATCCTTTCGGAGGTCTAACACATTCACCACCACGCCATGTGGTCCCTTCGTTTCGCATGTCTCTCAGCGATGTTTCTATCTGCTGCAATAGGGTCAAGTTTCATTCTCCTTCTCTTTTCGAGCAACTCCTTAGTGGTAATGGAGATGCGACCCGATCTTCCTGCTTGGGAAACTGGGGCGAATTCGACACAACTTTTCAATTTTTCGAGAAGCAGAACGTGGTCTTCTGCCTGGTCTTCCTTAATTTGCTAGTCACGATTGGATAGCATTTCGTTCAGAATGTTGGCATATATAGCTCTACTTCATGGTCAATGACATGAACTCTTTTCCAGTTTACGACTGAATCGAATCATCGCGCGAAGAAGACGGTGATCGGAACCAGTACAGAATGACGGGGCTACCCATGTGTCAAATATGCACCATCTTCTGTTTGGTAGAATATGGTCGATTTCCGCATGAGATGTGCCGTTACTGGCTCCCATGTCCAGCGGCAGCTTTTCTTTCCTCTGAAAAAACGAGTTCGAGACGGTTCCCATTCTCATTTCTTTCCCCTAATCCAAAATTTCCGTTCGTGTACTCGCTCTCGTTGGTCTTTTCCTATTCTAGAGTTGAAGTCTCCGACAACAAATTTATGATATGCTCTATCATTGCGGATGACTTCCTCCAATTGATAGTAGAATGCATTTAACTCGTGCTCATCAGCTGCGTCGGACGATGAGTGGTAGTTGATGATAGTGATCTTCTTATGATGCCACAGTTGAAGACGGAGGATGGCTATGCGAGGGAAAAGGATCTCGTACAAGCAGACGCAGTGCAAAATGGACAGGAGGACGACAAGGCCGGCGCCACCGAAATTTCTTGATAAGACCTTTTCTTCCTGGATGACAAGAGTTTCGTTGTTTAGCGTACGTCTGTTGGTCTTCTTGTTTTTTGTTTCTTGTAAGACGATCATATGGAATTTGATGCAGTCTGCAGTTTCAGAAAGGTAGTGAAGATTGTCGCCTGAAGAAAGCCTTCTGGCATAATACGTCCCGAGTAAGAAAAAATGTGTTTATGTTCGTCAGATCCGTTCTAATGACGTCCGGCGCAGCCCAAGATTTTCTGGCCTCTAACCCGGTCGTCTCACCTCCTGACTTCATGAACAGCGACATTGGGTATGAGGGGTGCTGAGGCTGGCCTATTTCTGGCTAAACAACTTGGTCTTCCCTGGGGTCTTAGCTTAACCTTGCAAGGGCGATTTTTGATCTGAGGAAAGAAAGTGATCTTTTCGACTTCGATCTCTCTGACTGGTCTTATTCCTAGTTGATTCGCACACGATATTAAAGTCGAAATTAGAAACAAGGGTGAAAAGATGACCGACCGCTCAAGAATGATGTAGAATTCAAACATCGTGTGTCAACCGTTTCTCTTTATTAAGATGGCATAAGTCACACTTTAGAAAGTAACTCACATTACGATGGAAAACCATTGCATGTTCGTTGACGTTTCTTTCCCAACCCCCCAGCCCTTCTTTCTCAACCGTCTTCACGGTCTTTCTTTCCTATCCCTACGGTCTTTATGAAGAGAATTTCTGTGTATCGCAGTGTTAGGAAGAGTCGGCGGTTAATCTCCAAAGATGGAAGCTAGACTGTAAAAGTGTTAAAAAGTCTTTATTTGGCGAGAAACCCGTGATCGCCCTAGCATGGCTATTTCTTCGGGGAAAAAGTATGTTAGACGATCAGCAAATTACTGAGATCAGTACCTTCGAAAGATGTGCCGTCAAAAAACATTAAACGACAAAAGAGGAAGCTCTCGGCGTTGATCAATCCCTGAGGGATGCGCCATCCATTCGACTTCATTAAGCATCGTTTGAAGGTGATTGAATGCATATCTGGCCTTTACAATGACTCGCGGTGGCTTACCGATGTATCGAGCCAGTGATGCTATCCTTCCAGACAAATCCAGTGCCAGTTTGCCGACCCCGGAAGGATAGAAGGCTTGGTGGACCACGGCAGCGGGGATCGATTCCACGGGTGTGTTGCAGGGCGCCTTCAACCACTGCGCCACAACCGCCCTATCAAAAACATTCTTTGGTATAAAAAGCACATGTAATTCTGCTGGATTATAGTTAACAAACGGTTCACTGAATCTGAATAGCAACGCCTTAATCTTACGCTGTCGTTTGGCGTCAAAAACAAGAATACAAACAGGCATATCAGTGAGCACAAGGTATTGTTGTGAGGTATAGTTCTCAAAAAAAATCTTAATGGTTCTGTCACATCTTCTTCAAAATGTCGACTGATTGCTAATCCCATCACTATCACTACTCGATAGTTGGGTAGCCCGTAGTTACGAACTTATCGAGTGTCAAATTGCTGTAGTGCTATTTTTTCTCGAATTAGTAGTATTTGGGCTTTTCATCCTGTTGCTAGTCTTCAGTTCCAGAATGAACAGGGTTTCACTCACCCAATGCAAATGTTGATAAAGTAAGACAGGGTGTTCAAAACAAGAGGTGAGAGAGTGGAAATCGTCATGCTCGTGCACTGTTTAGAGTTTGGGTTCTGAACAAAGAATTTCTTCTAATCTCTAAATTCTCTCAAAGAACATGTGGAAAGAACGCTTCTGCTATTTTTTTGCCTTCGGTAAAAACTTGCATGTTTCCACCGGATTCCAAGCTTTTCATAGCATTGTTAGCGCCTTTCTCAGAAAAGGATTTCGACGAAAATACATCATTTTGTGCAGTTGGTGACATGCCGCACCGTATTAACATAACGAAATCAAATAATTGATTAAAGGGAGACAAATAGCACTGGCAAATCTTCTGAAATCCCTATTTATCGAAACAGTTCAAGTAGTGCCACGGTAGCAAATATACGAATTTCAATTCCACTGTTCACTCTTCACTACTCCGCGCTAATCGGCTTTGCAAGCCAGCGCCGTATCAGCGTTACAACACACCAACTCAAGAAGTTGGAGTGTAAAGAGAATATCATCTATACAACAGACAATATTCTTTACCGGCTCACTTTCTATGCTGATAGTAGGATGTTCGCTCAACAAACTTTGATGACCACCGAATAATCTATATAGACAAGACAATCTACGTTTTTCGCTAAATTAATCAAACAATTCCCTCAACAGGCACCGTATAAAGACCGCTGTCAATATCAATTCGTTTCTACCAGCTACTTACGATGCCTTCTAGTTCTTCATATTATCTCCCCTCATATTAGATTTTCATGTTGACAGCCTTACTGCAGTGCTATTTGTACAGATTTTCTTTTTGATGTCGTTATTTTATTAATATTATCCATATAAAGGTTTGACTACTCAAATTTTGGGTATAGCGTTAACGTGATCCTTCTATATGGTGCAATGCCGGTCGAAGGAATCCGACAGCTACTTGGCAGTACAACTCCACAAATCGACAAACAAGATGCATACAATTACAAGATCCAATTGGCACAATTCTCTCAAGCACAGGACCTATCCGGCGCATTAGCAACTTCACTCTATAACTTTACAACGTCAAACATGTTCAATCGCTTACCTTTGCACAACTACAACGGGCTCATTACAGCAACGTGGCATTAACCAGATCAAAATTGCCTCACCTTGGTGATACCTCGTAAGTGCGGGCAATAATTTTCGCGAAAGCTCATTGGAGAAACCCTCGTACGCTACTCTAAACAAGTTCCACTTCTGTAAAGCAGCAAAAACGTTCGAGTGGCACGCCATGACGTGGATTAATCGCATCTAAGTGATATCTGATTCACTCTTACGACAAACTCGAAACCCTGTTATCTTGCTACAAAAATCGCGGCCTTATGTCGATCAACGCTATTGGTTCAAACTCCGTAAATGATCGCCTTCAGCAGTGGAAGCTCGCTCTAGCACATGTCAATGAAGGCTTCAATAAAATTAAACGATATCTTAATGAGTACGCTGGAAAATTAGACAACACGATCAACTTTCTTCAGAATAGGAACAATAGTTTGAAGAGCACTTCTGTTTAGTAAAGGAGAAGGCCTCTTTGGGTACACGAATTAGCTAGCGTGTAGTAACGATTCCTCCAAGTCTCCCAAGAAAGAAATGTAAGCATACAAGCAGGTATTCTCGTGGTCAGCATAATCGAAGATCTCAGTTGGTCGAACCTAAAGTGCATAGTGGTTCAAAACAACGCTGCCCTTATGCTAGGAGCTGATCCAGTCGGATAAGTAGGTCACAACTCAAAGACATGCTCAGAAATCAAAGAATACGTCAATTTGGAGGATTTCAACCACATGAATGGAACCATGTTAAGAATGTGCGGTGCAGTGGACACAGAGAAGCTTTGATGGCAAGCACTAAGTGGGGCTACTTTGGAGACGGCATCTAAGAGGCTTAGGGCTCCCAGAACCCCCTGCCTCACGAAATTTCAGAAATTGGAACTACATAGCGTAAAGCCATTGTGCCTTTCGAATGGCATCATTCCTCAACTACAAGATCCGAGTAACAAAAAGAGAAAACTTCACTCTGCGCGCTCTCATCACGTCATCAAAATTTCTTGAACGCATCCAGCAGATATTCACGGAAAAACTCGAACCATCGTAGAGCACATTCTATCACATATTGCCAAGCTGATAACGAAATAGAAACTGGTAAATGGGACTGATACTTATAATAGACTGTTTATTTCATCAGAATTCACCCCGTATAAAACTTCTACATTGCAATGCAATTTTACTATTTCTTAACACTACTGCCCACTATGTTGACACTGAGTCAAAGATGCCACCTCATCACAATCACACCAACCAGTGAGAGACGACATGTAGAAAATACTTTTCTGTCCAATAGATGATATTCGTATCGGCTAACTTTCTATGTTGATTGTAACCTGTTAGTTTAACGTACCCTGGTCACGCTACCGATATGTTCCATATGGACGTTGTACCCGCAAAATCAATCACTCGCTTCTCACTCTCTATATAAAGACCACACCCACTTGTACCTTCACAACTACTAACTCGTTGTGTTGCCTTTTTATTTCTCCACATTATCATGCGCACACAATAGTTTTGCATACTAATTCTCTAATTAGTCATGCTGTTTCCGCCCATGTTGATTTTGTTGTCGTTATTATTTTATTAACATTGTTTGTATGGAAGCTTAATTGCCCAAATTTGAAGCATGGGATAAAGATGCCCATTCACTACAAGAAATGTTAAAAATGCAAGATATAAAGTTCAATATGGGAGATCCGGGAGTAAACGTTGTCGAGCTGAGAGACCCTATCGAGAACATCGTTCCTAGAGGTAAATTCTCATTTCGAAAAGACGAACAGTGTTTCTAACTTTTGTCATCTGTAAGAAACCTACTTGGATTGTTGAGATCTTCAAGATAAACGTATGTCGCCGTCTCTTTTCTGCTGAGGCGTCTTCCACATGGGTTATGGTCCACCATTTTTACAGAAGAATTTAAATCCTTCGTGGCGGTGTTGACGACTTTTTGTGAAACGGAGTTCGACCATATTGCATCATTTTGTGGAGTTGTTAACTGTCGAACAATATTAATATAACAAAATGAAACGATTGATGAAGAAGGTGGATATCTATCACCAGCACATTTCCCGAAATCTTCGTTTGTCGAAGCAGTTGATAACATTTCTAGCAGTCCTACTGCGTCAAATATACGACTTTATTGGCTTGAAGAAGCAAATAAAAGGTGGCCTCAGAAAAGCGGTGCAAAGATAGTTTGCGATAAAGTGGAGCTTATATTGAAGCTGAAAGTATGGTTGCTTCGCCTATCGATTTTAGACCTCACGCATCTGACTGCTTTATTTGGTCAGTTCTCTGCGTGTAGCTTTCTTTTTTCGTGCCTAAAATGATGCTTTCTGGATCATAATGGGAGCGCATTGTATTATGATAGACGGTTTTTTAAAAAAATTCGAGCAAGAGTTATTATGTTTTTTCCCAATAGCGTATGTGAAGCGAAACCGAAGTTGAGGCTATCACTAAGATTGTGGAATGATGAAAAAAATTCGTAGTGGTCACTACAAATAAAATGGGACACATGTATGTGCAACGAAACAGAACTGCACAGAAGGAAATTTTAGCGCAAGAATTGAATTGCTTCGAGACGTGTCAGATGTAGAAGCATCGAAGATTGTAGTCCATGTCACTTGACACATTTTTTGAGCTAATATATCACTGTACTTATTTTATTCAAGA
Organism: Angiostrongylus vasorum; assembly: GCA_018806985.1. Lineage (NCBI taxonomy): Eukaryota > Metazoa > Nematoda > Chromadorea > Rhabditida > Metastrongylidae > Angiostrongylus > Angiostrongylus vasorum. The sequence continues at coordinate 102,959 of JADANN010000242.1, forward strand.
TTACTCTGCGACTGAGCTTTTTGTTAGAAAGTGCTATCCGAATCAATGAACCCTTTTGCCGTATCGCGAGTTTTCGGTGTTTGCATAAGAGATACATCATAGCGCTGACTGATAACCGTTATTCGTCGGAGTTGTGCAAACTGTCAAGGAACAATCGATTCCACCGTGGTTCTCCGTTCTTTTCGGGATTTTTAGAGAAATCGTTGGTGTTGAGGAATAGAAAATGAAGATGCCATATGAGATATGCTAGAAATAAAGGCTTTGGACTGAATTACTTAAAGTAAGCAAGTGTTTTATCTTATCTTCTATAGCGGAGCAATCGGAAATACGAGCATCGAAAAAAATTTCCAATACCTCCACAGCTATCAGACTTTTCAAAATGTTTTCTTCCCTTAAACGCAATGGGCATTTTCCGCATACGGTCACTAAGGGTTGTCCCAAGTAAGTAGACAAGTGGTGTTCATGAGCCATTGCTGGATAACTTTTATCACGTGAAGCCATCGAAACTGCTCGCCGCCGTAATGTTGTTTCCTATGTCGACAAGACGTGCTTCATTATCGTATATCCGCGTTTTTGCGTTCGGAAGTGTCTGTTTGTTCCTTGTGTGTCTGCTTTTCCACTCATTTGTTGTGGCGAGAATGACCGGCATCTTCACAGTGTAATGCAGCTGTCGTTTTCCTACTAATCATTGCTCTCGACGCTTTTCCGTCAACCTTCCAAATTCACGCCTATTACTACTATTCTCAAATTCACATTTATAAATAATGATTTTCTAATAGAACATGGTTCACTCCACTACAGCTTTGTTGTTCTTAATTTGGTAGCTTTTTTTTGCTCTTCTTTTTCTTTTTTTTTATTATCAATTCATTTGTCCACGCTAAGATCTCTTGCTGACGATTCCAGTAGGAATTTTTTGTGTAAAATAAGGAATGAGACTGTGCTTAAAGTTATTTGCTTTTTAAGAAAATAGTTTCGACGATTCGTTTTACAAATAAAGTACAGTGTGGTGGTCGCTTCGAAAAATAATGGTAACTGTCCTTGGATTTTTCTTTTTGCTCAAATAATTAACCATAAGAGATTGTGACATAACTGCTATATTCGCTTTTAGAAATAACATAAAAAATGTAGATCCTGCATTTTCGGCTTGACTATCGCTGATATCCGTTTAAGATTAATTAAATATTTTCGTATAAAGAATCGATAGGAGAATGACTGAAGTCCAGTACGAATCCACAGCTGATAGAGTGCTTCAGTACCTAAAGAGAATGGCGATGGTAAGTGATATTTTTATTAAATCATGATGTCATCATTGATAGCGAGCTGCTAGAAACTTGGAGCGATAAACTCATTATAAGCACTGTTATATAAATTCTCTTTAGGAAAAGGGGGGATTGCCGATTTAACATCTTCTGAATTGGCAGAATATCTCACAGAAACTGATCCTCTGAAATACGTTAGAGAACAATTTCACTACCCCAAATGTGGCACGCTTCCAAATGGTAATCAATGTGTTTTCTTGTGCTTTTTTTCTTTAAAAGGGGATCAATGAGCAGTTTAGAATCTTGCGGATAAAAAAGTAAATTATAATTACACCTGGTGTTTCTCATTAGTTGTTTTTGCCTTATAGAAGATATTTTGGTTAAACAAATTACATCACCTTTTCAGTTGATAGAACTTTATGCGATCCAGAATCCGATGCAATTTACATGTGCGGAAATTCATTAGGCCTAATGCCTAAAGTAACGGAGAAAATTATGAAGGAACAACTTGATAAATGGGCTAAAAATGTAGGTTTTATAACTCAGGATTAATCCAAATCATGCAACTCTATTTACTTGGCAGATTTTTTTGTGAATTTCTCTTTTATCTCTTTATTCCAGGGGTGTTTTCGGTCACACCAATGGTGAACTTCCTTGGGTAAGCTGCGACTTATGCGCAGTAGAAGGTGTGTCAAAACTAGTCGGAGCAAAACCCGTTGAAGTGGCACTCTGCAACGGGCTTACTGTCAATATTCACGTTTTACTGGTACAAATAATACCATTTTAGAAACAAGCCCTTATGGATGCTGCGAAGTCGGACATCCTTGTTTGTTTAGACTGCGTTCTATAATCCAACAGAGACGCGTCACAAAATATTATTGGAATCAAGAGCATTTCCTTCTGATCACTATGCTATTGAGTCGCAAATTCGGTTACATGGTAGAACTGTCGAGGACTGCATGGTCGGTCTCACAGATTTCATGGTTTCTTTGCTTCATTTTCTATTCATACTTATTTAACCCATAACGACCGAGGCCTAATTTCGCGTGGCGGCTAGTTCGGGTCGCTGAGTTTCCAGAACTCGCTTGCCATTCTAATATATAGTTACCAACACATAGTGGGAGATACCGGCATTTCAGTAACTAAAGTACTTGGAATGTTGAGTGTGTTAAATGTCGTATATCGTCGCGTACTCCTGCCATACCACTTTTTTAAAAAATTTATTCAAAAGTGAGTTTTTGAGATTTCTTGCTTCTCTCAGGTATGTCTAACACCTCGTAAAGGTGAAGAGATTCTGCGGACTGAAGACATCTTATCGTATATTGAGGAGCATGGAGAAGAAATTTCTGTCATTTTTTTACCTGGCATTCAATACTTTACAGGACAACTTTTTGACATACATACCATTACTACGGCGGGTAAAAAGAAGGTGAGCTTGCTCAGTTAACTAAACTAACAGAAAGTTTTGGATTTACGCCGAAAAGTGTCTATTATTTAGGGTTGTTTTGTCGGTTGGGATCTGGCTCACGCTTTCGCAAACGTCCCTCTTCAATTGCACTACTGGGATGTGGATTTTGCCTGTTGGTGTTCATACAAATACGGTTGCACTGGAGCAGGAGGGCTTGCCGGACTATTCGTGCATGAAAGGTTTTTGTTCAGAATACGCCTATTCAATTTATGCACGATCTCCTAAATAACCTGGCAGGTTGTAGAGAATTAAGATTATTGCCTGGCTTCACCATGAATTCTACACTTCGTTTCTTAAATGCAATACGATAGTGGTAGTGATTTTAACTGGATAGTGATTTGAGGAGGTGAGAAGAAACACGTGAGACAGAGGTTTTTTCATTCAAACTATACATCTTTAATGCAAATGGGAGTGTTTATTGACGGAAAAAGCTCAACCATTCTGATAAGTAGACTGTTACAGCCACCGTTGTTTCTGTAAAACTTATTACAGAGATGGTTTAATAGTTCATCGATGAAGAATGATAATATAGCGGTGTAGACGGTGAGACATAGAACCTCTCACCTTGCTGGTTCCCAATTATACAGCACGTTCACAAAACAGATCAGGTGGTAATTTCGATTGCCGCCACAGCCGACTTTCTAATTTTATTTAGTTCTTCTCTTTTGAAGACACGATACAAGGTATGTTGAGAGCGAGGCATAATTGGAACCACGAGCTCAAAGTATTTCACCTGTCATGGTAGCCAGCCATCACAGTGCTATTTGTAACCCTTCGGGTGATGATCTGCATCATGGCACAATTCGAGTGGTTTTTCGTAAAATAGGTATGTATAGTAGAAAATTTTCAGCATAGGCTTCAAAATTCAGTGCTACTTCTCCAGCCGTTTCTTTTCCTGCTTTAATTTGTACGCTCCAAAGGTTTTCTTCTTCTAAACTTTCCAGATTGCGCTAAAATGTTCCGACTTTGTTTAAACTGCAACAGTTGTTTAAGTGAAACAAATTCTAGTGCTGACAGTATTCTGATGTGTGGTGGGCTAAATCAAGGCATTAGTCTAAGAGAAGGATCTCATATGCAACTAATTCGATATCTCATTAATTTTGCAATTAAGCGTTCACATAACGCTTTCTCGTCTGCACACTCCTGAATACAGCATCATACGGTAAGACCACGTGTGAGAAGTTGCCCAATCTTGGACAGCAACAAACATCATTGGAACAGTATCAAAAGAGCGGAGCAACGAACGCTAATCTGTGCGCTTTTCTTGAGTCTGTGGATTACATCGTATAATCTAACAAGACGAACAATAGAGATATGATAAGACCTTTATCACACATGAGGAAAAGATCCTGTCATGAAATATCGGTTGAGTAGAACCAGCCAAAGCACAGCTATGCGATGAATAACGACGTGGCTCGAACTGAACAAACCATCGCTTTGTCACTGACATCATTATCTTACCAAGAAAGCAAAGATGGTCCTTAAGAAGTTAGATGAAGCACGATGAAAAAAAGTTGCAACTGTGAAGGAATCGGGGGAAAAGAAAAACCAGTTCATGAAGAGCTATGCAAGACAAATTGAAATGAATTGTTGTTTTATTACAAGGATCACGTCATACATTATTTAAAGATGGAGAGCATCACGAACACATGAGTTACCATCGGTAAAATGATGGACTCAGAACACCGCGCTCATGTTTTTTTGCTCAGTGGTTCTACTAGTGGTCCTGCTCTGCAGCGTAGGTGTCACGAAATCGGTGTCGTCAAGAATTATAAGTACTACCTTTGTTTGGTGGACCGATCTCCTATCAGTACCCAGAATATCAAACCTGTTCCCACAATTATGGACTTCAATAATTAATTCATCTTCTAGGTTGGCGTTAATACAATTGTCAGTGAAACATGTGCTGGTCTTCTAATGAAGGATTTGACGCCAGTTGATGAAATGGACAAAAGAATGAACACCAAGATTATATAATCGCCCTATCTTACTCCAACCACGCAAAAAGTGAACGGACGTCTCTGGTTCATGTGGAGCAGCGGTAAGCTCAGCCGCAAGCGATTCGTGGGTCACGGATCGATGTTCACAGACGTTGCTGCGCTTATAATAAGCCATCATCATAGATACAAAGAAGTGAAAACAAGTATGCTGGAGCTCCTTTTCGTATGAGCGATTTCGATGTTCATGCTCGCCCCATGCTGCGGAGCAAAAAACATCATTAGACGCAATTCGCTTAATTTGCAGCAGATTCATCTTCCAGAAATATAGCACCAACTTATTCATTTGTCCTATCTTCGAAACCTACAATCATTTTCTGACAGCTTCATACGTGTGCCAAAAAATTCTGGAAATCTCTTCAAGTTAACATAAACGTGAGGTCACATATGAGAGGATTTGTTGCTACGAACTTGATCTCTCATTTTTCCATCGTATCTGTATGAGCAGATAATTGTGAATTGATTATAATAAAAGTTTTTAGTTAGGAAACAATTTTATCTACAGAGAAATATAGGAGTGCAATTTTTTTGGTCACATGGAGTTTTCTGTCAGTGCAAGTGCACGTAGCGAGAATCCGTTTTTCAAGTGTTTCAAGTCAGGGGCGTGTTGTGGAGTGGCTAGAGGTATCATGCAATAGATAATGGTCGTTAACTCTACAACCCATCGGAGTAACTAATCTACCGATCCCTCAGGAGTTGACAGAGTGATGCCACACATTGGAGGAATGTTCCATTCGACCTACTGCGCCTAGCAAAGTGAAGACCTTGTGTCTCTCGCACAGATATATCCGGTATTTCAGGAATAGTCAGCTCTAATTCACATCCACGGAGAGCAAGTTTTCAATTACTGCCCAATCCCCAATTCTGAAGGCCTTAGTGGATGACAGGTGTAATGTGGCAAGCTTTTTTGAAAGATGTGTTGGGATCTGTGCACAACTGTGAAAAAAGGGCTATGTAGATTTAAAAACAGTAGGAATTTATGTCAAATCGGCAACATTTTTAGTGCGCTTTACAGTCTACAAAATTGGGCTTGACTTTCCATAGTTTTAAGATTTCGAAACTGAATAATGACGTTCACGAAAAAGGAAAAAGCCATCTCTTTCCAAAAGCAAAACGTCCAGAGTGGAGTGGTTTAATTTTTTCTCAACCAACGTTGTTTTATGCTCTGTTATTTGACTGTCACACATTCACTTTTTAAGTCAGCTTCTCTTACGTACCAATCACAAGCAATTCGATGTTCAAATAGAATATGGCTTGTCACGACTGTTTATTGTGGATTTTCAGAATTGTACTTAACAATCGTGAATACCAAGAACCATAACAATCAATACACTTCTATTATCATGTTAGATGTCATGGTATTCCATGGACCCGAAATTTCTGATTTGTAGCTCGATTAATGTTTCTTTCCAGTTTTTTATAAGCATTCATGACTGCTTTTCAATCTGTGAATGTTTTCTTCCGAATGAAGCTGATGAAATAGTTAAGATACGTCGATCTCTTAGTGGTGAACTCCGTCGAGTAGAGTAGATGAGTTATAATTTCGTACCAGAACTTCTTCAACTTTTTGAACAACCACATCAAGGCGTACGTTGTTTTGCACTGAATTAGTCCCTTTCCACTGTTCATTGCCGATAGTAGACGTTTTTGACGAATTCTGTTGACGTTCTGGAAATATTTTCAAACCAATCGCCTGCGTGTGTTATAAACGAGTATCATGGCTCAGTAGTCTGAACCTGTTGGTGCGTATTTATGTCCGGGAACAATGGCAATGCTTCATTTTTTCTGCAATATTGAGCAGAATATCATCGCTTGTTAGTTAAAACACTTTTTGATAGTGTGCTAGACTGCGATCAAAAAAGAAACCAGTATTAGAAGAAAAATTTTGAAAAAAAAGCTTTGTTGTGTAAAAGAAACGTTCTATAGAGCTTACTAGGATGATCTCTTTGATTTACGACCGTTTCATTTTTCTTGTTGTTGATTTTTTATAATGATTCTTTGATGTCGTCCATCACATTCCACATCTTCGAGGTTTTATCTTCATTCAAGGGTTAGACTGAAATTGTATCATACGATGATTTGTGGTGCTGAGGATGGAGGTGCTGTTGATACTGTGACGAATCCGTATAAGAATTGTTAAAACTTTCACTTTTCCATCTTTACTGAAATGGCCTAACATAAGTTTAGATTAGTACGAAAACAAAAACACTAGGTGAAAGTGTAATGATAAGTTTACCCTCTAAACCTGATGCTTGATACTTAGTACTTGAACGGCCCGTCATCACTATTTGTGCGGGCCCCAGCATAATCACCATTTTTCGGAGATTTGCTGGTTAAGCCATTGTGGTTCTCTGGAATCCCGAGGACAGCCTGGCCAAAGTCTGTCCCATTACCCTCTAAAACAGTACATAAATAATGTATAAGTTTGATCTACTGCTATTGTTATTTCAGGGCAGGGGACTGTGCGAAATACATCCACAATCATGCTGACATATTTGCAAGGCTTGGACCCGAAGCCAGACCCCAGGTGCGTATAACACTTCATTCCCCGGAAAAGGTAATCGCTCTTCGATCTGGCCTGGAGTCCATGTTTTGCAAATATCTCGGTATCATTACGGTTGTATTTCACATAATACGTAAACAATTCATAGAAAAAACCACTCTGAATCAGAAAATCCACGAAACTTTGGTTGTTCAAAATCAAACATTTTCGTAATGAAGAATTTTTTGCGTTCACTTTGTTCGTCTATTCAGTGGCGTTCCTCACACTGAAAACCACTCAACGCTAGGAACGGCAGCTTCTCATGTGATTACTGAGTTCGACACTTTCTTAGCAGAAAATCTCTTCTTTTCGGATTCACAGAGGAGGAAACCAATTCTTTCTTTGTAAAGACATACACGTTTGCATTAATTTCTTGCCAAAAATTCTCAGCTGTGCTGAACTTGTTTTCAGCAGGCTGTGAAAAAACCGTAAATTCTTTATCTATCGGATTCCCACCGTGGCTCCTTAATTCGGATCTTTTGTTTGAAATGACGCGCTTATACCACGCTTGATTAGAAATGTAGACAGCATTTTTGCTTACCATTATGGTATGTAGCGTTTTTATGTACGAGTTTAAGAAGACAAACCTTTTGTGCATCGCATCTGGCGCAGAGGTTAGAGCTGCCCCGCAATACACACGTGGTTTTTTGTTCGATCCCGCATATCATGCTTACCATCCATTCCTCCGAGGTCGGCAGATTGATAGCAAACTTCTCTGTGAGGATCGCTGTACTCACTTGAAAGATCGGTACGCCGCCCAAGTCATTCTGTAGGCAAGATGTGCATTCGATCACCACTCTTCATGTTTGATGAAATCGAATGAATGGTCTATTCCTCAAGAACTGATGAACACCGAAAGCACTATTATATTCTTTTTGGGTGCTAAATCGAGCTTCCGCATTAATCAAATGGTCTATCGTTTTTCGCGCAATTCAACCGTTTTTCAAACGGATTTTGCGATATCAACTACTAACGACAAAGGATTTAAATACAAATCTGGGTTAGTGGATAAATATAGTGCAAAGGAAGTGAATTCACCAAAAATTTCGTTGTGCATGCGCAGTGTCAAAAATGTTGCACTCTCTTCAGTAATGTAAATTTACCAGTCTACTTACGACCATACAGGTTTTCCGTCAAATTTCCTCAATTTTCCAGCAATTAGAAAGCTTAAGAAATTGGAAACGCGAAGAGTTGTAGAGGACACTTTACTCTGCAGCTAGTCATTCCCTATAAAGTTATTAAAAGGTAAAAGGATGAAGCTCTTGGCGTTGATCAATCCCTGAAGAATGCGCCATGCATTCGACTTCATTAAGCATCGTTTGGAGGTGACTGAATGCATATCTGGCCTCTACAATGACTCGCGGTGGCTTAACGATGTATCGGGCCAGTGCTGCTATCCTCCCAGACAAGTCTGGTACCAATATGTTGACTCCGGAGAGATGGAAGGCTTGGTGGGCCATGGGCGCAGGGATTCGATTCCACGTGTGTGTTGCAGGGCGCCTCCGACCGCTGCACCAATGCGCCCTTTGCGACAGGTATAAAGTCCCAAAGGAACGTAAATTGCTTGAAAAAAGAAGCAAAACTTAGATGTGTTTGCTTTCTAACTTAAATATGCTAGTAACATGCATTGACAGTTTCCAAGTACGAGTGGAAAAGGCGAAAAAGCACTTGCATCGTGTAAATAGTGATTTGTACATTCTAAAAAGATTTTTTTGAACTAGCAAGGTTTGCTACGAATTGAGATGTGATTGCTTAAATTTGAAAGCTTCTCTCGTTTCCGGACATGCATACGTATTGAGGCCAGTGAATGAAATCTTGGGTGTGCGAATGAAAATTCCTGAGTAACTGTTGGCAGATGTCATCGTATACGAAAATCAAAAGATCGCGTGTAACTATCCAATTTAGCTGAATAGATATATTACAGGATGATGAGGGTGGTACCACGTAGTAAATGTGTTAAGTGGAATGAAATACGCGACTGTGACACATTACTTGTAAAAAATCTCACGTTTATAGGGGGTGTACAATGTGTGAAGTATGCCGTAAGTGAATATTTGCGAATGAGAGGTCACACCTGTTAGCGACGTGCGTGACTCAAACGTATTACTTGGAAGGTCAGAGGGCAGGGAAAGCACTTGACTTCGATGTTGTTAGGAAAATTGTGTGATGAGAACGATGTTCTATTTCATGTATAGAAGCTGAGATGGAAGCGGCCACGAAATTGTGGCACCACTATGACCACCCTCCAAATGGTGATATCTTTCTTCGCTGTAAGGGCTTGGCCATCCGCTGACCTGTAGTCTACGCGATTTGGGTCGAAGTTCCCTACGCTTACGAATAGACGTCATTACAACTTAATCTTTCGTGTATTGCGTAAAGTCTATGTTGAATTAATACAGGGAGCATAAATGTGTTATTTTTATGAGCAGGCACTCGTTTCAGATACAAGACTGACAAACGGGAGAGAATGTTAGGATGGTTCAGTCATCGATCAGAAACACGTTTCAACATGGATAATGGTGATTTTTAGAATTCTCATTTTGAAATACATCGTCTTTGTGTTTCCACCGTTGTTCTTTAGCATACCTCAGTTTATAATTTATAAATTTCTTAATTATTTAGTTCTTGATTTGGATGATGGTGCGTCTGGGTATAGAATTAGTAATCCACCTATTTGTTTGGTGGTGCCGGTAGTGGGTATGTTAGAGGTATGGAAACTTTGATCCATATGGTGCTCCACTTTGAACATTTCTGTTCATTGATTACGGTTAAGGTATTCAAAACCGTATCACTAGAGGACTTGCGCAGTAAGTCCTTCTATCTAACCGGTTACCTAGAATTTCTTCTAAAAAAATTCTTCGCGGGATCCTCAGAGGACAGGTTTGTGTAGCAATTGATTTAAAATTCATTGAAGACTCTCGACAAGAGTGTTTCTTTACAAAGAAGCTGCAACGCTAACTTTTCCCAGGCCGACCAAAATCTCTTGTTCAATCATTACGCCTCAGGAATTCCATGAACGAGGTTGCCAACTATCACTTCGTTTCTCAGCTCCGATAGACATCATTTATCAGGAGCTGATAAAAAGAGGAGTTGCGGTTTGTTGATGTTCTCGTTCCATTATTCATTTTGCTTTAAAATAACGGCTCTGAGCAATGGTCATCATGAGCAGTCTTCGTAAATACCTCTAATTAACAAATCGGTTCTAGAACGGAAGATATGAAAACGAAGAAAATTATTCGCTAGAATCTCACCAATGTTGACAAATATGGGACATGAGGCTTAAACTGTTTCTATTATACATGCCCCAACACCAGATACTATGGACTCCTAGCCCTTTTTCGCATTCGATTCGTTTCTTCGTAACTATCATCCATCATGATCTTCCGATTCGAATCACAATCGAGTTACTACTTAAGGATCTTCGTCTGCTTTGTGAATGTCGTTGACTCCCGGTCGTTTCCGTTTTCCCTGGAATGGTGGGATAGCTGTGTTTGAGCATTTCCACGTAGGCTAAAGGGACGAAGTTTATCCCAGACAACTTAAGTACCAATTTCCCGACCGCGGAGAAATTAGAGATTGCTTGGCCCTTTGCTGAGCAGAATGTGCATATTGAACGGTATTACTACTACTGCCCCTAGCCGTTCCCATTCTCTTAATTAATATTGTGTTGAACATTTAAGAAGATAAATTTGCCAAGCTATGCTTAAATTCCGATTTTTTGATGGAAAGTATTGAGCGGAAAGATATAACGAACCGTTTTCTGGTGTGTAATGCTCAGAAGGTACCCTGGGGTGCGATTGGATCTAGTCCAGGAGTCGAGTGTGTGGCGAGCGCATCGCTGTGGTGTAAATTAACCCCCGTCCCCGTACGCTTTATCTCTTTGATTTTTTTTTCTGTTTCGCCTTATAACTAGTTGTTAATAAATGTTTTGAGAAAGTAGCGTGGAAGGATATTGACCACAGTTCTCAATATGATTTATTCAGGTGGACAAACGATATCCATACGTGATACGTGTAACCCCTGTTCATCTCTACAACACCTTCGTGGATTGTCATCGCTTCGTTACTGCTTTAATCGACTCGTGCAAAGTGGCTGAAAATCTGATATGAACAAGCAATTTACTTTGCCGTCGTTGATGAACTGGACTAATTTGTGCACTGTTGTCTACTTGGGAGTATAAAAAGTACTACGTGTTATTTAGTTCCACATGTTTAAGAACGGTTTTATTATGTCAAAATTTGAAATTACAATATCTTGAACATACTGGTCACTAGTTTTATGCTTCTTGCACATATACCAAGTGGTCCGATTTTCAATGCTTCAGTCGAAAATGTGGTGTTCACACGGAATAATAAGATGTGGAAAGTGGAAATCAAATCACATAGAATGAAAGGCGGAATTACCGTTTTGAAATATGATGTTATGGATTTCGGAGACCGATTTTAGAGGCTTTTTCTCAAGCAAGTTGCGTTCCTTGAAGTCTCGAAAAACCATGCTAGAGCTTTCCCACGTCGTCACCACACGCCTGGCTTCTTGAATCTAAATGAGCTGTACTAGGTTGTTAACGGTACCCCCAGTAATTCTTGTCACTGGTTCATTCTTCGTTGTGTTTAAAGATGAAATTTTGTAAGAAAAAGAAATGGCAGCGTATTTAAAGCAGATGCTAGAACAGCAATAGTTCAGAAGAGATTTTATGGATTACCAAACTGAAGTCTTATAAACCAATGAGAGCTCAGCTTAACATTTGTCGTCACCACTTTACTTTTTAATAAATAGACTAATTACTGCGGAAGTTAAAAGTGGTAGTTTGGTCGTTTGATAGCATGAATGAAAATCTGTTCTATACAAACATTCCACCAAAGACCCTCCAGTTTAAGAGGTTGGGCTTGATGTTATTGTCCTTAAGGCTACCCCAAGTCGACTTGAACAGCTAAGACTTTGTATTGTACAGTTCGCAAAAAATTCTATTTCGGGAGGCCTCATAAGGTTTTCTTTCAAACTTACAATAATAAACTGTCTATAGTGGTAGAATATATAGTGAAGCGCGCAACTCTCGAGGCGTTCTGGACCAATTCCAGAAATCCGAAAATGAACCGCAGGGAAGAAGAATGCCTCATTATCACGCGTGATATTGGGCTGTATATAAGCCTATTATTCTGATGGGAGGGGGCACATTACGCTTCCACGTGAATACTGTGCGGTTGGTCTCCACGCGACATACTCAATAGAAGACTCATAGAAAGCGGTGAGTGTGCAAAGGAGCTATTCTGTGTTCAATGTGATTGAAATCTTGGTATAGCGTCTCCTGTTTGGTTATGGAGGTGTTTTCCCAATAGATTGCTGTCAACTTGACCTTTCCAGGCTCTGAGGAAGGCGAAATCCGCCGAAACGTCAGCTTGTGCGTAAATAAGAAGTAAAATAACACCTCATGTTTGCAAAACAGGAATATAAAGAATCCCATTGCAGTACATCACAATCCGACACTCGAGAACACCTCCCAGCCACGATGAGGAGGTAAACCGTTGGGAGGTGTAAAACTTGCACGTTTTGCTTTCAAAAAGTTTCAGATGCATGTGTTCGTACCATAGAATACTTTATCGTATATTTTTCGCTTTATATTGTCGTATTTGTGCTTTTTTTTAAACTTCACATTCAGTTTATGCTACTGATGAACAGCCAACCTAATGCCGCAACAACGAATTTATTTTTCTACCACATTTCCTGGATTCCTACCAGCAAAATTTTGTTATTTTGTGCGTAAAATTTGTAGTAGTTATCCTTTAAAAAGAACATAATTTATGGCCTAGGTTCAGTCTTAGCTGGACCATAAAGATCGATCAATCTTAGACCATTGAGAAGGAATCGTGTTTCTGTGTACACATAGTGCCTGGAATATTCGACCTCACTAAAAACACGACTGTGCAAGCCGAATATTCACATCATTTATCGACATTGTCCACTTTAGGATCACTGGATGTTAACGTGTATGCTACAAAGCAGATCGTAAAAAAACATTTAAAAAAACATAGGCGGTCATCTATAAACTCACATAATTGGTGCGAAGTTCTGTCTCGTCCTCCTTTACTAATTTTTGTCCAATATATCTGCAGAGCGGCGCGTGTAGCACAGTGGTCGGAGGCGCCCTGCAACATACGTGGAATCGATCCCCGCGCCATGGCCCACCAAGCCTTCCATCCCTCCGGGGTCGGCAAATTGGTACAAAACTTGTCTGGGAGGATAGCAGCACTGGCTCGATACATCGGTAGGCCACCGCGAGTCATTGTAGAGGACAGATATGCATTCAATCACCTCCAAACGATGCTTAATGAAGCCGAATGCATGGCGCATCCCCTCAGGGGATTGATGAACCGCGAGAGCTTTATCGCTTTTTTTATACCTGTAGGCTCCAATAAGTCGTTATTTAGACGAAATGTGTATTCAGTTAACGATGCGTTGAATACATAGCGATATCCATGAAGGATAGGTGAACGCCTAGCGCTTTTTTCCTCCACACTTTGCGAACAAAGTGAAATTTTCTTCACAGGTTTCTCCAAATATTTAGCATTCCAGCGATATTGAGCCTTAAAAAATAATAAAAAATAAGGTATTGGGAATGGTGGTTTCTTTAGACATGGCACTCCGCTGTTTTTACTTTGCCACCTAAGGTTTCATTCTGAAATGGCAACTTGTGCAACACGTTCTTTTAGACGAAGGAAAGGATTGTCGAATGACAAACATTTGAGATGCTTGTAATTTATTTTTTAGAAAATTCCTCCGAAAAGTATGGCAAAGCACTAATATTATTCTGTTTTTCTTAGTGAGACATAGATATCACGACGACTTATTCGTGATACCTACAGCTTTATTAAGGTGTATAGTGTTGACTAGGTGCAAAATAAAGCCGCGAATTTGTTAAAAGTGCGAAAAAAAACAATAAACTGAGCTTAGTTAAGATCAAAGATAAGTATATAAGGAAAGAGGAAGGTTTGGTATGAACGTGGAAAGAATTTTGGGTTTTGTTTGTCCTGAACGTGAATACTGAAATGAGGTTATGTAGCAAGCTAAGAAGTCGCGTTCTTGTCGGCACACGAAGCTCGCCAACGAACATTGCAATTCTTGAACCTTTCGGAATTTCCAATTCCCAGCAGGTGGGCAGCCAACAGCACTTGGGAATTCGAGCGTCGTTCCTTCATCATCTCATCATTCCATTCTGCTTCCACTTACATCACGCACCACAGGAGAACGTTGTTGCTGACGTCATTTCACATCATTGTCTCCCTCGTTTGTGATTGGCTTATTAAGCTTGTCCTTTTATTTATACGTTTGAAAAGAATGCGATTTCTAATCATTTTTGTGCGATTATTTGTAACGTTTTATGGCAAAGTCGGGACCTAATTTGGCCAAAAAAATTTCACTGCCAATCAAAGACGGAGGGAGATGCTATATACCCACGTCTAAACTGTTGCTCTGTTTATGTTTTACTTCCGTTTTTCCCAAAAATGGACTTAATTTTGCGCACGTCGTTAGAAAGCAAATGTCAGTGTACGCCAGTGATATCCTCAATGTACGCTATTTTAGCACTAATTTTAGAGTCTGCAAATGGACGAAGTTTATGATTAAGCTAGCGTGAACGAACCACATAAAGGATAAAAATGTTGCGAGTTTGTTCTTACATAACAGAAGTATCTAAGAATTCAGTAATATAAAGTCAATACAAGCAATAAATAACTGTAGAACAATAAAGAACGGGATTGGTAACGAATTTCTTTCAAAGCTTTGCCGCCTTATAGTAGAGAATCAATCAGCGAGTCGGTTCATCAGCAAGTACCCACCAAGTAGTTGGTTCTTGTGGACCAGGTCTCAGGGATCTCATGTCCCACCGTACGGGATGTGGGCGGTACAGCGCAGAACGCATGCCTCACAGCCCCATCGATTGTGTGACCACTGTCCCCGTAGAGTTCGGCAGGGGTGGTGCCGAGGTGGATATCCGCTCCGACTCTGACCGCTCGGCAGAACGAACCTCATGCTTCGTCTCGTCCACTTCCGTCTGAAAATCAGACGAACAGGTCGGCTGTTCTGCTCTCATACTGATCCCGTTCCATTGGGCAAATTGACCGTATCGGCAGTGAGAGAGACATTCAAAGGTGAGCATTGAACGTAATAGAGTGATGGTCCACTGTTTATCCATCAGTGTTCCAGTGTTCGGTCTTTATTATCCGCAATTCCCTTTTTTCATAGGGAAATGCCAAATAGTACCCTAAGTAGGTAGGGAGATTACGAATAGAAGTGTATTGCCTGGTGCTAAAGTGTCCAGTCCGAATGCCTAGCATTCCATGTGTTTTTTCTCGAATGTTAAACAGTATTGTAAAAAAAATGAAGTCTTAGAAAGAATGATCGTTTAGGAAATGTTGCGGTAAGTTGGTGAAGTATTCATCGCGTAAATACTTGAAGTTCCTGTCAAACAACTTTTAGGTGAACATCGTGTTGCGTTGAGTCCGGCCGCTGTTAAACAACTATGTGGTAAAGGGTTTAACGTCCAGGTAAGTTATTTTGATGCTTTCTTCATGCTTCTCGTGATTTTACCTTTTTAAATAGGCTTCGGTTTCTTTCTGTGCCCACGAGTTTGTGATTCACCGTGTGCATTATGTGCGCATGTGGCGCAGTGGTCAGAGGCGCCGAGGAATACACATGAGATCGATTCCGGCGCTCGGGGCCCACCAGGTCTTCCATCCCTTCGAGGTTGTCAGTTTGTTACTAGGCTTGCCTGCGAGGACAGCAACACTGGCTCGATACATTGGTAGGCCAGCGCGAGTCATTGTAAAGACCAGATATGCATCCAGTAACCTCCAAACGATCCTAAATGAAGTCGAGTGCATGGCGCCTCCCTAAGGAATAGATCAACGCCGAGAGTTTTATCCTTTTTATGTGCATTATCTGCTGTTCATGGCCGAATGCTAGCTCTAATCAACGGAAGTTGTGTATTCATTGTTCAAGTCCTCAGCTGTGAGCTGCTGTTATTGTTTCGACTAGGAATCTTTCTGTCCTAGGGCTAGACAGAGCTATGATGTGACAAGTGAACTATCAGAGCACATATGAAAAGCATATGCATAGCACCGCTCTCGTAACGACCGGTTAGTTCATGCACCATCGATTAGTTTTTTCGGTCTTTGGTTGTCAGGCATTGATTGGGAGAAATGCATTTTTGGAGGTGATGAATGAGCCAGTGTGACGGCGAATGCAACTGCACGACCATCACTTGAGCTTCCACCTTTTTGTTTAAATTGACATGCATCCAGGCAAAATGTAAATCAAACAGCCTAGAGGCACTAGTGCTCTGTCCAAGAGGAATACCTTCCACATGGTGGAGAGGTGGTGGCTACTTTTTTTTATGAATCTGTAAGTTGATCGATACTCAAATATAATAGTGGTATGGTTTGAACACCAAAATCATGTGATGAGATCCTTTTTCATTGAAATTCGAGGTAACGCTCCCTCCTTGAATTACTTAGTGGTCGAGGCACTTTTGTTACATGAAGGATAAAAGATAAAGCTCTCGGCGTTGATCAATCCCCTGAGGGATGCGCCATGCATTCGACTTTATTAAGCGTCGTTAGAGGCGATTAAATGCATCTCTGGCCTTTCACAATGACTTGCGGTAGTCTACCAATGCATCGAGCCAGTGCTACTTTCCTCCCAGGCAAGTTTGGTACCAATCTGTCGACCTGGGAGGGATGGAGGAGCTTGGTGGCCTGCGGAGCAGGGGATCGATCCCATATTCATGGGGAGGGCTCTTCCGACTACTGTGCTCCATGCGCCCTTTTTGTTACATGCCTCGATGTAAATGTAAGCGTATTGCATGCTAACTGATGTTGTAAACTACACTAGTAATCGATTTTTTTGCGATGGTTTAATGGAAGAAATATCGTCATGCTTTGTAGCTTAACGTGTAGTTTTTTTTCGACTTTTTATTCGTCTGGTTTTTCACAGCAACGGTGAAATTGTTTTTCAAAAGCGACTTTCATTAAAACTCGGCACGAAGCATTCAATGTTTTGTTGTTTTAACGAGCTTACGAGGTTGTTTACGAGGAGCCCTTCGTATTGGCCAACGTGTTGGCACTTTCGCCTCCGTCAGGAAGCGAGTTGACTGGCCTTAACAGTTGTTTTTTGTGTTGTGCCTCTTCGTAGTGGCAATGTAATGGAACAGCCCACAAACGAAGTTACCTTACTAGGCACTACCTTTCTATACGGAATGGTCCTTGACTGTTCCCTCATTGTCATGAAATTGTTTGCTTCTATGAAGATAGTACATCCTGGAGCATCCGATTTTTTTCATTAAAACTCGATGTGAATGGATAACGTGGTTATATATTTATTAATATACACTTAAGTACTTAATACTACATCGTCTGCGATCAAAAACCGTGCTGGTTTCACTGTTTCTTACATGGGTTTGGTTACCATGCAGCTATCACCGAAAGAGGTCGTTAGAGTTGAGATTTGAGGGTTTCTAATGTTCCTTCCCCAACGACGTGTTAAATGCTGTTTGAAAGTGACTCTCTCGGAGTCGCGATATATCTGTGCTGTAGCGTTCCCACATCTTCACCACAAGCAGCAGTCACTGCTTGTGGATTAGAGGTTTCAGTGTTGGACTATTGCAGGATCCTAGCGATTTCTGTGAGTGCAGAAAATCCAGCGATTATGTGACTAGTCGTAAGACAATGTATTTAACAAACGGGATTCACCGACCCAAGAAGCAATGGGTTTTGGAACTTAAATTAGGTTGGAGCGAAGTAAATGCTTTCATCTCTTTGTTACCTTCTTTTGCAGAAGTTTCTACGTTTTCTGAGCCGCCCACAACAGTTCTTTTTCGTTACTATGTTCTCGATGAACTCAGGCAATGTTTTTAATGTAGCCATTCCAGAATGACTAGGGCTTCTTTCAATTTTGCCGAATTGGCCTTATCTTATTGATCGTTGACGTATTTGCTCAGTGCCAAGATGAACAGAAGTCGGTCATGGAAACGAAATATTGTCGTTATTGTTGCGAAATACTCTTGCCCAAAAAGTTTTTTGGCAATGATTTCTGTTTTAAGATCTGTCTTAACAGGATGCAGCTATTGTGTTTGTAGAGATCTTGGTTTATATAAGGATAATATTGAATAACACGAATACATCGTGAATCAAATCCTTGTCACATTCCAAACACATGAACCTCCACCCACTTACTTACATTACTGGAAGTAGTATTAGAATGAATAGGTTCGACACAACGTTACTAACACCTATTTTTTTCTCGCAGTCATCACATTACTTTAATTTCTTCATTACCATTCATAGACGCTATTCGGTGTGCTCTATATTCATCAGATTACAGAAATTCTAGGTGGAAAACGGTGCTGGCACCGGTGCTTGCTGGACTGATGAAGAATATGTCAGCCAGGGGGCAAAAATCGTCGATGATAAGGCGGCATTTCAAGCGGATATTGTTTTTAAAGGTATGTTTGTTAGCATGTATAGAATTTGTTGTTCTGATTTAGAGTTGTGGAGCCAAAATAATGACCGCGTTTGTGGCACTCCACCAACTTTTATGAGCTGAAGTTTAATAGTGCAAAAAGGTGTGGGAGTGGGTGGGTAAATGAACGGTTAAGGGGGTGAGAATAGTTGTAATTCTAGGAACAGCTGCACATGTTGAAA
This sequence comes from Angiostrongylus vasorum, assembly GCA_018806985.1. Taxonomy (NCBI): domain Eukaryota; kingdom Metazoa; phylum Nematoda; class Chromadorea; order Rhabditida; family Metastrongylidae; genus Angiostrongylus; species Angiostrongylus vasorum. Next base: position 121,918 of record JADANN010000242.1, read on the forward strand.
ATCTGACTACTTTTCTATTGAATACACTATTGTTCCAGTTCTCATAATGTTATAGTGGAAGTTACAGGTGCGCCCTCCATCGCTAAGTGAGGTACCGTTGCTCAAAAGCGATGCAACACTGATTTCATTTATATATCCAGACGCCAATAAGGCGATTGTCGATGAATTGGCAAAACGAAAACTAAATGTTATTGCAATGGACTGTGTCCCGAGGATATCTAGAGCTCAGGTGTTCGATGCACTGTCATCCATGGCAAACATCGCTGGGTACCGTGCTGTCGTTGAAGCTGCTCATCATTTTGGTCGATTCTTTACTGGACAAATCACTGCCGCTGGCAAGGTTTAATTCGTCTCTTCGGTTACTGAAGTTTGTAATGCTGTAGAACTCATGCGAAGTAATTTCTGCTCACTTAGCATCTGAACTTCACTCTCACGAATTTCTTTATTTAAAGATGCATTTTTTTCCATCCTTCTGTATAGATGTTCACTTGACTAAGTTTAGGATAAGTGTTATTATTGTGCAACTCGAAATATTCAGTAAAATTAAACGGCTGTCAATCAAAGTGCATTCCAGGTCCCACCAGCTAAAGTATTAGTTATTGGAGGTGGTGTTGCTGGTCTCAGCGCAATAGGTACAGCAAGAGGAATGGTTTGTAGTTTTCTGGATCTTTAATTTTCTCGTACATCACAGGTTCATCAGATTCTTTAACTCAGGCTTACTTTATCAAAGTAATAACTGATATAGTTCAAAGTACTGGTTAGGCTGATTTGGGCATTGGTGTATTAGCACAAGAGATATAAGAACACGCCTAGATAGAAGTAGTCTTCTAAAAGGATTTGGACTTCGTTATACTCCAAAGAAGGTTGCCTATTTGTTGACGGAGCCATTCTAAAGCATGTAATTCTTAAGTTAATACTGCTTTAGGGGTGCTATAGTTCGAGGTTTTGACACCAGAGAAGCAGTTAAAGAACAAATACAGTCGCTGGGCGGCGAATTTCTTACTGTTTCCGTCAAAGAAGAAGGCGAGGGAATCGGAGGTTATGCCAAAGAGATGAGCAAGGAATTTCTCGAAGTAAATGTTTTAACTGAAGGTTTGCTAGAAATCTAAATAATTTGTGGATGGCTTGCAAAGTACTACAGGCTGAAATGGCTCTCTTCGCAAAACAATGCAAGGATGTGGATATAATCATTTCGACTGCACTTATCCCAGGGAAGCCAGCACCTCGGCTGATCACAGAGGTTTGAAAATTCAACTTCATTTAGTTTAACTTGAAAAAAAAAGAAATTACTAGCAAATTCGCGATCGCAAATTATGCAAAGTGTTCGTTTTACTTCGCGCAGTTTGTTTTGGTGCTTCCAGGCTTGGTTCCCGAGAATCCATTTTTTACATTTAATATTTTGCAAATACAAAATATTTTCGCAGATTTTAACCTTTTTACTTACTGCCTACTGTTTTTGACGGCAGGGTATATTACGAAATATAACTTCAACAAAGCTGAGATATTTGCAAAACTCTGGACCGCAGGTGCCTATGGTGGGGAACGAACGCGCTATTGTCCTTTCCGGGGAGTAACGCGTTCACCACCACACCATGCGGGTCCTTCGTTTTGCCTGTCTCTCAGCTAGTTCTATCGATCTTTTTGCCATCAGCAATCACCCGTCAACGGGATTGATCTGGGGAGCCCAAATCGGCATTGAACCCAGTTAAGCTGAGGCTATAGTTATAATCACAATTTCTGAGCTGAGTTTTGCAAATATCTCAGCTTCGTTGAAGTTATATTTTCGCAGAATTTTGTTCGTCTGATATAATTCTCTGGTCGGGTATTTCGCTTTCTCTGTTAAGTTTCATCCAGAGAGCTACCAATGGAATAAGAAGGAATGAAAAAATAATCTGTGAAATCTAAGTGTTTTACAAATGAGTGTTTAATCTTTAATGCACAGGACATGATTCGTTCTATGCGTACTGGTAGCGTAGTAGTTGACCTGGCCGCTGAAGCCGGTGGTAACATCGAAACGACGAAGTCTGGAGAGTGTTACACAAAGCATGGAGTCGTTCACATAGGATATGTTGATCTGCCGTCCAGGTTCGCTTATCAAGTTGTACTACAGAACATCTTACAGAGCAATAGGGACATGTTCACACCGATTTTTTTTTCCCATTTTTCTCTTTTCTTCGCATTTGAAAGGTTTTTGTTCCAACGAAATACTTGCTTACTTACTTGGATACTTAGACGGCCCGTCCTCACTAATTGTGCGGGCCCCAGCATCAATTCCAGTTTTTCGGAGTTTTGCCGGGTTAGCCACTGTGGTTCACTGGAGACCCGAGGTCAGCCTGGCCAAAGCCTGCCCCCTGGTCGTCACCACCAAAGGCAGTCGCAGCCCTTGTGGATCCGAGTGCGTGCGGTTTACCACCATGCGACCAGTTTCATACCAGGACGGCAGTGGATCATGGTATTGGTTCTCTCTTAGCCAGGCTTCCTGATGGAAACGCTGGGCTCCTTATCTTGGGAGACCCTGCCGGAAGGACAATCTCACCGTTGCACATCGCACTCCGACACCCAAGAACACCTGCCAGCCACGATGATATGGTAAACCGTCGGGTCGTTTAGGGAAATAGCTTTCTATTAATCTAAAGTAAAGTATTCTTCCTAAAAATAGGATATCGGTGTCCAAAGTGAGATTTAAGAAGAAGAATTATGCCACTAACAAACATTTATGATTGAACGGAAGCGTGTTGAATTAAATTACCATGTTTTAGGGTTTCGTCTTGTTTCCAGAAGATTTTGACATCTTGGTTCTTTTTAGCATTTTATCACCACAAGCCAGGTTGAAACATTACAAGTATGTTTTTAAGATTGCCCAATCAAGCTAGCACGTTGTACGCTAACAACATTTCGAAGCTACTGATGTATATGTCTGATAAGGATGGGTTTAAGATTAATTTGACCGACGAGGTGAGTATGTAAGAACATCCTGGTACAACATTATTTTCACTGGATGACTAACATATTGTCCGCTATATGCATTGATTCTGATGCATAACTTTTCGAAAGGGCTAACGTTTTTCAAGTTCCAATGAACATGCCTCAGTTCATACTACTTTTTTTAGTTGAAATAAAGATTGGTGGAATATACAGTTTTTTTGCCAACAGGTCACATGCTCGTTTACAAGTTTTATTTCACCACAATGAGTTTCCATTCTTGTGTTGTCAAAGAACCGTTTTTTTTGACATCCAGGCACATTTTTCGGGCAGTAGAAGTAGTTGAAGGACAAAAATTTCTTCCAGGTAGACACAGTTATGTTCTCAGATACGTTACTGATGGTTGTAGCCGCTGTGGTTGTGTTGAAATTTTTAGCATTTTGAGCTGTTTGAGCTTTTTGAGTACTAAACAGAACTGGAACGGAAATGATTTATATACACCATTAGAGCGTTAGGTCAAAGTCTGTCATATTCTGAGGTTCCTAAGTGCTTTATTTACAAAAAAATTGTGAAGTTATTGAAAGGCATCATTATGATGAAAGTGTGTAGAATGTTGAACTCTTTAGGTTGTTCGCAGTGCTACAGTGCTACATCGTGGGGAACAATTGTGGCCACCTCCAGTAACAGCTAGTCCTTCGCCGATGAAGAGTGTTAAGGTGAATTCTAGAGGTCGATGCATTACTGATTAAACTATGACCAAATATAACTATAATGTTGCTGAAGTGTTTGCAAAACTTCGGCCCGCTGGTGTTTGCGGCGGGGACCGAACACGCTATTACCCCCTTCCGGGGGGGGTGGGGGGGGAGGGAGGGTGGGAGGGGGGGCAAAAAAAAGAGTAAGCATTAAGTAAAGAGTAAGAACATTGTGGTTTATACAACAGCTTCAGCTTAACTGGCTTCAATGCCGCTCTCCAGATCAATCCCGTTGGTGGCTCATTGCTGGTAGCGTCCATAGGTCATCAACACAGCTGAGAGAAAGGCGAAACGAAAGACGCGCATGGTGTGGTAGTGAATGCGTTGGCCCTTGGAAAGGGCAAAAGCGTGTTCGAATACCATTGCAGACACCAGCGGTCCGGTGTTTTGAAAATATCTCAGCATCCACAATGATATCTCAGCATCGTTATTATGTTTCAGTAATACGCTGCCATTAAAAAAAAGAGTAGGCAGCAAATAAAAAGTAACGACATTATGACCAAATAAATGGACCATTATTTATCAATCATTGCAAATGAAGAAACGGTAGTTTTTTCTTAATGCTAACCTGAATTTCCGATTTCAACTTCACTTCCTGACCATATGGACCATTTTTTAGAAGAGGTGATTGTTTTTAAATGGAGTAACTCTGCTCCACTATTTTTAGTGGAAAGTTAGAAAAGGCTGAGTTATCTTAAGGAGTAGAATATACCTGTTGGCAACCTTAATTTATTACGCGGCTCTCGCGGTTAACTGGATTCAACTTTAATAATTTTCAGGAAGTTGCTGATAAATCTGAATTGGTTCCTGTCGAAATTTCTCCATTTGTGGTGACCGCCCGCAATGCGGGTGCCATTACAGCAGGTCTGGGAGGTCTTTCAATTATTGGTGTACTATCGCCAAATGTGGACTTTGCTGCAATGACCACTACATTTGCATTGGCAGGTATTGTCGGTAAGTTGTTTCCATAATTTCTAAAATATTGATGGTTATTAATGAAGAGGAGGAAAAGTTTGAGAAAACAACGTAAAGGATAAAAAGGTAAGGCTCTCGACGTTGATCACACCCCTGAGGGAAGCGCCATGCATTCGACTTCATTAAGCTTCGTTGGAGGTGATTGGATGCATACCTGGCCTTTACAGTGACTCGCGGTGGCCTACCGATGTATCGAGCCAGCGCTGCTATCTTCCCTGACAAGTTTGGTACCAATTTGCTGACCCCAGAGGGACGATAGGTTTGGTGGACCACGGCCGCAGGAATCGATTGCATGTGTATTGCAGGGCGCCTCCAACCACTGCCCTGCATGAGCCGATTTGTATATTGCGTGCTAAAAAGTTTGCTTTGTCATTGCTTTTAAGTCAAGATCTCAGAAGTGTAGTATATTCGCGGGAATTTCAGTTTTACTGTGCCACAAGTTCTTTTGCCAAATTTGCACTTTGCTTTGTCATGTTTTCCCGGTTTTGCAGCGGTCATCCTTTTTTTTCAAGTGTTCTAACTTTTATTTACTGTCTGTTCTTTTTTTCCATGGCAAGATATTATGTGAAATGCAACCACAAGGATGCTGAGATGTGAGAGAAACTCAGAACCATATGTGGGCTTCGAACCCGCGATTATCCTATCCAGGGGTTCAAGTGCTAGCCACCACACCAACTGGGGCTCTTCCCTTCGCCTTCCTCTCAGCCAGTTTTTTTTCACAGTAGGTATGTTATCAGCAGTAAATGGAATGATCTGGGAATCACAAATCTGGATTGATCTCAGCTAAGCTGACATTCTGATTTCGACTGCAGCTTCAGCGTAATTGGGTTCAGTGCCAGTTCGTGCTCCTTAAATCGTTCCCATTGATGAGTGATTGTTGATGGCACTGTTAGAGTAAAAAAAAATATTGACTGAGGGAAAGGCAAAACAGAGGCCCTTGGTTGATGTGGTGGATAACACGTAAGCCGGCGGAATGGGTAATCACGGGTTCGAAGCTCACTTGAAGCTCTGGATTTTTCTTGTCCTTCGTTCTTAACGCATTTTGTACAATATGAAACGGTCATCATGGCCAGAAATGCTTTGATATTTTGGCTTTATGCAAGCGTGTGTTAGCGTGATTTTGTCCCGAGTTGAACTCCGTATCCTGTACTTGAACTACCTCGACGAAGCTTCGCGAATAACCGGCTAGAGATCGTTCACTCATGGAATACCGTGGTTTAAAGGAATACACCCTTCCATGATGGTGTTGTAACTTCCTGGAGCTCACAAATCGTATTTCTTGCTTTGTTTAGTTGAGGTTATATGTTGGACACGGAAGTGGGATTTCGTCCGACAGGTAATGGTGAATTCATTGTTGATCCATAATGGATGTGCACCGTTGAGTGTGGCTGGCCCATTGTAGTACGAGGAGTTTATCGTCGGCTGCATACTTTGTAGTGCTTTCACGATAAAAAAATGATTTATTAAATTGTCTATTGTTCAGTGAGTGTGGATGAAATGTATGATACGCTTATTGTGAGATGTATTTTGCAGCCTTTGCTGAGTCTCCTTTATGGGCCCATGTGGAGCATTGTTCGCAAGCCCCTGCAATACACATGGGATCGATTCTCGCGCCCCTTCCCCGCCAAACCTTCCATACCTCTGTGGTCGGCAAATTGGTACCAGACTTGTTTGGGAGGATAGTAGCACTGTCTCGGTACTTCGGTGGGCTACCGCGAGTCATTGTAAAGGCCAGATATGCATTCAGTCACCTCCAACGATGCTTAATAAATCAAAAGGCGGGCTTCCTATAAACCTCGGCATAGATAGTTGATATATTTATTTATGTGATCTTATAAACTGATCTTCTTTAGCTGATGCGAAGTTGGTATAGATCTTCGTTGTCGTTGTTGTAGTTGCTGTTGTTCTTGTTGGTCGATGGCTGACGTTTCGGCGATGTCGGCTTCCTCAGAACCCTGGTGTTACGAGTGTGATGCTTAATAAAGTCAAATGTATGGCGCATCCCTCAAGGATTGATCAACGCCGAGAGCTTTATCCTTTATCCTTTTTTATGCTGAGCCCCCCTTTGGTACTTTTTATATCCGCACGTTTCTTAAAATAACCATAGTGATTGAAATGAAAAAAACTGTTAATGTTAGTCAAGTTACCAGTGAATGGACTTTTCTGAAGTGAAGGAACGTTTACAAAATGGAAATTATGTGAATCGTTAAGTGCAGAGAATGGCTATCTTTGTCTCACCCCTCCTTTTTTCGATCTACTTTCGGTTAGCTATGGAGTAAATATAGATAGTGCAGTAAAAAATTTCTAGAACTCAGTGAACTGAAAGTCGGCACCATAGTGTCCGACATGGGCTGGCATTTACGACTACCGAACTTTGACTTAGGAGGATTTTTTTAAGCTTTTTTTTCGAAAACCTCAAATTTTCATGTACTGTTTTTTCCGACACACTATTGGCGGTCATCGAGAACCAATATCGTCGCATTTTTCTTAAGGATATCATACCGTATGGGGTGTAGTGCCGGCACTTCATTCACCTTTGATGTCAGTTACAAACGCGATCTCTGGAACTACAGTTGCTGGAGCACTATGTCTCATGGGAGGTGCATAAGTTGCTTTTAGTTATGTGTATTCTACAACTTTTACACACTGCAATGAGACTAACGTTTGTAACTAACTTGATTCTCAGGTGGGATGCTACCATCCAGCTCTTCTCAAACACTTGCATTTGGAGCCGCTTTCATCTCGTCAATCAATATTGGAGGAGGATTTGTGATTACAAAACGGATGCTTGACATGTTCAAAAGAAAAGGTTTTCACTTCATCGCTTTTTTTCCTTCAGCATTCATAGCTATCTTTATCATAAATCAGTTAACATGTACTACCCTGCGTTTTCTGAATCTTGGTGAACAGACTCTTCACTACTATGCACGAACCATAAATATTAATGGGAAGTACTTGAAATTACTAGAAAACTAGTTTTTGCTAATTTCTTCATTTCCTTACTGCGCTTTGAGTGACTACGCCTGCCTCTAATGAACTAAAACGTCAATTCCTTGTTCGTATTTAATTTATCTTTAACGAGATTCCTAGTGTAGTAAGGAAGAAGTTTCATTTAATGCGTTTTAGGCAGGCGAATGTTGGCCTGATTTTTGAATTGAACATAGCAAGAAATTTGGTAGAAAGGTGAAACATATCGCTAATCACTTTGAAATGTTTTTGTTCATTGAAATCACGGTATTCAGATGATCCAGTGGAGTACAACTATTTATACGCCGTTCCAGCAGCACTGTTTTTAGGAGGTTATTACTATGGCTTGCAGACAGTGAGTTAATATTAGGAATGGGCTGGCTTAGATTTATCGTATTGTAGTCTATGAGAGCAATTACTAAAATTGCAGAACGCTCCGTCTGCACATTCGATCGCATACCTTGGCTCATCATTGTGTTGTGTCGGTGCACTGGGCGGTCTTTCGAGTCAGAAAACAGCACGTGCTGGAAATGCTCTAGGTGTGTTTCCTCCTGTATTTAGTTTCGAGATGTTCGTACTTTCTGTGCGCAAGAAGGGATTATTTGCACAAGAATTTCTGAACATTAGCAAAAAATGTTTTAAAGTTTCTAGGCATGACCGGTGTTGCCGGCGGCCTAGCAGCTACTCTTGGAGCCCTCAATCCTGATCCCGATACGCTTCTGCAGATGGCCACTTCCATTGGAATCGGATCGACCATTGGAATAGGAATTGCCCAAAAGATTAAGGGAGGCTCCGTTTGACCAAATTCTTTTTCACCTTCCATTATTTGAGCTTTTCTAGCTTAATTTTCAAATGGATTCAAAGAAGTCTAGTCTTTACACTTCCTCTCCGTGAAGTCTTCCACATTTCTTTGCCATTTGTTCCATGGATCACTATTTAAGCAATCAACGAAAAAAATTAAGAAAGTCTTGAAGTAACAGGTGCTCTTTCGAAATGTTGACGTATTCTCCTAACTTATGACCGTGAATTTTTAAAATGATCCAGTGTCCTTTGACTTTACAAAGGAGCAGATAATCGTTACGGTATTTTTTCTTTGAGGATGCTCTCGATCGCCATACTATCCTTCTATATATACGTTTTCGGATATTCTATTCTTATCGCACGAACATCGTATATATGCTTGGCGTCAGTTGGCGAAATCTGAAATAATGTTATGTATAAGAGTTGTGTTTAGTGTTTACTTAACGAGGTATATGTCTAGCTCTCTAGTTGTGGTACTTAGGGCTGTCGAAATAGCTGCGATATACTTGCATGCGTCGTCCTCACTGGTTGTGCGGCTGCAACAAAAATTCCCATTTTTCGGAGTTCCGCTGGTTTACCCACCGTGGTTCCCTGGAGTTCCGAGGTCAGCCTAGCCAAGGTCTGCCCCAGGTCGCCCCTACTAGAATGCAGTAACCGCACTTGCGGATCAGAGGGAGATTTGCCACCATGCCACTAGTTTGGTACTAGGACGGTGGTGGATCCTGGTATTGGTTTACTCTTCGCTGGGCTTCCTTATGGAAACGCCGCACTCCTTCTCAACTTGGGTGACCTTGGAGGGGAGATGAATCCCATCGCAGTACATCAGAACCGGAGACTCGAGAACACCTCCCAGCCACGATGAGGAGGTAAACTGTTGGAGCATAGCTGAAATATGGTCAATCTAGATCTCATACGTATGCTGTCTGAGGTGTTGCACATGTGAGCGGTAAGTTCGTGCTGCATCATTTGGTTGGGGACTTCAGTGATTGGTACAAAAGCGATGCTATACTTTTCTTTCAATGGTCTTTCATCTGCTTTTCCATAGTCACATAATGCTCGAAATACAGGCATGTATTCTCATTGATCGTTAAGCGACCACTCTCCAAAACGTGTTTCTTTGAACTTACCAGTTCCGCAGACTATTAATTGAAGGTGTTGACTTTCGTCTTAGGTTGAACTCGAAAAAAGAGGAAGTTGACGCTGGTGTGACAGCTTCTAGCATTGGTGGATATGAGTGCAATAGCTGGGTGAACTAAGGAACCTATTCTAAAATTTCGTGACGTATTCTTCTTTCTAGCCGCAATACAGATCTTATGCTTTAACCGGCGTATGCTGGTCTTTTTTTGTTCGTCTTCTTCTGGGCAGGCACCCGATTCTTCTCAGGGCCTGGTGCTTTTACGGAAGTGCGAAAAAGCTATGTTTTTATCGGTTGAGAATTTTACCCTGAATTTTGGGTTAGGCATCTCAGGATTTCATATCTTCATTGGGATGTGAAAGAGCTGTAAAAGTGGAATAAAAGACTTTAGTTCCCACTTATTACATTAATGTCCCTATTAAGTTATAATTTCGTTACAGGTTTCCGATCTTCCCCAACTTGTGGCCGCTTTTCACTCATTCGTAGGATTAGCAGCTACCATGACATGCCTAGCGAATTATATTGCTGAACATTCGCACTTCCTCGCGGATCCCAGTGGTAGTTTACTTATCCTATATTCATTATTAGTCGTTTGGGTCCTAGTTTATGACGTTCTAGTTTTAATGTTCTATGGGAATAATCAAGGGCGCGTGTGACGCAGTGATCGGAGGCGCCTTGCAACACACATGGGATCGATCACCGCTCCCCTGGCCCATCAAGCCTTCCATCCCTCGGGGGTCGGAAAATTAGCACCAGATTTGTCTGGGAGGATAGCAGCACTGCGTTGATATATCAGTAGGCCACCGTGAGTCATTGTAAAGGCCAGATATGCATTTAGTCATCTACAAACGATGCCTAATGAAGTCGAATGCATGGCGCATCCCTCAGGGGTTGATCAACGCCGAGAGCTTTTGAAGATACTGTCGAGATCATTTTCATTTTCACCCTGTTAATCGTCTATTAGTGCCATTCCTTTTCTGCTATTTTAATCATGTTTAAACCGTTGGCAGGACTAGCAGTATACCGTGAATTGAAAGCTATTTTTCCCTTCAAAGTTTTCTGGGTGCTTACCATCAGTTTTGAAATTTCTGTTAAGGTTTTGCTGCTGCGAAACTATCCCTATTTCTTGGGACCTATATTGGTGGAGTGACATTCACCGGTAGTCTCATGGCATATGGAAAACTTCAAGGTATGTTTTTGCTAGAATATCTTGTTCTCTACAGTTATGAAAAATGACTTTGTAGGGCTTCTCATTCTGAATTCGTTCTATAATTTTATTTCATAGCATTGGAAAAATTGTTCTATTATGACCAATTATGTGTTTTCTAATTGACTGGTTCATTAAGTTTGTAGGAAGTGTAAGTTCACTTTTTTCGCTTTCTTTTTCAATAAGGTTAAGTGTTTTACCAGGAGTCAATGTATGTGATTATAATTAAGGTATATTGAATTCGGCAGCTACCTATCTCCCTGCTCGTCATGCGCTCAACTCAGCTCTGTTGCTGGGAAATGGAGTTGCTCTGGCTATTTATATGTCGAATACGGATTATTCTACGGGACTTCAAATGCTTGGATTGACGACGGGCTTGAGCAGTATGATGGGTGTAACGCTTACAATGGCCATTGGAGGTGCAGTGAAATGTATACAATTGAGCAAAGCTGGAAGGTTTTGTATTGGGATGCTTCAGAAAGTTTTGAAAAAAGTGGCGAACAACAGTTAGCAACCGTTCACGGTAATCGATTATTGTCGTGCTGGGGAATTACTAAGATTTTTTACTACTTACCTGCATATGTGCTTGTGCCTTCTTTTACGTACACAGCATATACATGCACACTTATTTTGTTCTCTGTTGACGGGCATGTAATGTAATCTGTTGTTTTTTTTTCATCAATATCCAGATGAGCTGTTATTGCGAATCATTGCAAATTTAAACCACTGTTCACTGTTTATTTGTTTTCCCAATTATGGGGTGAGGGATGGTTCTACGGTTGCTTTATGTAAGCACCAGCACGAATTTTGCAGACTGTCGAGTAGTTTTTAAAAAGCCATCTTCGTTTGTCGAATTTTCTCATCTTTGTAAAGTGGTTACGAACACCCGTGACCTTCTTCATAAGGATTCCATTACGATACGCCTCGAACAGCATGCACACTCTTCGCTAGAAACGTTTTCCTGCTTCATGATTTAATGGTAATCCGAATCGCTTCCATGGAAGCATGTTCAAGTTTGAACTCATTAAGCGTGACCACACGATTCTTTTGCCTTGATGGAATCATCTGAAGCAGCCTTAAAGTCATTGTGATGAATTTAAGAAAGAATATTTCATAAGCGATTATTATGAAAGAAGTAGACTTGAGATTAGTATTCGGCTAAGGAACCAGTACTTTTTACAAAATCTTTCCAGAAGTTTGATAGCTGCAGAAGTGCCGCTATTTTTACGTCTGTCTAATACTTATGTTCGCTCTGTTGCCTTTTTCACCGTCATAGTAACACAAGGATTGTTGCTAGTGAAGAGGGGATGTTACATAATATCTTAAAGCATAGTGGTCAGTACGAATGACATATGATTCGTAGCGAACGACTACTAAGCATCGTATCTGCGTCACTGGTGTAATACCCATGTTGTCGACAAGTCGAAGTATTTTTTTAGGGCTTTGCCATAAACGCGTATGTTCTATTCGTCGCAATAGAGCAACTTCACGATCTTCTTGAAGGTGGCAGTGATCCATTTTGGCGTCTTACCACCTAGTTGAATTGAGGTTACTTTATAGTATGGATCATCAGTGTCATCTACATTTTATGACGGGATGTTTTCTTCGCGGATGGGGACTGTCCAATCATTTAACTACCGCATGTCATTCTTGCCTTCCAACTATCTTTCGGGATTTGGGATAAGTCGCAAACTCAAGACTTTCTAATTTAAGACTCTGATGTGCGTCAACCCTTGCTGTACTTCGCAATTCAGTACCACATTTTGTTATAAACCATGGATCTGTTTGGGGAAGTGTTTCTACTAAGCCTAGTAAGTGTTGCATACATGTATCCATATACACATATATATGAACATTTATGTACATATATATACATGTATATATGTATATATATATGTATATATATATATGTATATATATATATATATATATATATATATATATATATAGTATATATATATATGTATATATGTATGGCGAGCTCACTTAGATAGGGATGCTTATTGTAGCGTATGCAAGGTTGTGGATTATGCGTTAATGAAATGTTCTGCAAAGGTGTAATATTTTTTTTATTTGCAATAGTTATCTATTTGTTCTGGCAAATTGTTTAGAAAGTTTGCATAGTTTAGGTGCAGACATGCCCGTTGTGATCACTGTTCTCAATAGCTACTCAGGATGGGCTTTGTGTGCAGAAGGTTTCATGCTCAACAACGACTTACTCACCATCGTTGGTGCGTTGATAGGAAGTTCCGGAGCAATCCTTTCCTATATAATGTGTAAGGTGTGTTTATTTGTTATGCTGAAATTTATCCACTTTGACTGTATTTTTGTTAATTAGCGAGATATTTAAGCAAGGGCCTTCGACGTCCCCACTTGTCCCGTTACATGTTTAAGCTGTTCAGCGCATTCTTTTTTCTCAAAACACGCGAACAGCATCCCTGTATTCTCCTGTAAATATGCCAAATATCACGCTGATGGTCGCGACATGGTGGGACTATATGGGCGCAGAAGTTATATCCACAAAATGTTGATCCTGCTGTCATATAGGCTTGAAATTTTTAGGCTATGAATCGCTCACTAATTAATGTCATTCTTGGAGGTGTAGGTACAAAATCACAAGGAAGTGGTGAAGCGAAAGCAATTGAGGGTACCGCTACATTGACGAATGTTTCAGAGGTAATTTTTTAGTCCATACATGCATTCAAATCAGTAAATTCGTGCTAAAGCGGCAGAAATGGATGTAAATACAATTAAATGGTTCAGAACTTCTTGATTATGATAATTGTCGTTTTGGAACTATTTCAGTGCAGAAGTGCAGTAAAACCTAAGATAAATCTCTGTAATGTGCGGAAGAATGGTGTTTTGAGAGAGGATTCTTTTCTAACTGAATCTGTAGTTTGGTTCCCTTTTCAGTCTTCTGTTATCTTTTTCTTTTATAATTATTATCCATCATCACCAGAAAATATGGATGTTGATTTTATTAAAACGTGTTGACTCAGACGATTGATTGGCTTACGAATGCGAATTCGGTGATAATCGTGCCTGGCTACGGATTGTGTGCTGCCCAGGCCCAGTATCCGATCGCTCAACTGGTCAAAGAACTCAGTAGCCGAGGAATTCGGGTTCGCTTTGCCGTTCACCCTGTAGCAGGTTCGTTCATTAATAGTTTTTTTTCACTTTTATGTTGTTTTATTATGTTCGTCCACCCTTACACTATTTATCGTTCGCCAATAAATGATTACACTTTTTCATGCATCCAAATCTGTATGAATACAGTTTATTTAAAAAACATAACATACCTTTGTGGCGCGTGTGGCACAGTGGTCGGAGAAGCCCTGTAATACGCAAATGGGATCGATCCCCACGTCCCAGGCTCACCAAGCCTTCTATCCCTTCGGGGTCGGCAAGTTAGTACCAGACTTGTCTGGGAGGATAGCAGCACTGGCTCGGTACATCGGTAGGTCACCGCGAGTCATTGTGAAGGCCAGATATGCATTCAATCGCCTCCGAACGATGCTTAATGATGTTGAATGCATGGCACATCTTTCAGGGATTGATCAACGCCGAGAACTTTAACCTTTTATCCTTTAACATACCTTTGAATTTGCCTAAGTAGGGTTTAATATTATCCATATATTGCGTCATATTTTTTACTTTTGATATGATTAACCTTTGCATTCATAATCATTTCGAATCTTTCATAGTAATTCTGAAATCAGTTTAGATGCCTGTTGACGAGTTTTTAAAGACAAGGCTATCTTAGACCTAGTGACTCATGAAACTAGATGCGTGGGTATTTGAGTGACCTGTATCTTAGTCATGAAATATTCAAATACATAAATTGAGTTGTGTTTTGAAAGAATTGAGAAAAGAAGAGAAGGCCCATTTAGGCCTGGTTCGAAAACTTCGAAACTTATTTTTAAAGTAAGCTATTCGTTTTGTTATGAAAGAGATCTACTTTGATTTTTAAGAGTTACTTTAATTTAAACGGAATCGGTATACATTTCGAATCCCCTGAATGCACAAAACACCTCGTCTTAGCAAGAAGTCATGTTTTGTGAAACTAATGATATTTCTGTAAGGTCGCATGCCAGGACAGCTTAATGTACTACTTGCTGAAGCTGGAGTGCCGTATGATATAGTGGAGGAAATGGATGACATCAATGATGATTTCGATTCCACCGACGTGGTCTTAGTCATAGGTGAGTTTTCCCGTTTCATATTCAAAGAGTAGCAGAAACTGCTTTGTATGTGATTTCCTCCGGTAGTACATATACTGGATGTTCGCATAGTAGATCGATTTCTCTTGGAGATAAGATAGTCTTCCTACCGTTCTATTGAAACCGATCTGCGGAAAAATGCGAAAATGCACTAGCAAATGCGAGCAGCATCAAATCCAGATTAGATAATCTTACTGGCGAAAAAAATGCTGTTGGAAGACCATTTTGATCCGATTCGATTGTTGAATTTGATCTGTTATCTTAGGAGCGAATGACACTGTGAACTCAGCTGCGGAAGACGATCCCAACAGTTCAATCGCAGGCATGCCAGTGTTACGAGTGTGGCGTGCGAAAAAGGTACGGTACTTACTATTTCTGAGTTTTGACCTTACTATATTTTTCAGGATTCTTTATTCATTATTTTTCTTACGTGATTTCTATTCGATATCTGTGCCTTTATAATCTTCTCTTCTGTTCAGACCTATGTTTTGAGTATGGGTACTAATCTGACACTTTAATACCTAAATCATCCGTTTTAAATGTCAAGAAGGTTCCAGTGCTTCTTCCATTCGTCTGTTTGTGACTTCGACTTTATCTTTTGGCTGTGTTATCTTCCCTCATTAATCTATTAAGTGCTGATGTTGGTCGATTTTCCCTTGAAATCAAAGGTAGCCTGGCTAGATTGTTCTTAGATTGGCACCACGGGGACTGGCTGATTATTATGGATGAGGGGAGAATTTGCTCCCTTGCGACCCGCTTTCTATCAGGACGACAGTAATTACTATAATGGCAACGAGTCCTACTATTAGTCCACCGAGCGCACGCGCACGATTTGGCAAACCGAATCGGATATCTTTGAGAATGCGTTATTCATGCGTCTTTAAAAATAGCAGCGTATCTTTAATTTCATATCAGGGAAAAAAGGAAATTAAATGTTTTCCATGAATGTACTTTTATGTTGATTTCGGGACTCAAATGAAAGCGTCAGATTTTTCTGCATACTGGTAATGAGGCCTCGTAAATGTTTGAGGCATTCCTTTGAATCCACTCATTTAGCGTTTAATTTTAGCTATTGCTATTCTACTGCATAGGTAGAGGTCGGAGATTTGCAAATATTCATCTTGATGACTTCTTAACGCCGTTCTTTAAATAAAACGTTTGGTGATATCAATGCCATCATCCTGCTTGCATAATATCAGGGGTTTTTTTTTCAAACAGGTGGAGAAGTAAACCCTTCGAAACGATACATCTTCGCTTTCTGGACTGTCTTCTTGACATCGAAGCCTCAGTCGCTTCATCCACTCATTGTGTCCTTAAATGCTTGGTCGCTTTAATTCCTTAACTTAAGCTAATATATCAGGAGTGCTAGGTAGTGTTAGCACAATTCGATATAAAAAAAAGTCAGGAACTGTTTTTTTGTACAAATTTTAACAGCTTCACTTACTCGCATACGGATCGGATGGTCTCGAGACGTTAACATTTGTTTTTGGTTAGCTAGTGTTGCGTGCGATTAGCTGCATGTCAGCAAAGCAGGGTTGATGTTGCACCAGTCTTTCCTTGCATCTTCCACTATCCAGTTATCACTTCTGCCAATGGAGAGCTGCAAAGATATTGTGGGATTATTTATCCTTTTCAAATTTCATTGCTTACTTTGTATATGACGACTAAGTCCTCACTGTAAAAAATGGATCATGAGGGTAAAGTACACTTTTCGGTTCTCCTACGTGTGATTTTTTTTTATTTCTTTACAAGATTAACCAAAATGGGTACGGTAAGCAGTAAGTCAGCCATGCGACCGCAAAATGTGTAAAGATAAAAAAAAATTGAAGAATCGCTTTTCTAAAACATTAATCACATGGGAGACTAGAATCGCTTCAGGTTTGATGAACAGAATATAGGAGAGAGAAACAATTGCTAGGATTTTCAAATGTGCAGAGATTACTAGGAAATGAAGATTCGCTTCTGCAATACATTAATGAATAGAGAAGGAGGGAATTGAGGTGAAGAACAGGATAGATCAGCAATTCCATAAGACATTGATCCGTGGATATTTAACCATTGGGATGGTCCTCTTCTTTTCCTGCACTTATTATCACGTGGGATCATTAATATCTCTTCGTTTGTCGTGAACACGGATCGCATGTCCATCTCACATAATTTTCGATGTGAGTTTGAACTTAAACTGGAGATCTAGGACTCCTAGAATCACTTTCTTGATAACGCGTTCAACAGCATCGATTACTATTGCGTTCTGCTTACCTGGAGTCAGGTTTCCGATACCTGCTTTGAAATAGGAGGAATGGTATTCTGGAGTTATGAGGATGCAGACGACAAAAAATTGGGCAGTTTCGTCATATTTTTGTATTTGACGAAGTGCCGTTGGTAGTTGTGAATGCTCTTGTTTCAATCATTCGCTTTTTTTAGTGTTATAATTGGTCTCTTGGTTGAATCAGTTGCGTTCTTCGTCGATGTTGTCGTCGACAACAGCAACTTCCAGAAAGCCGTCTACAGAAGGGACCAGGGTTGTAGTTCACACATTTTGAGGGTTTCGTTTCTCTAATTTCGTGGTTTGCTTCTTTCTGCATGAAAAAAAAACCACTTGTGACTAAAATGGTGGAGCATTCTATTGTGCAGCGTTTGTTTTCCGCATGAGTTGTTAGGCTGAAACATCGATTTATTCTGACGTCGTATACTTTATTCTTATATTCTGCATCCCACTTCTAACGTGAGAGCAAAGCTTATGCAATTAACGTTGGATAAACCTAGGTGTCCTATCACTCTGTTTCATTCCAGTTCATTGATCATGATGCTGGTTTACCCTTTATTCTTCTGGAGCTAGTTTTTCGCATTGAAGTCGCCTTAATATGTGTTTTCCCTTCTGTAACTATTCCACCTCATTATAAAATGTGTTGACGTCATCTTCATCGTCATTTGTTATCGGAATGATAACAGTGGAAGTTTCCAATATCGGCATTGCTTCACATCGTCTTAACTTGAATTTCTTACGCGTGTCGTGAGTTGCAGTGTTGAAGAGAATGCGAACTCTAACGACTGAAATAATCAACATTTCTTTATATTGTTGAGCTTACACGAGGTTGATATGAGATATTTATTCGGCTAACGTTTCGACATCTTCGTCTTCATCAGATCCGACGATCTCTGTCGATGACCCACAGTTGTTCCTGTTCTCTATGTGGCGTCTTCATTTTCCATTGAACCGGATCTTCCTCAGTTGAGCATCTCGAATGAGTCATACTCTAACAACTGATACAACCTTAGGTGTTTCACGGAACGGATATTCTTCGTTCACGCAAAAGGCATTAAGTGGGCACGGTCTTCTAACCCGGGACAGTTCGATTTCGTCTTATTGTTCATTATTCGCTTGGATAACCAGGTGTTAAATGAATGATTCCGATGTTAAAGTGCACGTTGTATACAATTCTCCCCCCTAGTCCTTCCACGTAGTTGTATAGCTTAGAACGATCTTGTGATTGTAACAATCTCTTCATAATGGTTCCACTTAATGTCACCATAGCTATTGTTTTTTCACAGTCGAGAATGAAGCTCTGCTGATTCTGCCAATTGACTGGGCATACTCATGCTCATGCCCAACTTGTTTGGTTACCTCCAGATTAAACGTGACTTTTGGCCGCATGAACGTAATGATGGAATAAGGATGCAATCCACATATGGGTACATATATATGTATGTACGATTAAATCTACATACATATGGAAGATGTATATAGATCCTGAATAGCGAAGACAGTAGTCCACCCACAAAATTGCTTTGTAAAGGTGAGACGTGCAATTTGCGAAATTAGGTTGACAATGGCTTGAGTACCTGTTAGTAGGACACGCTCTGGGTGATTAATCAAGTCGTAAGTTTCCATCTGCTAACGGTCTTTCATGCTTTCCATTCTCTTGAATGTAAAGATGATCTCGATATGACTCTACACGGATTTTTACGTTCATCGTTGGTCCTATACATTACAACAATTTCCAGAAATCCTGATGAGAATGCGAATAATTGCTGCTTGCGGATTATTGGTATTTCGTCTCTCATACTTTGCTTCTACCATGTCTTGTCGTTAATTGTTTACTGCATGGGATAGGCGTTGATCCGGTTTCATGTAGAATATTGGAGGGGTGCGTCTTTTAGGAAATTCGATTTAGGTTTATGTTGCTGATTTAATGGACATGGTAGTTCCGTACCTTAGCCGTCGCTACATTACATAGTAATTATCGGTATGGAACTCCACAGACATTTTGTTTAAATCTGTCTATGTTGGCAAGGAATCGTTAATGAGAATTTTGTATTTGCTGTTCTCTATAGCATTTCCGCTACTAGATACGTCTATTTCGTGTCTTGGGGAGTTATTGCAGTGTAGGCGATAAGCATAGGTTAGTCGTATACGGATGAAAGATGTTTCGCCAGTAGACGTCTGGTACGGTTAGTGAACAGTTCTAACAATTCTTTGTTTTTTCACCAGCATCATTAAGGTGACTCTTTCGCTGCTCTAAAAAAATGAACTTCACACATATTCGTAGACTTCTTATGTAAGACGTCATTTTTTTCAGTCAATCTATCGACATCATAGTTACTATATAATTAGTATTCTTTGTCAGTACAGTGAAGTCCCCAGTAGGTGCTTTTCGTTACCCCAGTTGTGGTTTCAACTTGATTTAGTGCTGCCCACTTGTTGCTTTCTTATCTAGCCGTAAAGTACACAAATGGTAGTTCATTCTTAGGCATGTCCACAGTTTGACATTTCATTTTGGAACCCAAACTTAGAGAAGGCCTACGGCAAGAATTGCTGCCATCAAAGATGAAACCTTGTAACAAACCTCAATCCGGTTCACAACGGTTGGCGACTGCTTGTAGTGATGATCTAACAATGTTAAAGGAATTCTGTTTCGGGACCCAGAAGAAAAAAGTGTGCTGAACCAGTAAAGCAAAGTAGATTTCTGCCATCAAACGGTTAAATTAATATTTAGCCCCGCACAAATAATACATTTTTGAGCATACTCACATGTGAGGTGCATGAGTAGACCAGTGAACACGTAAAAGGACTGAAGTTTAGCATAGAAGAGAAGGTTTCACTATCTCGGTCTAGCTACGTTTCAATCCAAGCACATAAGTTATTTGGTGGTTGCTTACTGCAAGGGCACGTGTGGCGCAGTGGTTGGAGGCACCACTGCGACACACGTGGAATCGATCCCCCACGCCCATGGTTCACCAAGCCTTCCATCCTTCCGGAGTCGGCAAATTGGTACAAGACTTGCCTGGGAGGATAGCAGCACTGGCTCGGTACATTGGTAGGCCACCGCGACTCATTGTAAAGGCCAGATATGCATTCAATCACCTCCAACGATACTTAATAAAGTCGAATGCATGGCGCATCTCTCAAGGATTGATCAACGCCGAGAGCTTTGTCCTTTATCCTTTACTGCAATTAGACGGATTTCATAAATCAAGGAGAGAAAATAGTCGCTGATTAGGCGATGAAAAAAAATTTTTTACAGTTTCCATCTGTTGCTTGTTTACAAGGATTTTTTTGTGATCATGGATAGCATAGTTGGGAACGAACTTTAGTATTGCATCCCAGTTAGATGCCTAAGACCATTTCATTGCAAATGAAATGATGGCTCGTCAAGTACGAATGTGTGGCAATTTACGTAATAACGGCAGGATATGGTGAGAGACCCTGCTTTTTTTGATGTCTCTAATTTTGGCAGTTTTTTCATGCGTTTCACAGATGTGCATATACAAATGCAAACAAAATCACAAGTGCAAATTTGGGTACTAGCGATTACTGCTTATTCTGCAGTATTCTGTAAAGGCTCTAAAATGGCCATACCACCAATTGGTCGGGATTTCGATCCAGAATCAAAAAAATTGTTATACTTATTCTTTATAGGTGGTGATTATGAAGCGAACACTCGGAGTGGGCTACGCGGCAGTTGATAATCCTGTATTTTTCAACGACAATACAGCAATGCTTCTGGGTGATGCGAAGAAGATGTGTGATCAACTATTAACTTTACTCCAAGACAATTCGCACTAGGAGACGAAGGCATTGTTGATCGAGATTTCAGTGCCTTAGTAACTATGGCTTATTTTACCTATACTTGTATTACCGCTATTATATTTCACTCGTTAGTGTGATATCCAGACTTATTTGTCTATGTCTACGTAAAATAAGTAAAAGTGTTATAAAGTTAATCATGACCTTCAATGGATCTCATCGAGTGAATCAGCACTAGTAGCGGTGAGGTTATTACCTCAATTATTTGAATCTAGTGTATGCTTAGATTTTTATTTATAACTCAAAAGATTATGTCTAGCAAACTGTTTCTACCATGTTTTATCGACAGTGAGTAACTCAGTTTTTTACTACTTGCTGCCGTGTGAGTGATACAGCAGAATAGTTGACCGGGTTATTTGAATACGTACGTCGGTGGTTCGTGAAAAGAACAAATTTGCCCCAGTTCGTAGCATAATCCTTCAATTCTTATCAGAAAATCTACAGTATGTTTGCATAAGTCCATTCAGTATTCTTGAATTGGGTGTCTCATAGTTGTTTGTGTTTCTTTTCTATAGGAAAGGCCGCTGTCACATAAATCGTAACACAATGAGAATCGCGACTATCTTGTCCTTGTTCGAATTGTTTTATGTAGAGGTAAGATCAACAATATTAAGGTTATTTTGGCCGAGGCGTACGATCTTCTGGAAAGGGAACTCTACACACTCTGTAGAATCTGACGTAAGCTGAGGAATTAAGGATGGATTAGGTATGAAATTGCTTACGAAATTCATCCTGCACGTCGTTAGGTGGAATTCGCGCTTCCGCTATCTGGCGGTCATTTGTGGATTTCGAAAGGTGGTTCTGTCTAAACCGCCATGATTATGATATTGTTGTGTCATATTGCTCTCATTGGTGGAATCTACGTGCTGTGACACTACATTTAGAGACATCTGCTTACTCTTCTGTTAATAATGAAAATGTTGAAGAGACATCTGTCCGTTCTCCAGTTGGTCTTAGTTGTATTCTCCTTACTGTGGCGGGTAATAGTATTATGCGTAATGTGGCGGTTGGTAATAACTGGGTTTTTCGTGCTTTTGGGTTTTCTGTGGGGGCATCCGCCCACTTGCCACTTGGTCACAGTAGCATTCTCCGTACTGTGGAACTTGATAATAGGGTATTCTCCATATTATAGTACTTGGTAATAAGGGTATTCTGCGTACTGTTCACCTTATGGGAGCATATGTCCACTGGCTTTGTTGTCATGGGTTGTATCGATATGCTGTAAAGTAGATAAACCCTTTTACATCGATGGGTGAGCAAATTGGTACCAGATTTGTCTGGGAGGATAGCAGCACCAATTTGAAACGACAATAGGCCACTGCGAGGTGTTATATAGATCAGATCAATCACCTTTGCTATGCTTGGTGTGGTCTAATGCTTTCCGCATCCCTTAAAGATTGATCAACGATGGACGCTTTTCGCTTTATTGCTGTCTTGAGTACATCAAGCGGCAGAATTTTTAGCCATTGTTTTCACACCTCCGTTTTCACTATAATGAGCATGACTTTGGTGTGGTTAGTGTCTTTTTTGTCATTCGTAAGCCCGATAGGTATCATAACTTTTTCGTGTTCACCTATCTTATATTCTATGCAAATTACACCACGAAATACAACCAGAACGTTGCTGAGATATTTACAGAACTCCTGACCGCAGGTGGCTGCAGTGGGGAACGAACGCGCTATAGTCTTTCCAGGGGCTAACGCGTTCACCACCACACCATGCGGTTCGTTCGTTTCGCCTGTCTCTCAGCTAGTTCTATTACACCATGCATACTATATCTACGTCCTTGTTTAGTAGCTTTAAAATACTCGTGCAGCTGTCAGGAGCAGATATGGTGGAATAAGCATTATTCAACCATGTTAAAAAAGCATTAAGATAGAGAATATATCTACATGACTTCTTTCTATAATATGGTATTGATAGTGTAAAACGTAGGGATGCATCTGGATAGATTGCTTTCCTCGTTATTTTTTCCTTCCTCCTCATTCAGTTCATCAACATTGTTTTTCTGGCATTTTCGAAATTTCTAGAGAGTTATGCCCTGCTAGACTTTTCCAAAGTGGAAAGGATGGTCACCGTAGTGGATTCGTTGTGGAAGAAAACGAATGAATGTGATAAGTAATAGTTTTTAAGGCAGTCACATTTTGCACATTAAGTACTAATGACGTCTCTCAGCATCTGTACGACGGCAACGCTAAGATCTGAGCGACACTTGGCCTGAAGGGGCCATGTGCTACTCGCTGCTTCCCTCGCTGTCGATCGATGCCCGCCGGCCGAAGCTTTCATCGGGTTGAGTGCGTTCGTACGATGTGTGCGAAGTTCATCTGATATTACAGCCTTCCTTGAAATGTCTTGGGTCGAGTAGTGTCTACAGAAGTGTAGGCTTTCTCATAGGAAAATAGCGAACAACTCACTGAGCCAAACGCAATAGCACTCAGATCTGATGCCGAAAAAAAATTTTCGCATCCGGCGGCACAACGATTGGCTCTGCGTGGAGGTTTTGAAATGGACTTCGAGGATTTGTGTTTTACTTTCCGATTACTACTGCGTTTCATACTAGCGAAGTCGTTGTTCGAATAATGTGCTTTTTTACAGCTCTTCTTCATAAAACGTCTATTGTTTCTTGGATTCACTTCTCATCATTACCACTCATGTTTCCATAAGGCAAGATAGCCATTATCGTTTTTCGGCCGTTAAGCACTAGCATTATTTTTTCCACGTTTATTTCAGTTTTAAGCGACTCAGCTCATCAATTTTGTTCAAAGATTGTTCTCTTTAAATCCATTTATCCTTTTTTTTTCGTATTCTGTTGCCAAATTCATCTTTTTTAAATGACTTTTCTTCAGACCTAATTTTTATGTTATCTTTTGAAAAGCTAGTGCAGCTATAACTTTTGTGGCATTCGTTGTTTTATCATCGTTTCCCTAGAAATTGCATTCAGTGACTTTTTAAGCTGTCTGTTATCAGTTATATGTTAAAGCGCGCTCAGTTATGTTTTAAGTGTTTTGTTCGTATATCCCTATTGTTCTCTATGCGGCTTAGTTGTTTATACTTCTGCTCATTTTCTTTAGTGTTGTGCTTTTCGTTTGGTCACGGAAACTCACCAACGAAACATACTGATTATTCCGGGCAACGGCAATTGTCTGGAATTTTTCGGAATCATTTTGTTCTCTCCGTGATATTTCGCTCTTATGTGCTTCACTCTTGCGACATTCGGACGCTGAAATCCGCTCTGAAATGTTGACTTTTCCGCCGAAGCGCATCTTTTACTGAAATATTTTATCGTATGTTTCATGTTAAAGCCCTAAAGAAATAAAGTTTTATGGTATCAGTAACATTATTGAATACAGGAATTGTCGCTTTTCTGAATTACTTTCGTGCTAATTTATTCTCCTGGTGTAATATTTCATTGTTTTTGTGTCTCATCACCAACACCTTTCATGTTTTCAGTTGCAATGAAACTCGCTTCCGTCGTCGCACTTGTCTTCTTGCTGGGAGTCACTTATATTCGGTACACAATTTCTTTTTCGTATTAGTTAAACCTATCGCTAGCGCACTTCTCAAAGTTGTACTTAACATGGAATAGGGTTGCTGAACGAACGAGGTTTCAACTTGCTTGCGTCAGAAGTATAGTGAATCTGTTGCTCGATTCCTGACATATCACTTTTGACGTAAAAAACGTTCTTTTTAAATGTATTTACATCAAAGAATTCTGCACGGTGAGTATTTGGAAATTTTTTATATTCGGATAGTTATATGGAATCTTATGCTTGACAACTGAAATTGAATAAAAAGTGAGGCTGCTTATTTTTTTTCAGTTAAACCGTGTTAATTTTTAATGAGTTCGGCCCTGTCTAACGTATCATACAAATTCGCTACCATATGCACTGATACCAATCCACAGATAAAGTATTAAATTTATGTCTTGATTTCAGTGGACTTCCTTCGGGTTTTCTCCACATTCTTCCACGTAGAGCTTTTTCTCTACTTTTTTTATGTGCTGTCATTCGCTTAAAGAACACAGATGTGGTTCAGTTGGTGATTCGTGAAAAGGTATTCCCTGCGCCTATTAATTTGCAGAAAGCCACTCTTCATGCGAGTTGCGAGTTTGTTCTTTCGGCGTGAACACTATTTCCGGAGAAAAGAGTTCATGAAGACGGTTTATCCCAACCATATGAACGACTGCTGTTGAGGAGTGTACGGAGACATTTCGAGGAGGACAGACAGGGTGCTCGCTCATCACCGTGTTTTCACGCAGTCTTTTGTTGAGAACATTATTGATGCTTAACTCCTTTTTACTCACATATGGCTGAAAATAGAGGATCTATAAAGATGCCGAGATATGTGCGAGATTTGTTGTTCAGTTGCCTATCAAAGGCCGACAGCATCGTGGTTGGACGATGGACGAAACTTCTTTCATCAAATAAAGGTGTCAGAAATGTCCAAAAACAGGGCGGTGCATAGAAGAACGTAGGGCGCCGGTAGAAAATAAAATAAAAGTCATTGAGGTTACAAGGAAGAGGCGGAATAGGACATAACGGATTCTGACCACTGAATTTAATGCATGCCACCCGTGTGAAAAAATTAGGGGTAGACTCGCGCTGCAAAATTTGATGTGTCTATGGATGCCTCAATACCATTTTTCTTATAAAGTTAACTATATTACACGACATTTAAACGCTGTGTAATTAGAGCAGTGGTATGCTAAAATTTTGGCAACGCTTGTCCTGAAAAACTCTACTATTTTGGGATAGTATGTTTCCCTATTAGACAAAGTGCACCTTCATCACTCACATTTGGCTCGATGTAGTAATTGTCGTGAGTGGATGTCAACTCGTTTTCTATGTGGTTGTATATTTCACCGTATAGATGTTTTTAATCCAGTTTTTGTAATCACTCGATAGCTCATTGAACGCAGGTCGTAGTCTTGGGTATCGGGTCTGCTGACCCATTCTGTATAGGTAATAATTTCCATGCAAAGAATCAGGGAACTGCTCTTTGGTCGAATTCATTTCACGGATGAGGGACTATTGCTCATGCAGAGAACGGCTGCTAGAGAGGCTGTTGTCATTTAGAAGAGAGGTGATTGGTGATAAGTGGCGTGCCTCTAGAAAAGCTCTAAAATGATTGATAATTGAGTGTGTCATCTTGAACGGCAGACACTTTAACGTCAGCATGCCTAATAATCGCTTTCGTTGAGATGAACACACATCATTTGCTGCCAAAATTGATGGGTGGTCCATTGTTCTCAGTGGTAATAAGTAGTTGTCAGAAATATCATCACAGCTTGTAACGAGTATGTCTAATTGATTTTATTAGAAGTACAAAACGATAAAAATGGGAATCTGGCATTATTGTCGGAGTTAATAAAAACTTGAATTCCTCACTTTCTAATTGCTTTGTGATTTAACGACGCATTTGATAGGTCCTAACTGCGTTTAGTGCGGAATATTTGTGCTATCAGTGTGTCTCATCGACTGATGATCAGGAAGATTGTGATAAAAGCGATTTGGAGAAGTTGAAGCCATTTATCAAGGCAAGTGAATCTCTCATTAGTTGAATATTATGATCGATTATCTCCAACTCTTTCCCTAGGATTTTTGTTCAAGCCATATTGCTTTCAGACAAGCTGCAAACTTAATAGTTGAAACACTGTAAGGCTAGTTTGAGTTTCACTGCACAATTCCAAACTTGATTATTCTGAAATGCTGTTTCCCTGTTTCCTGCCAATGGCGTAGTATTCATGAAACACGTATTAGAATAGAGACTGTTATTTCATCGGGAACAGTCAAAGTTAATGGAGCTTAAGAAGCTTACTAACTAACGGCTTTTACCATTTTAGACGACGCGAATCTTTAAATTTTGTTTTATCAAGGCATGTCCCGTTCTCGAAGAAGGATCGTACAAAGGATCTAAGGCGAAAGGTTGCAGGAAGATTATTCAGGTATGCATGCTAATGTAGTTGAAATGCAATTATAAAAAAAATAATTGGCAAGGGATGTGAAGGTGTGTTTTCATTTTTTTTCTTTTTTTCTTTTCTCCTTATTATCCGATTACAGACAGTCGAAAGTAAGAGGTCGATTATACGTGAATGCGCGTATTCTGGGGATGTGGTGGACGGACAAAAGAAAACCGGCAACTGGGGCATAAATATGTACTACTATCAATGCGAAAATACGGTAAAACGTTAAGACATTTTTTACTTACCATTTTACAAACTTCATACGTCACAATAATTATTTAGAAAGTTGTCAAAATTTGACAACACATATCTAAGTATGTTGCACGATGCACTTGCTTTTCGCTCTATGTTGAAGTTGTCATGTTTCAAACTAGCACCATAATATAGTAGGTGAAAAAATTTCAAAGCTTTGATGTTAGAAGGGCAAATCCTTCTGGCAAGTACTAGAATCTGATTTCTGATGAGTTCCAGACATATGGAAAGTCGGTAAGGTCGTTTTTAACACTGAACGTGAATCGTGTAAAATTATGTCGTTCTCGTAATAAAAACACAATAAGCGCTTAAAATCTACAGGAAAATTCTTGAGAAAATCAAAATTAAAATCTACAGGGCTCAAATTTTTCAAGTCAAACTACACTTGAAAGCTGAATTGCCTATAGTGCAATCTTCTAATTTACTTGTTTGGTCAGATTAGCTAGCTGGACTACCTACTAAACTTCGCTCACTTTTTTAGCCACATTTACGTTCAGCTAACTCAAATTATTGACTATTGAATTCGCTCTGTGAAACGAACTGCGTGCTCGACAGAAACAGCAATCAGCTTTCATCCTGAAGGATCAGAGGTGTTCGGTAGTTAAGCGACGATGAATGGGGTGGCTCGTTATGCACCGACGAACTTGTGCAGCACGTCTCGTTTGTCATTGCGCTCTATCACATACCTCCAGAAACTGACTGGACAGAATTATTGCTGCGATCCATGCAGGAGTTTCAAATGCTCTGTGCAGATAAATTTCGAAATTTGGCTTCTTTTCCTTGTAAAGTCAGAATTTACTAACGCTTCTACAGCGATATAAATCGTATGCGAAGCCTCAATTCATGACGCATGTTGTTAATTGGATTAAAACACACTAAAACATACAAATCTTTTCCAGTAATAAATAATTTTTTCCATCCTGTCATGATGAGATTCGGTTTTCTCGTTCTCGAGAGTACAATTTTTTTTTTCGTAGTTTTCGTAGAGACTCGCATTTTGGCAGTGAAGCGATTGAACAAACAAGATTGAGTCCAGCTGCACGCAGTGTCTTCGCCAAATGCATACTTGACGTTTCCCGATGCGGCGAAATTCTGGATTTTCCTCTGGATTTTCCGAGTGTATGAATTCTAAACAAATTTGAAGTGAATTTAATGCTTTACAACTATTTATACCTTTAGATCTGCAGCGTAAAATTACGTACTGAAATCTGTAAAGTCTGGTGATCCCCAAGTACTCTAGTTATTAAAAACCCAACATGAGTTTTTTTTGGGTTAATACCTTTCCGATCTGCTAGTGGTTCTTGGGTGTAATCTGTTTATTTATCCATTGTGGATGAAAGCGCCCAACAGTTTCATCTTCGAATAGGATTTCGTTGCATCTAAGAAGATCAAATTTAAAGAACTCCATTGTTTCGTATAGAGCCCATATTGGTATCTGGTATACGTAGAAATTCTTTTAAAAGGTCGCAAATAAACCGACAATCGAGTGAAATTTTCCGAAACGATTCTTGAAGTATCACTGCTACTTTAGGGTAACGATCCATGCAATGGAGCTTGGAGTGCTGCTGTTACAGCTCTGCCTTTGTTAGTAAGCGTTAAGGTGTTGCTCTTCAACTAGAGCGCCTATCGTCGTGATAATTTGTTCACCTTCCGTAAGAATCACCTTTAATATGATTGATTCTAGTCCTCACTGATAATTATCCTTATTCGAATCTGGTGATAAGACAAATGTTTCAAGTGCCCAACCTATTCAGTTTGTATTTTCTTTTCGCCTTTCATGATAATTCTCTTATTTTTAAGTGCTACAGTTATTCTAGCGGTGTCGTTGTTGTGACTCACAGAAACTCGATTTCACGAAGAGTTCTAGTTTCTTCATTTTTATATAGGACTTTTAATACACGATGTAAAAAGTAGATCTGGAATATCTTTGGATATGTTTTATATGTGTGGTGATATTAAATTCCTTGGAAAAAGTTTGTCACTAGGATTGAGATATGAATAAACGTTTTATTTATTCGCCTTAGGTACCCTACCAACCTTACACTAATGGTTGACGAAGTAGAATTCCACTAGACGCGCTTCTGAATTGAGAAATAATCCAGAGGAATTTGTTATTGGCAGGTCCCTCAGCATAAGAAGAACAAAAAATCAGAAAGAGTGGAAGCTTCAACCATGATTGTAGGCAAGTAATAGGTAAGCGCACAAAGTTGAGCTTCTTATCCACAGTCTATGGTAAGAATAGAAAGAAATGGAAACAGTTCGTGGAAGATTTCCACGTTGGATAATCTAAACATAAACAACACTGAAAGGAAATGAATGAGTCAAGTTGCAGATAACTACATAAAGAGTGTCGCTCTTTGTTTTACAACACTGCATAATGTGAACGCAGTACTTTACAGTGAGTTTGGTGTTGTTCATCAAAAACAGACGATAGCCTAGAAAGAAGCACGGATAGAACACGTCGCAAGAAATAGTTCGGAAAGTGATAGAACGTTAGGGTCCTGTTGCGACCTCTACACTGATCGTTTCTGGTTGCTCACTACTATCCGAGACAGACTGAGCCGCTGACTGCGGTAATGACTGCGAGGATGAGCCATTTTGCTCTTCATCAAAATCGCCAATCATTGCCTTTAAACCGACGATTTCGCCTCGAACAACAAGTAGTTGGGGAAGATTTCTGAAGTCTTCGAGCACTTCATAGTTTCTACATCCATGCACGATTACCTTTTTGAGTGTGGTGTGATTAGCCAAATCTACGACTGTGGCGCGGTTAATCTTTTCAAGGTCTAATTCACGAAGGTAGATGAACTGGAGTTTCGGCATACATTTAGCCATATAGGAGAAAATCGAATCGGGCAGAAAAGGATAGTCGACTGGGCGATCGACTATGCACATTCGCTCTACCCTCTGTTCAAACTTGTTCAGTATGGCCATTAGTGGTCCCTAAACGATAACAGATTCCACGGTGGTTCTTCCCTAGAGTCAAAACAGTGGCAAATTAAAATACTTCATCTTTTGTGCCAATTACATGCCCTAGATACTATAAGTGATGCACTGTGGGACATTTCTTCCATCAAATCCATGAACCACATAATGAGTAGGTATTTCTTGTCATGTATTTCTGAACTCTAGCCAAAAAGATTCTAGAAATGTTGTCTTTTACAAATATTGTAGTAATACCTTCCAAATGAGAACCTCAGAGGCTGTGATGATGTTTGTAATGTATTGTTCCTGAGTGGTGCAGAAGTGAATAAAGTGAATGGAATTTTTTTCCTATCAGTAAATGGATTCATTTTTCTTTAAGCGTCATATGTTAGGCGCACAACGCTGCACAACTTGGTCATTTTTATAGCGAAGTGTTCTTGCCTTTTTGTATAACACTGAAATGGAAGCAAAAAAAGGGGGATGAGTAGCGGCAGGGGTGCATGAGGACTCCCAAATTTTAATGTTTTCAAGCGGCGCCGTCGTCATTAGCGCACAAATTACAATCTTCTTGGTACGGTGTTCAAGCGATTTTAAAGCTGCATCTACCCGATATTCGAAAGCTATTTTAGATACCAAGTTGAATCATTAAAGAACTATGATGGCATGCTTTCTTAATAGCGAAGCAACGGCAGATATTTGTAAACGCTAGTAAAAGCGAAATAAAAGCTTGAATGCGGGTTTCTCACGACGAAATGGACTGGAGTAATGCAATACTGGATGGCTTCGCCAAAACTGGGCAATTACATTTATGAATCCCACCACATACTCTGGAAAATGGAATAGATCCGCATGAGGTTTCAAGGAATACTCTTTCTTCTCTTTCTTGCTGTTTCTCCTGTTCTCCTTCCTCTCTTTTGCTTCTGCTATTCTGCGTTGTTTCCCCGAAAGTATTGAGTAATATTAAGAGTTATGCGTTTACATTGGCACTGTTCCATGTTGTCGCTTTCCCATGAAAAAACATATCCCTATTTTTTTTCACAGAGAATTTATGAACAAAGTACTCGCTGGTTTTCTACACTTTGAAATGGAGATAATGGAGAGAGCAATGTCATCGGCATTACAGCACAAATCTATGGTGTAATTAACGCTACTTGAATAAGGAAAGAACGACGCATTAATGCACCGTGTTAGCAAGTACGATACTTAGGTAAACGTATTTTAACACGACAATTGTGAGTCGTTCTTGGAATTGATGTGCAGTCTCGATTTCGTGAGCTATGGATCTTCGATGGTCTTCGGGACGTCGGACGCAACTTCATGTGGTTTCGCTGGTTCGTGCAGCAGCGCAATTGACAAAACAACGATGTCCGTCGGCTCTCCGGCCTGCTCGTGCTTGACTGGATTGCACGAATACGCCAAATAATTGCGCCCACAACAAATCGCGCATTATTTGCTCCAGAATAACAACAATTGTGGCAACGCCTTGTTGGTCTTCTGTGAAGAATATCCTCATTCGACATTCCAAAAGGACCTAATTTTGAGCAGAACAATGTGACGTAAACACGAAGTACGGAAGTGGTAATGCATATTTCCTGACGTGTGGGAGTGACCTCTGCGCCATTATTCCTTGTTTCTAGTGAATCAAAATGTATGTACGAACTCACAGCAAATTAGTGTCTAACGATTTTCGAACTGTAGCTAACACGATGTGCGTTTTAAAAAATTATTACCTTAAGATAAGAGTTAAAATTAGTTCTATGGAATTTTATGACTATATTGGAGTGTGGCTTGTGTGAAGGTCAAAGCTTGTTTACACTTTGGCTTCACAGCGTTATGAAGGATCCGCTGCCTAGTAAAAGATATGTTATTTGTTGGAGCTGAGAGCTTTGTATTTGACTCCACTAGTTGTTAATATTTCACTAAGCACAGAGAACTAGATCAGTTTTCGTTAACGATACTAAAAAACAAAAGGAAACAAACCAAACTGACCTCATGCTCTTCGAAATGGCAAGAACAGCAGTAGATATATGCGACTTGGCGATTCCAGAAGACTGGTCCGTCGCGGCTAATATTCACAGTCATTTTCTCGTGACCTAAACGTGGTCTATTACACGTACTGTTTGTATTGTGCTACTTTTTGTAACAGGTAGAATAAACGGAGAAGTATGAATCACCTGAACAATGGTTTTTCCGGAAGATCACATAAATCCATACGGGTTTTGTTTCTGACCTTGTTACCTCCATCGCTATGGAATGCCACAAAGTCGATACGCGTTCGCAACTGGAAATTTTCTTTAAATACCGATTGCGATATTATACAACATGAACCTGGAGAATTTTGTGAGGGAATGTATTAAAATAAGGTTAGAGTACAAACACATAGAGAAATAAGCGAGACAGAATTGCTTTACCAGCGAATTCGTGAGGCAGGAAGATAACAGATATGCATCTTTCTTCAGGAGGCTGTAATAAAACACGATAGACAATGCTAGTTGCACTGCTCGAGACTGATGAATAGATGTCATGGGTGGCGCAGATGAGTCTTTCGAAGCCAGATGGGACACCGACGTTCAGTCGCTGCGACAGAGGGCTCCAAGAATAATTCGTATGCCGTTCATGTGAGCATTTGTATCCCTCATAATTTTTTGTTTTGTTTTTTACAGCATGCACAAAAGCGTTTTTTACCTGATTCTATATTCAACCGCACGCAATTACAAAGTGCTTACTGCAAATGTTGTTAAACCTGACAAAGACATTGAAGCCACAACTTTCGGTGTTGTTCTATGAGAGTCGACTTCACAACACCGCCCATAGTTCAAAAAAATGGGCATCTCAGTTTTTGGGCTGCACACTAATTGTAGAAGAATTTGAATAAGTTGAGTATATGAATACAACGAACCGGGTTCTGTCCTTCAATGGTAGGAAATATAGGACTTTTCGTGCGAGTGTCCGAGGCAATGCCCCCATGGGGTCCGCCCACATTTCTGCGTCTCCGAGCACAGTGGCACTCCTCAGCTAGCACGCTCGTTTCTGCGTGCACCTACTGGAAAGAGCACTTCCACGTTAGCGTCTGGAGACCAGTTAGCAAGTTCTGTTCTCGAAACTAGCAACTATAGGCAAAAAAGTCTGATTTCAAAATGAGCTGACATCCAATTAAAGTGATGGATAGGAACCACAAATAGAAAGATTACAGTGTGCTTTGTTGGAGTAAACTGACAATTTGGAATGCAATTTATCGCAGCACACGCGCTTGGCATTAAAATCTTCCAGTTTAGAATCCCTCTTATTTTTAGCAGAGAATGATACAAAGTGTAACGTAGATTCTGACAATTAAGAAGTATCTGAAGGCGTGTTTCAGGATCTGCTCCTTTGCTATGGCTCGCGTTCTTATTTTCTAGTAGTTTGCTGTTCTGCAAGAACGAGTGCAGAGGTTCGCTCAGAAGTTTTACATCAGTAGTTCAAGCGAAGAATCAAGAAGTAGCAACTTCTAAAAATTGAGAAAAACTTGGATGATTTTAAAAGAATGATTGACCTTCCAATTAATAAACGGAATGAGGAGAATTGCAACCTAACTCCGATGGAATCCCATGCATTTCTAACGAAGCGATGTTCGAAAGGTTATTCATAAACAAAAAAAATGCTATCTGCATGAACGTTTTGCACATAAAAGATAAAGCAGACTAACTTGACCACAGATGGTAGAGAATGACGGAAATTGGTAGTCACGGATGGGCAGTTCTCATCGCCCAACACAATACGTAATGAATTTTTTTGAAAAACAGTTTAACGGAAGAAATTTATGGAATAGCGTCAAATTGGAATGATGAAATGCACAAAGCGCTTGCAGACAATCAGACGATTAATAATTGCTTAAGGGCAAATAACAAAGTCCTGAAGGAAACTTCACCATAAAAATTAAAGGCATTTGGCTTCGGAAAGTTTAAAGATTCATAAAGTCACAACGATGCTGAGATATGAGTAAAACTCGGAACCTCAGCTAGACTGCAAACCCGCTATTATCATTGTGCCGGTTGCGCACTTGTTATCTCTTGCAAAATCGAGGCTCTTGCTATGACTTACTCTTAGCCAGTTCTTTTACCCTAACTTTGCTAACCAATACCAGCATCCACCACTGTCCTGGTCTCAAGCTAGTCGCATGGTGGCAAATCTCCCTGTGATCCACAAGAGAGGCGACTGCCTGTGGTGGTGACGACTTGGGGGTAGACTTTGGCCAGGCTGGCCTCGGAACTCCAGGAAACACAATAGCTAAACCAGGGAAACTCCGAATAATGGAGATTATGCTAAGGCCCGCACAACCACGGAGGACGGGCCGTCCAAGTATTCAAGTAAGTAACGGTGCAATCAACAATCACTCGTCAACGAGAATGGTCTAAGAAACAAAACAGGCATCGAATCCAGTTTGCTAAATCTTTAGTCGTAATCACTTGAGGAGCACGAGCACATGAGCCTCATAAAGGGCAGTCGGGGTTTCGCAGCCCACCTGAGGCTCCGAGTTCTGCTCTTATCTCAGCAACGTTGTGTCTATATTACTCATCATACCTTACCGTGATAAAAGAATAGGCAGCAAATAAAAGTTAAAACTATGCACTACTTTATCAGTTGCTATTTCAATACCACTGTAATGAACAGAGGGTCTGCTACATATTATTCCCGTTAGAGCAAGATAGTACACGACACTTTTGCGCATTTATTTGCTACATTTAGCGCAACACTGTTTGGGTCCAACTCCATATGTTAAACTTCAGTAAATAAAAAAAACCATGAATACGGATACGTTCAAAATTCACATGTTTGAACAAAAAACAAGTTGAGTTGATTAGAAGAGGAGCATCGTCACTTCTTTTCCAATTTATATCAGGAAGACCGCATAAATTTAGGAAAATTTAGGCAATCAACATCTTAATTGAATGACCACTTAATAAATTACTCAGGTGGGTTCCGGAACTAAGTCGGCTGCAATGGTAATGGGTGGCTCAATTCTCAATTTGAGATAACCACTGTTGGCAAACGCTTTTTTGCGAGAGGAATCTATTGACAGAGAAGAGTGTGGTGATCAGATAGCGCAGGGTTATGAGTTGTGCGAAGGATGTGGATTCATTTCTTGATATGTCAGGGGTCCTGTTACTGAGGACTGTGGAAGCCGCGTGTAGTCGAGCATTCTTGTGAAACGGAAAACGTCGTGTTTGTTGTGACCACTTCTCACAATTGCAGTGGAGAAGCTTATTTTCGCTTATGATCACACCTAACCGTCATCAGTAGAATGAATTTCTACAGCTGCGTACTCGTTAGGATAGGACCACAGGAAGCATCGAGAAACCTTAAATTCTCATATGGACATCGCATGTGTTCAACATGGCAACATAAGTTGTTTTGAATTTTATAGACTTCATCGTGCTACGTTGTCCTAGCGTATACAAGCCTCCTCAATGCTAAATAGTGGAAACCATGCAGATGGAGTAGTGGAGAACCTGACTATCACTAGCTGCAGTTGTTGTATGATCGTAGCCGATATGTGAAAACTAACGGGACCCAGTGGCATCATGCACGATCCGTTCCATCCACTTAGGAATACTGTTGGCCTCGGCGACTCCTGCTGCTTGTTATATATATATATATATATATATATATATATATATATATATATATATATATATATATATATATATATATACTGGCAGTCGTCGTTCATTTTTTTCGATATATCGATATATTTTGAAATTTGATAACATCACATTTAATTACAACCACGATAATGCGGAAATGTTTGCAAAATTCCGGACCGCAGGTGTCTGCGGTGGGCATAAAAGGTAAAAACAACACGGCTGAGAGAAAGGCGAACCGAAGGACCTGCATGGTATGGTGGTGAACGCGTTTGCCCACGGAAACGGTAACAGCGCGTTCGTTCCCCACCGCAGACACCTGTGGTCCGGAGTTTTGAAAATATCTCAGCATGATTGTAGTTCCATTTCACAAAACACCCTGCCGTGAAAAAGAATAGGCAGTAAACAAAAATTGATTACGTTTAATGATTATAAGCAACATGAAAAAATTGAAAAATGATTGAGCGAAAAGGCTTTTAAGAAAGAAAAGTGAAAATTTTGATGGCAAAAAATTTTTTTGGTAACAAAAAAACAAAATCGCTGAAGTGTTGGGTTGCGGATGATGGCTGGATTTTGTTGATGAAAACAATGGTATATAAGCTCATTAAGTCAAAAAAAACTGCTTGGCAAATGCATTTTCAAGCGAGCACTAAACGTTGGGCAATTACATTTTATCGAGTGCTTGTGAACTGGTAATAATGGCGCAATCCATTGATCCATTGTAATAAACGCCGTACTGAGTGTACATCCGTGAAGATGCTCAGAACTTTGTCATCGGTTACCGATGACAAAGTTCTGAGCATCTTCACGGATTTACACTCAGTACAGCGTTTGCTTTTTGAGGCGATGAGAAAACATTTCTGCTTGGAACATTTCTGACATTTCCGATAGGACATCGATCGAGAATGAATCCACGACGACGAATAAACAAAATATTTCGCACTCTTGGAATCGATTCGAGTGTTAGTTGGTCACCTGCACGAGCGTCACGGCAATCTGCTGCGATTGATGGTCTAAAATATACAATTTTCCGTCGTCAATATTTAACACTCTCGCGAATGAAGTCTAGTCCGGGTTTGTTGGGGGGCTGGACGATGCCAAATTTTGAGCCTTTATGGAGAGTTTTGAAAGTTAAGAATATTTTTCAATAGCTAGACGATTTCGTCGCTTGTGAACGCATGGATTGTAGAAAAGACTTTCCTCTACCGTTCTATGGATACGAATGGTAGTTGTGATACTATTTACTATGTGTTGCTATGGTCCATTATACGTATTATAAGTAGATTATCGTCAGCATTTGGAAGTGTTTTTGCAACTTATGGGTCTCTGTCCCAGTATTTCCTATACCTGCACTCTCTATACGATAACTATCCTTCACTACAAACAATTAGAATTGAAATAGAAATCGATTAGCATGAAAATTTCTGGTTAGTGAACTCGCTCTGAAGACGGTTTGTTGTACATTTCTAAATGCAGAATAGAGCTTTTCCTGGCCAACACAATATCTGTTTCACAAGCTATCAGTTTATAGGAAAAAAGTCCGGAAAAAACAGTTCTATGTATTAAAAATCAACCACCGGAAAGAAAATGAGACCTATAGGTGTCCTAGCGGCAACTCACGCCAAACCGTCAAGACACCTGTAGGTGCTACTCGTCGCGAGAGTGTCAATGTTTCTCGGCAACCTAAAAAAAGAGTTGACGAACAGGAAAAAAATGGGTTATGCTGCACTGCTCCAATCATGCCTTCCCATGGAAATTTTCAGGCTAACCATTGTCAGCCAGGAAAACTTGTCGTGGCTTGTTTACTCTCATCTTCGTTTCTATATTTCACAAGGGGGAAACAATAACATCCAATGAGCCAAGTGTATCCATGTGTATTTATTTGGCGAGGTCTCTTGTATCATAAAACGATATGAAAAACCTACTCAACTACCACCAAACTACTACTACTGGTTGTGGTAAAGTTAGTTGCCTTCACACAGGAAATCGCATCGTCCGTGGAGTAGCCTCAACACTAGTTAAGGGACCTGAGTTTAAACAATCTGTCGTTAGAATATTTGCAGTTGTAATCCACATTTGCAGGCAAAATGCTCACGGGAAACGTAACAAGTAAATGGTTTTATATCCAGTGCTTTTGACTCAAATGGGTCGTCATGTCGACGCTCTGAGTTCAAATTCATTTTAGGTTTTCAATTATTTCGTTATTCTGTCTTTGTTCGTTATTATCTACATCGTTCTCTAGTAGTCATAATTCCAATGCTTTATAATAATCTTGGGACATTGTTATAGGACGGATGTGATATTCCTAGCTTTCTTTCTTTTATATTGGATGTAACTAGCAGATGACACAGGTAGGCAAACTTGAAATCACATTTTACATCCCAGAATGAAAAAAACACTGAGAGTGATTGATTTGTGTAACACTAGAAAAAGCCGGCGAGCATTCAACCAACAGGAAGGGAAGAAGAAATTAATGTCTGTGCGCGGTGTGATAAACTCTGTGCTAAATGTCATGGGTGAAGCAGTAATTGGGAGATTTTAGGAATGAAAACGCTTTGGTTATAATGCTTGGATTTCGACGTAATAGCAATCACATGTTGAATGAATCCGAGTGGCATTTGCGCAGCTTTAAAATTGTGTCTAATTATTTGATAACCTTTGTGGTTCCCACTTTTTATGTAACTAGTTTAATTTTTTAATTTTATCTAATTTTAGTGATAAACTTGGGCAGAAACTAAGGAAGCGTTTTTAGCAAGGATCTCCACTTTATCATCCTTCCTACTCTTTGAAAAATTCTTTCGAAGCAGGCCTTAGGGGGGAATTTGGTTACCTTAAATCGGAACCCGAGGATTTTGTCGACTTGAAAGTCTGGACGATTTGCATAAATGGCTGATAAGCATGATTGCTGCACCACACATGTGATAAATGATCAGGGACAAAAATCTCGGGTTGATCAGGCTTTGAAGGATGCGCCATGCATTCGACTTCATCAAGCATTGTTAGAGGTGATTGAATGCGTATCTCTCCTGTACGATGAGTCGCGGTGACCTACCAATGTATCGAGCCAGTGCTGTTATCCTCCCAGATCAGTCTGGTACCAATTTACCGAGCCCAGATGGATGGAAGGCTTTCTGAGCCGGTACGCGAGATCGAACTAATGACCACGTCTGTATTGCATAGCACTTCTAACCACGGTGGTACAAGCACCATCACGCATAGTCAAAGAATTGTTAAAAAAAACTCTAGAACAAAGTGCTGCAGGAATAAATCTAGAATTTAAATAGAAAACTGTGGCATACGCGTTAGTTCCTTGCTAGTTCATGTTCATTCGCTTCGATGACACTTTTACTAATTTCTGGAATCTTCTTTAAATACTGGATATTGAGAAAGATGAAATAGAGATTTCTCTTTATTTGAAATGTCAATCTGTGGAGTAAGTTTTTCTGACTCGACGCAGTAACTTTGTTGCTCACTCTGTTTTTGTAGTTTTTCTTGCAACTTTGCTCTTTTGTTTTTCAGGAAGTCGTGACAGTACAAGATGTAGATTTCGTAATAATTCCAGCTAGAAAATTTTGAAAGTGTTGAAACCGCATCTAGCGAGTGGTATATTTGAATTCCAAACAACCAATGATACGTTGCCTACAGATGAACGATCATTCCACGCTAGCGAGCACTTATGAATGGGTAGGCAGCCCTAGATTGGTTTTCCAACTTATCGTTCTCATTCATTCCTTCTGAATGAGGCAGCGAGTCACATTCAATTAACACATAATGTACGGTATGCTTTCTGTTCAGTTCGCGGTGCCCCGAGTGGTCGGTATGAGCCACATAGAGGTCACTTATTCTGATAGGCTATTTTGCTGCATGGAACCACTTTTTTTATAATGTTTCAAAATTTAGTCTACTGCCAATTACATTTTTCATGGTAGGGCATGATATGGAACACAACTACAAGTATGCTGAGGCAAGGGCAAAACTCGGGACCTCACTTACGGTTCGTAACCGTGACTACCCTTTTCGGGAACTCACGCGTTGTAGACTGCATCAACCGAGTCCCTCGTTTTGCCTTTCTGTTAGCTAGATTTTTTTTACCCAAACGGTGCTATTAACAATCACCCGTCAACGCCAATGATCTGGGTGCATAATTCTGCATTGAACTTAGTTATACTGAACCTGCAGTAGAAATCAGCATATTTTGACCTTTTATCTTTCAGCTTTTCTTACAATTCTTGCAACCATTCGATATCTTATCCTACGTGCTTCGGCGAGCATGTACCAACAAAAGCTCTATTCTGCACTTAGACATATAGGAAGTACTTAATCTCGAGTGAGTTCCCTAACTAGTAACTTGATTGGCAACTAACTGACATTCCATTTCTAATCGCTATAATGAATCACGATCATCGCATGGAAAGTGCGGGTACAGCAAATACCGAAATATGAACATAGAACTAATTTTTGCGGCAAGATCTAATAGTATTGGCAACAAGTCGGCTACGGTTGGTTCGCGTAACTGAACACACCGCCGAAGAAAATACCACGCTTCGGCTGGGTGCGTTGTATCAATATTATATTTAATTCCCAAGAGATGCGAGAATACAGTGGAGCTTTGAAAACTTACTTATACAGAAGGCAAGTAGCAATC
Organism: Angiostrongylus vasorum; assembly: GCA_018806985.1. Classification (NCBI taxonomy): domain Eukaryota; kingdom Metazoa; phylum Nematoda; class Chromadorea; order Rhabditida; family Metastrongylidae; genus Angiostrongylus; species Angiostrongylus vasorum. The sequence continues at coordinate 162,390 of JADANN010000242.1, forward strand.
AGATGAGGGTTGATGCCATAAATAATGAGGGAAAAGGGGGAATAATGTAAAAATTAGCTGGAATTGTAGGGAAGACCATTGAAGCGGATTTTTTTGCTACAGCCTTTTTCAGTTAAAACGCTTCTGTGTAACTTAATTACCAAAATAGTTACTGGTTTCGAGGGAAGCATCTTAATGAGATTCTCGCGTAGTCTGTTTTCAACAATACTGGTGGGTTTGTCATTCTTTTGCCTTCGAAAAGTTCACTTTAAGCTAAAAAAACAAGGAAAATTGACTTTGAAATGAGAAACGCTTCGTAAGTGCGCTAATTTCAAATGGAATCAAAAGATGTTTTAACTGTTATTTACTGCATATTATTTCTTTCATGACGTTGTATGATGTGAACTAAAATCACATGGATGTTGAGATATAAAGAAACCTTGGAACTTTAGGTAGCCTTGAAAAAGTCCTCCAGTGAGAAAAGAATGGGCAATAAATAAAAGAATAATGACTGAAACATTGTGTGTCCACGACAGCTTCAGCTCAAGTGGTTTCAACGCCGATTTGTGCTACTCAATCGCTTCCACTCATAGGTGACTGCGGACACCGCCGACAGAGTTAAATCACGGCTCAGACGAAGGCAAACTAAGGGCTTCGGTTAATGTAGTGCATAGCACGTGCGTCCACAGCCAGGGTAATCACGAGTTGGAAGCCCAGCTGAGATTCCTCAGCATCCTTGTGCTCGGAAAACAAAGAATTTCTACATCAGGATGAAACAGGTTACATTAGCACCCGCAATTTTATGGCACAATTCTTTGCAGGTTTGTTCATTCCTTGTTCATTTTACGTAAACACTTAGTAAATGGGCTAACACAAACATTTTGTCAAGAAATGAGACGTTATAGGTGCAGAATAGCTCTACCTTTTCATACTGCTGTTTCCTGCAGAATAGGCTAGCCAGCACCGTTAAAAAAAATGGGAAATCTAGATATTATTCTCTATCATATAGAGTCTATGTGTTAATATCAACAGTTTCCTGGATTCTTACGCTAATCGTATATTGATCGTCATGCTGTTCTCGTCAAATGTGTTAGGAATTCATTTATTAATAATAGTTACATCATGCTCGTGTTTCGCAGCTGATTAAAAAAAACTTGTAAGGCCTTTGTGTTTTACACCTGCAAATATGGAAGGAGATCTGTATAGGAAGAAGTTACACCTACTGTAGCAGCATCTGCCTTTGGCTAGCTTGTTGAAGTCGCTATTAGCTTGTGAAATCATTCCTGCTCTTCAGCATGATGGTTTCCCTTCATCTCTCTTTTGACGAGAATAAACTCGACTAATCGCAATAATGCGGACTCACAGACGTGAGCCACCTATATACTCATGTCATTCTTTAAACGGCATATACTCAGTGTTCACCGTTACTTTCGCGAAGCCGTTATTGCTGTATTGTTCATATAAAGGTCTAATTACACAAGTTTAAGCTTCAAATCTCCCAATGGCGAAATGTACCACCAATCACAAGACGAGCATTTCCACTAGGTAGATCGCCACACCTGTGGCTCCGTGGTAGAATACGTGCCTTCCACGTGTACGGGCAGAGGCTTGCCCTTAGCGTGTGTTCTATCGCTGGATCACCGATGTTTTCGCAGTGGGCTTGGCTTGTACCCAAGAGCATTTTTGTGTGCGTTCACAAGAATTCACCATGCGAACATTTTCCGTACGGCTGAGAACCTGGAGTATGATGTGAGCGTTACGTAAGCACGTTCATTTATTGCAAGGATCAATATTTTGTAATATCTTGGACGAGAAGAGTGTGCGAAACAATGTACGATTAAGATAAGAAACATACGACAATAATTAGAGATAGAGAGCATTCTCCACGAGATAGATAACGATATTCATAGATGTCCATTGGAAAGCGGGCTAATTCACCATACAAAAACATAGCGGCCACATTGCAGCATACTCGATAACAATTGAATATTGTGGAAATCAAAGCAGGCTGATCAGATTTAGAGGATCTTAGCTCGTAAATGACATTACACTCTATGAAATAAAAAGCAGCCCAATGCTTAACACATTTAGTCTGGACTGTCACACATCAAAAAGAGCATGGAATTTAAACGCTGGTGAAATGTTCCGGAATACGTCACCAACATCGAAACTTATCCCAACAAGAAACTGGATGTCTCAATGACCTACTATTAAAACTATAGTATTACAACAGATAGGGAACAGCTACAAATTTGACAAAAACTGCTAAAAAAATCCGTTTTTTAGAGGAGGAGTAAAAAAATTTCTCCAATGATAATCAGAATTGGCAGAGGTAATTACCCAGATAGTAAAAGTTCCCATAGTAAACAATTCTTATTACAAACAAAAGTCAGGAAAGTAAGCCAAATACAAAAGCAAACATATCAGAACAACAGCTTACAATTACAGTTAAGCAAATTAGGAATTCACAGGGATGCTGCACTCGATGAAGAATCCTGGCTATAAGTGCACAGTGTACTCATAATTCCACCTGAGCCATAGAGTGAAACCTAGACTAGGCAATTTCGATTTAGTATAGCTTATTCTTGAAAAAAACTGGAAAAATTTGATCATAAAACTTTGGTGAGATTAAAAAATATACCGTTACTCTGTTTATTGGTGCAAATGACGGATAACTCGGACATGTTGGAACACCAGGTTGGCCAGGATATGAAGAATAGTTGACCGGCTGGCCCGAATCTTCATCATCTGTAAGAAGTAAGTTTTATTTGCAGTTAACAACGATGCTGAACTACAAGCAAAAGTTGAACCCACCCACCAGAATCAAATTCTTCAAATTTCCAGGACAAATTATCTCCACTGCTGTTTAGACGACTACTTGATGTTCCCGGATCAACGGCAATGGAGGCTTTTATTCTGCAGCAGCTACACAAGTTATTACTAAGACAATGTTTACTACTACACTACAAGCATTTATACGGGAAAAGATCAGCAGTGAAAATAATTTACTAAAACACATTAGAATTGTCTTGTCACATCTTGACCAGCGTATCAAAGTGAGATCAGTTCTATGTATGACACCACATTCTGTCTAATCTATCACTGCCCTTCCCCAAGGTGGTTGCCGTCCCACATGACTTCATGGTTAATACATCCTCTTCCACAAATGTCAAATCCTTGGTGGGCAAAATCAAAATAATATCAAGCTCCCGTATCGTGTTCAATTGTTTGGGTTTATGGATTCATAATATTGTAACTACAACAGGTTTACGGTAGAGTTTGATTCCTTCGGTATGAATTGAGCAATAAGAGCAAAGTTGCTTCCAAAGAACTCTGTTTCTCTCACGTCAACAGTGATTTCCGTTAACAGATAGCTGAGGGAGATTAAACTTTGGAAGCGACCATTGAACCTTCCGAAAGATATGGGTGCACTGAAGTGTCAGTTGCTTATCTGCACAGCTCCAGAATGCTCTGTGTCTTACGTTTACACATAATCATATTCGGGCACAAGAGCAAAGTTTGCTGGAGTGCATGCAAAGTCAAACTACGTCGACTAGGCAGAAAGTTTGTAGTGAAATAGCCAGAATTTATACAAACGCAGCTCGCGGTCGCCTCCAAGCAATTAACACAGATGCTTTTGGAAAACTGGTTAGGAGAGCAGTTTATGTATGTACAGCTGCCCACAGAGGAGTGCGATGTGGTATCCATATCCGATTTCCCACTGAAGACAATAGAAATGACTAAGATCATACGAAAAAAGAAAACATTTCGTTTATCGCAGTACAGCAAAACCCAGTGGACAGCTTTGAGCAGCGATATTAATTGACCTGGTTGGTTCCCGATCAAGTTACTAGATTGTAAGCAATGTTGCAGATTTCCTGTAGAACAATAATCCCATTCGGACCAAAGGAAACAAACCACTAGCTTCTTCACGACAATTTTCGGTTCAGTATGTCACAAGTAAATCACAAACGAAGCGAATGCGGACAGCTGATTTTCACCCCATGTCCTTCCCATCTGAGAATCACAATATTTTCGAGCGTAGTTATTGAGAGAATCGGCAATGGCGGGTTCGGAAAAAAAGTGGGCCTCATAGTTGACAACGTTCCGACCGGCACTGTTTAAGCTTTATCCGAGTACCTCGAGTAAACGAATAAAAACAAAACCAAAACCAAAACAGTGTAACGTTTTTGAAAACCGACTTCTATCGGGCCTCAGCACAAGTAGTCAGTATGTTCTTGTATTCATGAGAGTACACGAGGTTGTTGCAAAAACCTTATTGTGTCTAAAGTTCCGATGTCTTCGCCCTTTTCGCAGCCGCAATTATTCTGGTCTGTTGTCCATAGCCACTCGTTGTTGGGATAAGGGTTCTTGTAGACACCTTGGGTAGGAGAGGCTAAAGACTACACCTGGGTGTTTTTCTAAATCTTTTTTTTCAGACAGTTCAATTCTTAAGGCAAATATTTTTTTAGGTGAATGCGGTTTTCTAGAACACTGTTTGCTTATGCTAAAGCTGACATAATAATGAATGTAGCAGGATGGATTGTCTTCATGAAAACAAATAATTATCAGCGAAGAATAAGAGAAGAACCGTTCCGCACAAAAGGGCGGTGCCGGGTGAGGTAACCTCGGCCGTAAGGCGCTCCGCTTCACTGGAATGGATGCGGGTGCGAAGAACCGCTTGGAAGGATTGAATGGCTGTGGAGAATCGACTCGAAAAATTGCGGCTGTTAATAGTGCGAAGGAGCCGAAACTTTAGTCAGAATAAAGGTTATTGTCACAACCACGTGAAAACGTATGGGTGCAACAAATGTTCGATTGCTTTAACGCATCTCTAATCGTGGGTATTCGACAATGGAAACAAAAAAATCTAAATGAATGGTCGTCGCAACGGCCGCCTTGACGAGGCTCTTTCCTAAAAACCTTTGCCATTGCTGAAGAATAGCTCTAATCCTATAGCGTACAATGAATTTTACAGCGCTGCATCTCTCTATCCTATCCCAATTTATTTTCACTAATCTATCGTATTCGTTTTCTACCTGACGAGATGTGATGTGTTTAGTGTGGAAAGGCGTGACTGACTCCCTTTTTTGTTTCCCACAGAAAAACGTTGAAAAAATAAAAAAATTTGATTAATATCAAGCTATGCAATTTGGACGTTGTAGCTATATATACATACACATGGTGAAAACGTATAGGTATGTGCACTATATTTCCTCTTCCAGTATTTCATCGAGGATTATCGGGAGTGGCAATCACCGATTACGAGTGGTGACTCCGATTCATCCTATCCGACAACAATGACATATATCAAGCAGCTCTAACATGATTTGACGGAGTATTAGGAATGTCCAAGAAAAAATTTAAGCTTTCGGATCTCCAGTATATGGATGAAAGAAATCTCAAATATTGGGGCGAATGAAGCTGCAACTTATTCGAACTTAAATTGTTTGAGAAATCAAATCCACTAGGAGTTCATTTCGCTAATGTATAAACGCAGTAAGGATGTACTGCAGATTATTTTCCCATGCCACTTAATTCGTTAGTTTCATTTTTCACCTTAATGATCCCACTTGCAATAGGAAATCCGAAGTCTCCATATACTCATGGTAGTGGTCTTGGCATATAGTGAACTTTACGCATCTGAACAAAACCAGTGAAATCTGTAGATCTTTAGCGAAAAAATTACTCCACATATTTTCCCATGATGAAGTCAGATTTTCTTCGGTCTTTAAGATGTTTACCTTGTTTTTCTGTCGACGTTCATGCTCCACCAATCAAGTTACTAAACATATGAGGTTTCATCCAGTATGACAATGTAATGCTTTCAAATGCATCGGATCCCATTCATGAGCCTATTTTTTAGAGAAGAAAGAGTGGATTTCTTTCGTAATACGTAAGGAATTTAAAATTCAAACGAACCATAGTATTTCAGAAGATTTTATGTGCTCTTTGAGCGACACCACAAGGTGTCTTCCATTGTTACAAACGGATTTGGAATTTGGACTTCGCAAAAAATGTTCTTATCAGTTCAGTTACAAAACTACGCGTGTTAGGCAAACAAGGTCGCTGAGCAAGCAAAATCTCTTAACTCAACTCGGCAATTCTCCATTACAGTTCGAGAAACATATGGTCTGGCGATATGTTGCGAAGATTTTTGTAGTTTTTCTGCTGGAGAAACGACAGCACCACCAATTCAGTGAGAAACAGCAAAGCATTTGGACAATGTACAACTGCAAAGTGCAGCAACAAAAATCCTCTTTTAAGCTAGTCAGAAAGCAATATTTCTACAAAATTCAAATTTTTTAGTGGGCGGGCGGCTCAGTAGTAGCGATGGCGTTCATCATGTGCAAGGGCTAGTCGAACCCTGTGCCGACCTCATCGAGCCTTCCATTCCTCCAAGGTCGGGAAGTTGATGCCAGATTTCTCTGAGAACAGTACACTCCCTACAATCCAAATGGGAACTCTCTCTCCTGCAGCTATCCGAAGACTCCCAAGAGGATCGACTAGACCGGTATTCAACGTCATTCATAACTAAGATGAAATCCTCAAGCAGCAGCCGAATCCACGTGCAAAGGATGGAATGGTAGAATTTTTTGGCATCCGAGCAATACAGGTGAGGACGGGTCGTGTAAAAAAGACAAACTAAAAATCAAACTAATGTTTGTACAACCAATTCAGGAACAGTCCTAAAGTGTTAAATATCTTTATGCTAGAAAGTAGCTCTTACGGTGGCGGTGGAGGGGGTCGTGTTGGCCGTTGCAACGTCGAATTACGAAGTGAGTCGGTTGCAGTACTGGAGTCACCATTCTTCTGGAACTTTTAAATTCTACAATAAATATTTTTTAACTATGTTCTGAGCAGTTTAAAACCAAAATACTGGCATTTTTGTAGCCTTTTTCCAAACCCTCTCTATTTTGCCTTTAGAGTCTGGAAAAGATGGCGTCGCAAAATTGTTAGGGTTCTCGAACGATCTTCTTTAATTTTCAAAACTTACAACTCTTTCAAAAGAAACCCATTAAGATACGCAGATTTGTGCAAAATATTGCGAGACATGATGTCCGCCTCAAATCTAGTTACCAGAGTCAAAATTTTGTTAAGGATAAAAAGCTTCACCAAAATATGTTCTGAGCACACCATTCCCACCATACTCACCGTTTTCCCGAATCCACGATGCTTTCTAGACTGGTATGGGCTAGAATTAAGAGCCTGAATCATCGTATGGCCGAAATTCAGTTCACGTTTCTTATGAGCTTTGAAGCAGTTCATCCTTATTCCTGTGTGCCTCAGAAGAAGTGGTAGAATTACTGTGGAAAACGTGAAGAACAGCACTTTGAATAACAACTGAATAAGAATAATCAATCAAAAATGAAAGGCGTTCACTAATTAACACTAAATAGCGCACTAGCAGAATTTAGATTTTCATAACATTTGGTGAATATTTCTTTTAAGTAAATCAGATTGAGCATTGAACAATTTTTGACTTTACACATCCGTCAGTGTGAATAAGAACGCTAATGGCCATAAAAAATTCATAAAAATTGAAAACGGAACTCTAAAATAGTTGTTTTTCAACTATTCGAACTAAATATATAATAGCACAGTGGGAAAATGGGATTAGATGCTACAAAGTAGAAAAAAGGTTACGATGAACAAGACGTAGAAAAGGAATGCATTCTATTGTAACGTTTCTTCAATAAAGGAAAAGAATTGAAGGTGAGGGAAAGGATTCTTTTCCGGCCGTGGAAATCGAAACGGACAAGAAGAGAAGGGGTTTTGGCCGACTGGAAATCATTCCTTAGCGGAACTCTGTTCTGCATGTGTGGTGGGGATTGACAGGCGCATTAGTGTAAACTCGTCATGTGGCTCTCACCTTCTCGAACGAAACTGAGCCAGCACTTGCGCAACTACCACCAACACACTTTAAACGTGCTACACTGATCACAGTGAACCGGGTTCACGTTCGAGTGAATACTGCTCAGTTTTTTCTTGGTTTTTTATATGTTTGCAGTATCGAACTGTTAAGTTGAAGTTAGTTGATATTACTTACAATAACAAGGGGCTGAATTCGATATGTGCAACTGTTTGACATACAATTCCAATCGTCACATTGAGTTGACAAACCACAATCACACTGCTCCCCATGTTCACTTACACCGTTTCCACAAATTGGCTCACTGCTGCAATGAACATTAGTTGTGCTAGCAAAAATTCTAGGCATTCAGGAAATGATGGTGTGAAATGCAAACTAACACGGATTTAAGTGGTGTTGTCCGTATACATTTCTTCTGATACATGACGTTAACAAATTGTTGGGCAGTACAATCATGATGAAATCCACTGAATCACGGAAAAAAAATATGTTGTTTTCAAGGCTCTGTCAGAGGGGCTCTTTAATCCATTCCGCCCCTGCTAGCGTATTGCGTGGCTGGCTCAACAGAATACGTTCAAAAGACCAATTTCTACAAACTTCGGCATAAACGATCAACATATTTATTCATATGTTCCTATCAACTGACCTTTTTGAGCCGAAGCGAAGTTGGTATAATTGTCGTTGTTGTTGTTGTTGTTGTCGTTGTCGTTGTCGTTGTCGTTGCCGTTGTTATTTTGTTGGTCCGTTGGTGGACGTTTCGGTGATTTCGCCTTCCTATGAGCCGTGAAGGGCGTTCCACCCGTAACAGGACGGCTTTGAGGAAGACGAAATCGCCAACACGTTAGCCATTGAACAACAACAACAACAACAACAACAACAACAACAACAACAACAACAACAACAACAACAACAACAACAACAACAACAACAACAACAACAACAACAACAACAACGACAACTATACTAATCTTGCATCAGCTCAAGAGTACGTTCAATTTTTTGGCCACAGACCTTCTTGATTGTCGATAATAAAAAAAATGGTTTCTCAATAAGTGGAGGGCTTGATTATTAGCACAACACGATTGTATAAGAGACCTTGTACTGTCGTTCTATGAGTATCGTGCCACTACTTACTTCTATTTACCACGGATCTCGTTCATATGAGGGATCCCGATAGCCGGTTAGTTCCCGCGAGGCTACGTCGAGGGTCCCCAGGTGGCGGATAGGTGGTTAATCACGGACCAAAAGCGACCTTTGCTTCCCTGAGACGCAGGTGGATCCAGGAGATGGACTCGCTGTTTCTTCTGCGCCGATTTGGCACATACCTTCTGCATTTACGAGGCGTATTCATGCACGCGTGTGTGGATATGTTCTCGTTTAGGCGGGTTGTATTCTACTGGCCAATTCGGCCAAAAGCATGCAATCAAGTGGCAGAGAAATATGAGGGAGGGGGGTTTGGAGTCGCCTCCAACAAATAAGCTCCATGTCCACTCTGGGAGAGCCTAGCAAGCTACCCGTGAGCATACCCAGCCTCCACGTTCAGAGCCCAGGAAGCTACACGTGGGTATCGAAAAAGCTAAAAAACAGTAAAAGGAACGGGCCTCATTCCCCTGATCCCGAAAACGCCCCAAAATCGGCAGCGTTGGTTAGGGAGGAGTACGGAGAGGCTGCTAAAATCTCAGGGCCTATTGAAGCTGCCTGGATCATGAACAACTAAGGTGACGATCTGTGCCTTACACTTGCATCCGAGCAGTCGGTAGAAAACCTGCTCATGCATGCAAGAAGAATAAGGTATGACGTCATCGGCCTGGCCGAGACGAGACGACGCCACCCATTCAACGCCGTCTATGACACTGGAGAAGAACTGTTTCTCGGAAAATGCGACAGTAGAGGAGTCGGCGGCGTCCACGTTCTCGTCAACACGAGTGTGTCCATGAACATCGATTCATTAAAAAAAACTAACAAAACACCGGCTTCGACAATCTTTGTCGTTTACGCGCCGACATCAAACGAAGAAGAAGTCGAAGCGTTCTATAAGGACTTGGAGAAGGTCTACAGAGAAGACCACACATTCTTCAAGGTCATCATTGGAGATTTCAACGCCACGATTGGACCAAGAAGAACGTCTGAAGAACGTCACATTGGGACCCACGGATCAGAATGGAACGAACAGGGTGAGCGGCTGTCTGAGTTTATCATGGCGACCAAGACCATCCATGGTAACTCGCAATTCCAGAAACTGCACCCTCAACGCTGGACGTGGGAGTCTCCCCAGTGGAGAGTACCATAACGAAATAGACCACATCATAGTAAATAGAAGGTTTTGCCTAACCGATTTCGCTGTTGTCCCAAAATTCTACATGGGATCAAACCATCGCCTCCTTCGTGCAAGATTCTACTTCTCGAGGAAAGGAGAAAAAAGCCGCTAAATTCAAGAACCGAAGTCCCAGAACCACCACAAACTGAGACTTATTCAATTCATTGGTCGGTTGTTGGGAAGATGCCGTTGTCTATAACATCAACGAGGAGTACGATCGGCTTATTCTACATCTTCAGGTTAGCGCTACGAAAGCTGAGAGTTCGAAAGTCACCAAGAGACGTCTTCTCCAGGAACACTCGAACTGAAACGCCAGCGTGGAATCGCATGAGCTTCTGGCAACCGCAACTAACGTCCTAACTTGCCAAACATCGCAGACAGGCAATAAAAGATGACCTTAAAGTTACAGCGTCCAGAAAGGCAATGGAAAAAAATCATTCACGAATACTACTCAGATCTCTTCGATAGCCACGTCCACCTCCCTTCATATGAAATAAGGGAGGGTGGATGTGTTGTACCATCGGTTCTCCCTTCCGAAATCCGACATGCCATTTCTTCGGTGAAAAATCGAGCAGCACCAGGCCCGGAGAGGATAAGACCAGAACACCTGAAGAACCTTCCTCCAGTCCTCGTAAACACACTGGCTCGGCTCTTCACACGTTACCTGTCTGAATGCAAGGTCAAGTGGAGTTTCCCTATTCAGTGGAAAACCAGCAAGACCTTGTTATCGTTCAAGAAGGGTGACCTACACGATATAAGCAAGTATCGCCCAATCTGCTTGCTGTCTGTCGTCTACAAACTTTTCACTCGAGTCGTCCTAAACAGGATTGACAGAACACTGGATGGAGGACAGCCATGTGAATGAAAACCGATGGACAGGGAGCCGTTAGTGACTGGATTCCTAGGGATGACGAACGCACTGCATGAAGACCACCGACCCGATGGTCAGAGTTCTTCACGAAGAGCTTAGAAGAAAGAGTTGATGCTCGATGAATCCCTCCCTAGAGCGAGCAGAACCCGCTGGGCTATTCTTGCACGCGACAGGGGAAAAATGGAATATTTTCTGGCGCCCGCTCGAGTCACTCGACGATCAACGGGACTACAGGTGATACATGTGATACTATTTACTATGTGTTAGTGTGGACCATATTGCAAATGCATTGATATCAACGTCTGGAAATATTTTGCAGTTTACGTCGCATCTATTTCAGTGTTTTTTTTATACCTACACATTCCGTACAATAGCCATGTTGATTGATGTGATATAGCAGCTAGTTTTACCAACTATTCTTCCATTGACAAGCCAAAAAGGAGGTTGTGAAAAGAACTTTATTCGCCTAACGTTTGGACGCCTTTGTCTTCCTTGGGGATGGATAGGTCCTTGTCGATTGTCTACAGTTCTTCTTTCTTTCGATGTGAGTCTTCGTGGTTGCATCCATCGAATGATTTTAATAATCGAAATAATAATCGAAATGAACAGTTGAAAAAATAACAGTTAATTGTTGGTTAAATTACCGGTTGGTTAACATTTTCGAAAACACGTTTTTCCTTAGTCACAAAGTACACAGAATGGTTTTCTGGAGTCACACTCTTGCATTTTGATATGCTGCCGATTAGCTATCAAATGAATATACGTAGCGCTGTAAAAAGTCTGGAACCCTCTAAACTCATTGTAGACACTTCAGTGTCCATGCGGGCGGAATTGGCTAATTAACTGCTAGGGAATACTTGTGATTTGAACTCTTATTGTCAGCCCTCAGTGTATTCTCATTATTTTTCTAGGACAGCAAACCCCTTGATTATTCAATAAGCAGCACTGAAAGCAAAAGATGTGAACATAACGTGCGTTGAAAGGAAACTAGTTAATGTTAAAAATTAGCTCATAATAGACGAAATGTACACATAGGTGCACATTTTCAATCCATTGGGCTCCAGAATCTTTTCACGTCATTATGTATAATAACTCGATAGCTAATCAAAAGCAGACCAAAGTAGGAAGCATATGAGCAGAAAAGGCTTTCGCTTGACACTTGGTACTTGAACGGTTCGCCCTCACTGGTTGTGCGAGCCTCAGCGTAATCTCCATTTTTCGGAGATTTGCTGGCTAAACCGTTGTGGTTCCCTGGAATCTCGAGGTCAGCCGGGCCAAAGTCTGCCCCAGGTCTTCACCACCACAGGCAGTCGCAACCCTTGTGGATCAGAAGGAGATTTGCCATTTTGCGACTTTGATACTAGTACTGTGGCGGATCCTGGTATTAGTTTACTCTCAGCTAGGTTTCCTGATGTAAACTCCGGGCTCTTTCTCAGCTTGGGAGACCCTGCCGGGGAAACGAATCCCGTCGCTGTACATCCCAGTCCGACACCCAGGAATACGTCCCAGCCACGATGAGGTGGTAAAGCGTTGGGAGAAAAGGCCTTCTCTACACTTAGTTATTCAAAAAAAAACACTTTCGAAGGAATTCATTGACAGGCAACTTGCCCAACAATTAACTGTTATTTCGATTTAATTGTTATGACGAATCATGTTTACTGTGCTGAATATCCAGGTGTGAAAAAATACCAAAATAGCCTCATAAGTTGCCAAATCCATCCAAATATTGACAGAAGTGTATTTGAATGATGAACCACAGTAACATCTACTAAGTAACAGCACACATCCCATTCACACTCATAAAATGATAGAGCTCTGTCTCTTCTACAATCCTGTTATGTTTTTTCACTCCTCACATCACCTAACTATCAAAAAAATTATTGTTCATTATTAAAGAATCAGCAAGTCCATAGAGGACTAAAATAAGGTGTCATCCTAAGAGAATGGTTCGGCAACACAGTTGGCAGTCGTCACGGATTGATTAAAGTAAGTGTCAAAATCTTGGCCTCAATTTGAAGCAAAAAGCAAAAATCGTATCTTCGTAATGAACTATCAACGCTACAGGAACGAAGAACACAAAAAGAGTCGCTAAATTCATCCAAGAATGAGACAAATATATTATAAATAACTTTGAACGAGCTGCCAATATTTTGACAATCAATAGTGCCGGGCTTTTAAACAACTCTTACAAAATTGTACTTGAGCTCTGTTTTTATAATGTGAACTTTTTTTCACTACCTATTAAAATTTTTCATGTAGGTATAATGTGTGATACAACCACAGTGATGCTGAGATATTTGGAAAACTCGCGATCACAAGTGTCTGCGGTGGTGAACGAACGCGCTATTATCCTTTCCGTGAGCTAACGCGCTCACCACTACACTATGCGGGTCCTTCGTTTCGCCTGTCTCTCAACTAGTTCTATCGATCAGTGCAATCAGCAATCACCCGTGAACGAAATTGATCTGGTGAGCCCATGGAGAAGGACTCGAATGGTGTGGTGGTGAACGCGATAACCACCGGAAAGGGTAATAGTGCGTTCGATTATCACCGCAGACAAATGCGGCCCGGAGTTTTGCAATTTTTATACTTTGCACCGTCTGATTATTATAAACTTACGGAATTCGTAGACATCCATTTGGCTGCTTCTTCCGTTTGCATGCACAGTTTGGTACGTACAGTGAATAGTTTGCAGGTCGATGAGGTACACCAACTAAGTGAGCAACCTAAAGTAGTCTTGAAAAATTACCTATTTAGTGACATGGAAACTACTCTACTCTTTTCTTCACGTACCCCTAGCGCTAACAGTCTCCTACTGATAAAAACGTTATCGTAGTGCCACATTATCTGAATAATGTATAAAAATGGTCATTTGGTTGACTCTATTATTGTTGGAACCATCAATATCCCTTCCAATCCTCTCTCCCTGCCTCTTCTACTCTCTCCAAAAGAATCAAGAAGAAGGACTCTTGTGAGAAAAGAAGATATTTATTCGAAATAAATACTCTTCCACTGAGCTAGCAGATACGTACTACATTTTTATCGTCCCATCAGAGAACACTTTGGTAACGAAATGTGAAAGAAAAGAGATGAGCGACAAATGGAGGAACTATGGCGTTTAATTTTTTAAGGGGACTTTTTTGGTTTTTGTGCTGATTTAGCAGTCTCCCCGCCACATTTAACTGTGGTACACCTTTGTGGCAGTGAAGAACATGTATTCGTTCACCAATAATCTACATCGACCATTCATTATAGAATCATAAACTATATAGCACAAATCCTATTCACAGTCTCAATGTCATCTCCAAATTGCAAGTACCATTTGTAATCCGTCAATAATTGAGTAACTCCACCAAGGCCCGTTAAGATATTGGTTCGTCTTTTGCACGTGCCAAAGTAGGTCCCATTGTTTAAAAAGAAAGCATAATCATATTTGCTGTACAAGGTCCTTTACTTATTCGTGATGATAAGGCAGCCACTGCTTTGTCGCCGGGCTCTTTTTTGACTAAAACACTCTGCTGGGTTTCTGAATGAGAATATTAGAGTTCAAGAACTACAGCGAAATCAAACTGCTCTAAAAAAATGCGTTGTCATACCTCATGAAAGAATATCGATCCCATTGCAGACGGAAACGAAGGATAGAACTGAAATCTTATTTATTTCGTATAATATGTAGCGCAATAATGGTTAGAACTATACTCGTGCCACAGATTATTTTTGGTGTTGTCGAAGATCACTTTTTATATGCAAAAAAGGAGTCGCACTTTCATTTTTTCTTGTTTGCTTCTAGAAACATTGCGAATAAGGTGGCCACTGAATCATAGAGTAGAAGGAAAAGGATGTCAAATGAATCTCATTTGGCAAAGTGACAGTTAGCTAGAGACTGGCGCTTACCCCGCACAACATTACGGCCTTGTCGGAACACAGCCCTCCGACAAAGGCCAAGCCACCAGCGTAGCGAAATGACATCAGCACGGCGAAGTCGTGGAGAGGTAGTTTGTGAATGCTGAATTCTTTCCTTTTCACACATAAGAACTTTACATGTAGCAATTCCACATTTCACATCTGCATTTTTCGTGTACGTTGTGCATTATTTTTTTCTACCGTAGGTGAAATAGAAACAGTTAAACGAGTGTTGCTTGGAAGAAGACGTCAAGAGTAACCCAATCTGCCAACTAGGTGGTGTTGTCTAGTTGTCTAGTGTCCTCGTTTGCTGTCATATTTGTAGGAGTCCGTGTAGAAGTTTAAAAGTTCACCTTCTAATTCTTAGACATTTAAGGAGTAATTTTTTAAAACTCGATGAAATGGTCCTGAATCAAGTAAAAATCTAACCAGTAAACTTTGAGTGCTTTATGATCTTAAGCTGTGTTTGCTTATAAAGCGAAATGCGTAATTCTCGAAAAAAATGGTGCATTTCCAAGACCAAATAGTACAAATGCATTAAAGCTTTTGAAAGCAAAAAGACGTAGACAAAAAAATCATTGAAGTTTCCAGGCCCCCATGCACCCAACAACATGAATGCGGGTGCTCAAGTTGAGGAAGTTTGAGATTCACATCATTTTCACAGGATATCTATTAATATTATACGACCCGATGTCATACATTCGGCGAACCCAGCAATTTCATCATTCGGATCGTTTTATTGCATCTGTAATCTACGAAGATATTCGAATATGTGCATGGGTTCTTCTTTTGTTTGAGGATTTTCGACCCCTTTTATAAATGTCGATGAATTCTGGTCTAGTCGAAGCTTTCTGGAATCCTGGAATATCCGTGTTAGGCGTTCCTAGTCACAGGATTGAACGAGGTATTTTCCATTCTGTTTGTTCATGTGTTGGTGATGATTGCAATTGCATAATGATATTAATTGCTAACAATTCATGAGAATGTTGTCATGTTCTGGTTTATTTTCAGTATACCGCATTGCCCTATCAGAACTGTGACCGTAATATTTTTTATTTTATTTATTTTTTTGCTTTATAAGACCAATCTTCATGTCTACTGTGTGGATCCAAGCACTTCTCGCATTCTATTCGTTTCCTTGCATCCATCTACCACGAAGGTTCTCGAACACTTACGTATGGCTTCGGCTGCTGCTTGAGGATTTTCATTTCATCTTTAATGTAGTTGAATGCTGGTCGAGTCGATTCTCTCTTGAGTTCTGATATAGTCGGGCTGGAGTATTCCCAACTAGACTACAGAGAATGATTTTTTTCTGTGCCGGTTCTGCACCAATTTCCCAACCACGGATGGATGAGAGGCTTGGTGAGCCTGATCCAGCGTTGAACCAGCACAGTGTGTTTGTGATGACCGGCATCATTTCCACTGTGTTAACCGTCCCTATGATTGTGTTATATATCCTTTGGTTTATAAGCTAACGAAACGTTGAAAGCTAACAAAAGGCGGATAAGCAACTTTATTTAGCGAACTTTTCGACGACCTCGTGTTTCTCAGAGTCGATGATCCAAGTCGATGTTCCACACTCTTGATGTGGTGTCTTCGTCGCCGTATCGAGCTGAATCTTTTCGGTAGAGCACCTGTCGGGTGAGGGAATATCATGCAGCGATGAACTTTTATACAGGACTGTTGTTGCTCATAATAGTGATTCTCTAGTGATAATAACTTGCTTTCTCAGGACAATCCATCCTGCAGAAGTCGACCTCATTACCAGCCGGCACAGAGCGTAACAATATTTCAAAAACCGACTCCCCTTTAATATTGCATCAATACTAATTTGTATTAATAGTTACTATTTTCATTATACCATTATATACACTATGTAGATAAAAGGATAAAGATGTCGGCGTTGACCAATCCCTGAGGGATGCGCCATGCATTCGACGTCATCAATTATCGTTGCAGGTGATTGATTGCATATCTGGCCTTTTACAATGACGCGGTGGCCTACGATGTATCGAGCCAGTGCCACTATCCTCCCAGACAAGTCTGGTACCAATTTGCCGACCCCGGAGGGATGGAAAGCTTGGTGGGCCATGGGCGTGGGGATCGATTCCACGTGTGTGTCGCAGTTGCGCCTCCAACCTCTACGCCACGCACGTCCTTATATAGATACAATATAATGAAACCTCCCAATGGTTCACCGCCTCTTCGTGGTTGCCAGGTGTTCCTGGGTGTCGGTCTGAGATGAACAGCGGGAGGATTCGTCCTCTCATCAGATCACCAGTAACACCTCTCAAGATGAGGAAGAGTTCTGAGTTTCCATCAGGAAGTCCAGCTAACAGTAAACCAATACCAAGATCCACCACCATCCTGGTATCAAAGTAGTCTCGTGGTGGCAAATCTCCCTTTGACCCACAAGGGAGGTGCCCCGTGTGGTGGTGATGACCTGGGACAGGGCTTTGGCCAGACTGTTCTCGGGACTCCAGCGAGCCACAATGGCTAAAACAGCGAAATTCCGAAAAACTGGAAATTACGCTGGGGTCTGCACAGCAAGTAAGGAGGGATCGTGCAAATATCCAAGGAAATAATATAATAAAGATATATGCAATAATATCGAACAAATATATGCAGGTGTTATATTTCGTTATGTATCTTGATTTGTATTAACATTAATTTGAAATATTGTTAAGCTTTGTACTGGCTGAAAATGATATCGACTTCTGCAGGATGGATTGTTCGGGAAAAAAAAGTTGTTATAACCGGACAGTCACTATTATGAACAACAAGGGTTCTGTATAAAAGTTCATCGCCAGATGCGGTTGCTTCATTCCAGCGGTGTTTCACTGAGGATCGACTCGATACGACGGCCAAGAAATCACATCGAGAAGACGAACCACTGTAGACGTCAACTCGATTCATTGGCTTAGGAAAAAAAAAGAAAGTCGAAGACGTCGAAGCGTTAGCAGTATAAAAGTTGTGTAAAAACCTCATGTAAGCTAAGCAATCTAAAGATATTTGGTGATTACTCACCCGCAGGTTATGCGAAAATCGGGTTGGTTAGTAAAGCGCTTGTTGACACTAAGATTGGGCATACTAAGATTAAAGCAAAGTCAGTTTTTGAAGTATGACCACAACATTGAACGTCTCGAAGAACCAAAGATATTGTGCAGTCCAAAACATCAGCGCGACAAATTTTTTAATAAAAGGATAGAAGGATGAAGCTCTCAGCGTTGATCAATCTCTGAAGGATGCGCCATGTATTCGACTTCATTATACATCGCTTAGAGATGACTGAGTGCATACTTTACAATGACTCGCGGTGGTCTACCGATGTATCGGGCCAGTACTGCTATCCTCGCAGACAAGTCTGGTACCAATTTGCCGACTCCGGAGGGATGGAAGGCTTGGTGGGCCATGGGCGCAGGGATCGATTCCACGTGTGTGTTGTAGGGTGCCTCCGACAACTGCGCCACACAGGCCTTAACTTTTTAATAATAATTAATAAGGCATTTTAATGTCTGTTGCGATGTATGTGGTTGAAATTCCTCATCAGGGACAATAGCACTTTTCGTTGTTTCGGCGTGCTGAAGATTACCAACACTGTATTACTTCTCGACATATCACTTAAAATCTCCCATTTTTTTGTAATTCTGTTCTTGTGGTAGTTAATATTGCAGAAAAAAAATCTATTCGGGCCTCATAAGATCAAACCGTTGTCGTCGATATTCCTGGAAACCGTAAAGACTCAGATTACTTCGCATTGTTTGCAACACATCGACCACCACAATTCCTAGTCGGATTTGGTTGAAATACTGAAGAAAATTTTGAAGTTTTAGTAAACTAACAATATTCCCTTCCGAAAAGAATTAAAATAAATATTATGGTCCCTCATGCAGTAATTATTGGAAAAATTGGAACACTACCCTATTTGCTTCCTCAACTACCTTGAGTATGTTGGTTTTTACCCGCGACATGTCATATTCATAGTAATCCGTCTGAAATGAATAGTGATAAACTTGAGTAAAAGCAGTAGAAAGTTTTTAATGTTGTGACTTACAATCTTCTCATCAACAAAAAGTAATGTGTACAAATAGCGATAAGGAGTAATTCCCAGGGTCGCTGCTGAATAGTCCGGGACCAGATCTCCCCCAAATTGCCGGAGCGCGTTTGAAGCGTCTCTGTGATTTTTGTATTATAAGAAGGTTGCTTGATTGTTGGGTTTAAAAACAATTAGCATTGAATGCTGAGGAATCCAGCTTTGAATTGTGCACGTTGCTCGAAAGAAAAGTTGACCTCTAATGGCTCAATCTAGAGTTTTGGATAAAGCCAGACAGTGAAGACAACACGTAGAAAACAATCTAGTATGCATAGCATTTCTGCTAAAGCCACTGCTTTTTTTAAGTAATTATAGAAATTTAAGATCAGCGTTATGGGCACTAAGCTCCGCTTGTAATGATTTGCATTGTTTAAAGTTGAAAGTCCACCTGCTCTTCGTTCTATGTTAGAAAACATACCGTCGCGAAGACTAAACAGCTGCCGACGATTTCAAACATAAGTCCATAAAGTAACAATCGTTTCATAGTTACGGAATGAACATCTGCAGAAAATATGAACTTGAAAACTACCTGAAAAGTACGCATAATATTTACTTCAATGCGCATGAGTAATGTAACAAGACGCATTTCGTAGAATGAGCCTATACTTGTAACAGAAGAGAAGGAGTAGGAGAATGTACAGCAAAGGAAGGAATTTGCACATTCAAAGCTCTGAAGTTGGATGAAATTAGAATGAAATAGGAAAATACTATTGACATAATATTTTTTAAGTTTACATTGTTATCTTGTGTGCGACTAACACCACAATAATGGGACGTTTTGTCGTTGTGGATTTTGTTCACACCGGCAATGTACTCCTTGTCAAATACTTATTCTCTCATTTACTGAGGAAAAGATATAACATGGGCCACGGTTGGAGTCATGTATAACATGTGAACGCCCGGAAAAAAAAATCGAGGTTTGGAATCTCACCTAATGCTCCGAGTTTTGCTCAAATCTCAGCATTGATGTAGTTGCATGTTGGATGAGCTCTGAAATGCATTTTGGATCGGTCACTGACTCGATCCGACGCCCCATTCTCATTGAGTCTTCCATCTCTCCGAGATCAGTAAATTGGTACCGAACTTCTGAGAGGATAGAAAACGATGATTTCGTGCGGCGATAGGTTGCCACAAACCATTGTGCATCAAAAATAAGCAATCAATCACCTTTATCAATCTTCATGCAGGCGAATGCATGACGCATCCCTCAGAGGTTGATCAGTCCCGAACGTTTGCTCCGTTTTTATTTTATCGTTGCTCCATAGCTATTCAAAAATTATTTGTTGTTCACTGTTATTCTTTTTTCTTATACCTATTCTAAAATAGTTGCAAGAAGGTTGAAATGACATTTTCAGAATATGAAAATCGCACTGCTTTTCTTCTTGTGTTCAACTAGGAAACAAAGGAGAGATAACAGGGCGAAATTTCATGAAAACATTCGCTAAGGAATGGTGTCAGAGCGTACAGTACGCGATGTTTCGAAAAAGTTTTTCTGACCGTGGTATGAGTCTTCGTCATGAAGAAAGTCGAGGGGACACGTCAGCAGTTAACGAAGACCCTACGGAGATGACAATCGAATTTGATCCTCGAAAAACTATCCAGAAGCTTGCACGTGAGCTGAGTATTCGCCGTTAAACAATCGCTTCTTGTTTGAAAAGAAATAGTAATGTGCGAAAGTACAACAAATGCGTGTTAGATGATTTCAATGAGGAGCAAAGAGACGGACAACGACATTCAAGGTGGAACACCGGGATTAAAACTGAATGCTTTCAAAGCCAAACGAAAGCCAAAAGTGGGTTCCTCAACTTTATGGAGGTTTACATGTGGAATCACGTCCTCGATTTTTCGCCTAGCCATTGATATAGAGAAGTATTGCCCGAAAACCAAGAAAATGCATCAATCACTGGAACACACGCGACCGGTATAACTCAATGATCTCTGCAGCGCGATGACACCCAACTGCGCGATACATAACTAACTGGACTATGGAAATCTGGGCTGCAGGAGTAAATAAGCCTTTATATTATTCTTAAATTCCCACCGATAAAGTAATCGTTTAGGACTGGAGTAAGACTGAATTGTGATTCGCCTTTTACCTCGTCCTCAGAAGGTTAGACGCAAGATTTGCTGAAAATCCAGAGGTTGTTATCGACCTCCTGGAGGAAACTAGTTGCAAAGCAGGCTTTCGTCTCATCAAAGCTTGGCGATTGTTTGTGGTGAAGGTATTGGAACGCCTTAACATGCTAACGTCAGAGTTTAAAGGAAAACCACGCTCTATCAGAATTCGGTATTTTCAAACAAAAAGACATTATTGCAGCTGAACGAACAAAGATCCCCCCATCTACGACATGGAGCCTGCTTCTATCTACATAAATATTATCTCACCCGTCTCTTCAAACCGCGAGGTGCGCGTTTTTTTAAGGGCTGCAGACCACATTAAGTATGATGTTATGGCGCTACAAGGAACTATAAATAAGAGGATTGTATGCAAAATGAATACTTGCTAGCTGATTTGGGAAAATTGCATCGCTTTCTGTTGGCCGCGCTGGTTTCGGTGTGTGCTCATCCAGTGCTCGTCCCTTTGGCAGCCATAGAATTCTGACTGCTCATCCGGCCATTGCTAACACATCCTTACCAGAAGAAGAGCAGTGTCGCCAACTGCTATTTATTGACATCGGTAACTGATAGTGTAAAACTCGATATCTTTTATAAAGCTCTTGAAAAACTTCTCAGTGGCAAGAAGTGTTTCCATAAAATTGTTACGTGTAATTAAAGAAACTGTCTATAAAAGGGATTCCATTTTTAAAAGATGCTCTATCTTTGCACAAAAATAAGGAACCAAAATAATGACATGGTTCTGAAAGGCTTCGTAAACTATGTCGAGCAAATGCTCTTAGCCACAAAGCAAATACAGAGAGCTTATCAAGCAAGACTAAATTGTTTCCCAAAAAAATATGCTTGCGAAGAGATCTCGCTGTGACGATCATCAGACGATCAGTCATTAATGTCATTTGAGAGAGTTGGAAGATAAAGACATTTGTGGCTTCGGCTACTCCCAACATTCGATTTTACTAAGCCTCTTAAAGATGAATGCATATCTGGCCTATACAGTGGTACGCGGTGACCTACCCATGAATTGAGTCAGTGATGTTATCTTCCCAAACAAATCTAGCACCAATTTGCCAACCCCGGAGTGAAGGAAGGCTTGGTGCGCCTGCTGCTCAGGATCGAATCCATGTGTATTGCAGACCACATCTAACCACTGCACGCTACACGCGCTTCATCATGGCAATGATGATGGTGATTACAATGACCACAGTACTCCTAAACATCTTTCAGAAGTGTTGCTAAATTTTGTCCAATAGATGGATGAGAATTGAAAAAGAAGACTCTCAAGAACAGTTATTTATTATTATCATTAATTATTTGCTATTATTATTAACGGTTGTTATTAGTCATTTATTATTACTATTAACAGTTATTTTAAAGATGAGGACAGACATCTTTACTCTCTTCTACAAAATATTTTTGCTCGTATCCTGTCAAAACAAGTTTCACCGATCGTCTTCGCTGTGGAGCACTCTCACATAGTAAGTAATAACAGTTAGTAGCACGTGTATTAGCACTTATCCAATAGAATTCTTTGTTTTACAAGAATTAGAAAGTACTTCAACCTCATAGATTAATGATTCTCTAGGATCACGAGGATTCCCGCTGGCTTTACTATTGCTATAAAAGCATAAGGATAAAGTTTTTGGCGTTGATCAATCTCTGAGGGACGGTCCATGCATTCGACTTCATTAAGCATCATTGGAGGTGATTGAATGTATATCTGGCCTTTACAATGACTCACAGTGACCCGCCAATGTATCGAGCCAGTGCTGCTACCATCCCAGACAAGTCTGCTGCCAATTTGCCGACCCCGGAAGGATGAAGGGCTTAGTGGCCCTGGGCGAACGGATCGATCCCACATGTGTTGCAGAGTCCCTCCGACCACTGCGTTACACGCACCACTCACTATTAGTATAAAGTAAAAAACTGTCGACATACGTAGGAAAGAATCATTGTCAATGTGAGGGTATTTATCTTTCAATGGTGAAGCCATATTTCTGTTGTATTCGCTGAATTCAAACTTCGCAACATCTTTTCATTTAGCAGACATCTTTTTTGGAGAGCTTTTTCTCAGGTATTACCTTCTTCAGGACCATTCGCCAAACATAAAACGCAGCTCGAATTGTTATCTTCTCTGCCTTGAATATTACTCTCGTCAGAGTCCACCCATCACTTTCATTTCTCACAAATAATTTGTCGAATTGCTGGTGATGCGATGGGCATCGTGGAAAGTTATTGCGTTCATTGTGTACTTAAATGTATTCTCGTATTGGATCACTTGTACTTAAGTCAACTTTAGGGCGCATTCAGGGAATCAGGTTACGGCGCTCTGCACTGTCTATGGAGTAACGCAAGGGTGCCAAGTTCAGACTAAGCGACAAATAAGTGGCCCGTCATTAGTGATTATTCTCGTTGTCATACCGCATTTATCACTGAAAACACTGCATGAAAAGTACCAACAGTAATATCTTTGTCCACACTTTAAATGAGTCAGGAGAATGATATGCATCATCCAAAGCATTTTCACTGTCAGGAAATGTTGCAATCTCAGTGGAAATGGTGTGCGATGGGATTACCGAAACAAGAAGACAGCGTACTCGCAATGGCACTTTGTGAGGCGGTTGTGCACTCATGCAATTTCTCATGCACTAAAACTGTTTCGTTCAAGAAATCATATTCGTTTATCGATTTTGGCGCGACTTTAAGTCTTCTAACCTCCTAATAAAAGAGACTGCCATTGGATTTCTCAACAGGAACCAATTAACCTTCATCGTTGACAGTTGCTAGGCACTTTTCGAAATCTCACATGGGTACAGACCCACTGGGCAGACACCACAACAAATGGTCTGCACGTGAGAAAAAAAAGTGTGTTCGCCGTAAAGGACACCGTAGTAGGAAAAAGTCCGCAAAGAAAATTTCAACGAATTTTTAGTAGAATTGATGAAATTCCAAAGATATTAGTAAGGTGTATATTACACAAAGGCGCATTTATTATATTTTGCGGATAGAAGAGGAATATCAATGACCTTATTGTAAATTGCAACAGAGCAAAAATAAAGCAAGTTCACAATAACGGCGATAGTGCCCTTCCGTTCTTTTACATAATTAAATACATAGAACTGTAGCTCATAATTACTGGAAACACAGAGCTAAGAAGCGGATCGATGTTAATATCGAAGGTTGAATTATAACCAAGAAACCAAGATCCAGAGAATAAGTAGCTAATGTCAGCAAGATCTAAGGACTGTGAAATAACATCAATTTCAAAACAGAACGCCTCCGAAAGATCGTCGACATTAATCTAACAAGATTTTCGGCCGAAACAAAGCTGCCGTATAAAAGTGTACTTGTTGCACCCTGACACTGCATAGCACGTCACTGCACCAAGTGCACGCGAAGGACATGAAACGGTATTGATCATAAATAAGGAACTAAAATGGGATGGAAAACCGATGCAGTGGTCAGTTGTGTTGAACAGCTATATGCCAGATGGCCTGTCAGAAAGCACGCGAAACAGAGAGAGCTGGAAGACATGAATACGAGAGAAGCTTTAATTGTTCCGGGTCGGACCACCCCCCATTATCCCGAGCCACTTCTGGAACATTCTCGACCGTTTCAACAAGAAAGTCCTCACAGCAGACTGCCTATGACAGCAAGATAAGCGCGTGATGTAACAGATGGAAGGATAACTAAGAACTCCGATCATGAGATGGCATCAAATACCAATGACACTGGCCGTATTGGTTGATGTCTGTGGAGACTCCTTCAATCTCACAGAGGATATTCTGCTTCTTTATACTATCACACATTTGCTATCTCGATCATCCACAGTCCAGTGCTTGCAGGTTATTGCAAAGTAGTTGTGACCGCACGATTTGGTGAGCACACGGCCATGGTTGGCCTTCGTTGGAAGATACTCCTCTCCGGATCTCCACTAGCATTGCGTCCTCTGCTCGTATCTTGTCTGTCGTTTTCCATTTCTTCAAAGTGGGTTTTCGAGAAGGCGCCAAAATTCGTTGATTCCCAAACAGTAAATGAGGAATAAATCCCATGTCCAACTTTCTATTAACCTCGCATTGATCAAGTAATTCTTCGTATTCTTGTTGAGCAAACACGAGGTGTTATTTTTTATTCTTTATTCACGAACAACTTGACGTTTTGGCGGATTTCGCCTTCTTCAGAGCCTGGAAAGGTCAAGTTGACAGCAATCTATTCGGTCAAACACCTTCATAACACATGATGGAGTCCTTCGACGTCACCGCCAATACAAACGTGTCGAATAACTCCGCAATGCAAGCCATATTCGAACTCCTTATAAAACACGAAAGAGAAATAAACATGTATGGCTTCAAGATAGAACAGTTGATGGCACTCTTGAAAGAATGCTTGAGCTGCTCAATCTTCAGATGGTTCGGAAGTTACTACGCTCAAATAAGAGGGTTGGCAGTGGGACAGCGACTGGCACCAAGTCTTACCATTGCGTTTATGTCTAAGGTGGAAGCACCAGTGACCGATCTCGGGCCGTTACTCTACTGTAGATATATAGATAACTGTTTTGTCCTTTGCTCAACACAAGAGGAAATGGACAAATATTTCGAGTTGTTGAACGGACAGTCAGAGTATATCAAGTTTACCCTGAGAGATACCGAAAGAAAAATGGCTTCCATTCCTGAACGTCCAAATTAGCCTGTCAGAAAATGGCTACATTACGAAGTGGTACCGAAAGCCAAGTAATAAAAACATCTTGGTTCATTACCTCTCCTCTCACCCCTCTCACACGAAAAGGTCGCTGGTAAGAAACATGTTTCGAACAGCAACCAACGTGTGCACGGGAAGAGAGCAGAGAGAGGAGTCCCGGAACTTGGCACAGCAAATAGCCATTTCTAATGGCTACGAAACTGTAGCTCGTGATAGGTGTAGGGGAAATCCTAGGCCCCTTAACGACAACTCTAGCGATAGAAAGGTCCCGTTTATCCTACCCTTCATCTCAAATGATGTAAGTGCAGCTATAAAACGCTTCTTGAGAAAGGCGGGTCTTAAGGATTCGGTAAACGTAGTTGGAATACCACCGAGTACTCTTAGGAGCCAGCTTTCGTGACCGCCTATATGATGACCGTCTATGTGCAACGCAAAATTGCACAATTTGCCCTAACGGTAGAGACGGTGATTGCATGAGCTCGGGTACAATCTATCTGATCTCCTGTAAGGCGTGCGGAGACGAATACATTGGCGAAATGGGTAGACCACTCTGTGTCCGCATAAAAGAACACCTATTCGGTAAACGTAAACCAAATACCCCACTAGGCACGCATAGGACCCAGAGACATAACGCGGAGGACTTTGAAGTACATGTCACGATCCTTGCACGGGAATCGCGAACACAAGCGCGCAAAACTATCGAGGCGTTCTGGATCAATTCCAGAAATCCGGAAATGAACAGCAGGCAAGAATGCCTCATTATCACCCGTGATATTGGGCAATGTACAAGCCTATTATTCTGATGAGAGGGGCACATTACGCTTCCATGTGAATCCTGTGTGGTTGGTCTCCACGCGACATACTCAGTGGAAGACTCATAGAAAGCGGTGAATGTGCAAAGAAGCTATTCTGTGTTCAATGTGATTGAAATCTAGGTTTAGCCTTTTCTCTATTTGGTTATGGAGGTGTTTGGCCGAATAGATTGCTGTCAACTTGACCTTTGCAGGCTCTGAGGAAAGCGAAATCCGCCGAAATGTCAGCTTGTTCGTGAATAAAGAAAAGAAATAACAGCTCATGTATGCTCAGCAAGAATACGAAGTAAATGAGGAGTTCTACTCAGTAGTTCCTTTCGTCTTCGCTGACGCTTTTACTAGTCCTCGACTCTTCTTAGTTGAGCTGTTTTGCGTGTGCAATGCGTATTGTTACACCAATTAGTCATTCCATTAGATATGTTTCTTTCCTTGCTGTTGGTGTTGATTTTTGCACATTACTTCATCTCTATATGTACCGGCTTTATGGTTTATTGTTTATATAAAGGTGAAACCTCCCAATAGCTTACCACCTCATAGTGGTTGGGGACGTGTAGCTGGGTCGGTCTGCGATCTATAGTGGGGGATTCGTCTCCACAGCAGGGCTTACTAAGCTGGGAGGAAGTCCAGCCTTTCAACCAAGAAACCCAGCTAAGAATAATCGAATATTGAATCAACCATCGTCCTAGAATCAAACTAGTCCCATGGTGACAAATCTCTCTCTGATCTCCAAGGACGGTGACAGCCTGTGGTGGTGACGACCTGAGGCACACTTTGGTTAGGCTGACCTCTGGACTCGAGGGAACCACAATGGCTAGACCAACAAGACTCCGAAAAAATAAAAAATCATGCAACAGTCCGCACAACCAGTGGAGACTGGCAATCCGTGTATTTAGGTATCCTAGTATAAAGGCAAGAACTGTGATTTTATAAATATTTCAAAAGCCGACCTTCCTTTAGCCTCGGTACGGTTGATCAACATGTGCTTAATTGTTGAGCTTACACAAGGTCGATAAAGAAATTTTATTCGGCTAATGTTTCGACGTCCTCCTCCTCCCTCAGAGCTGATGATATGAGTCGATGGTCCACAATTGCTCGTCTTCTCGATGTGGCGTCCATGTCTTCGTATCCACTCTGATGCTCCTCAGTGGAGCATCTTTCGAATGAGGCATACTCATCCTAGACGTCGAAACGTTAGCCGAATAAAAGTTGTGTAACAACCTCGTGTAAACTCAGCTATTTAAACACGTGTAATTTCATGCACACAATGCTTCCGTCCTTTCGAGGGTCGAGAAATTCGTGCCAGATTTGCTAGGTTCAGTTAGCCGCCTGAAATCCATAAAAATTAGGCGACTGCTCATGATGTTCATCTGGGAGTGTGCTCGCACGATTGCCCTAGTATTTCACTCAAAATCGACTCGATCAGCGTTTAGTGACATTCATGATGATGGATTCCTTAAGAAGCAGTTGAGCTCACAAGAAAAAACCCAAAGACCATTGAGTGCGGATGCGGAAAGACGAATCGAATGCAAGAATTTGTGGAATCCGCACAATATGTGATGACCGATCGTTTAAAAAAAACATATGAGAAGATTTTGTCTTGTTAGGAATGACAGGAAGTAGACCATCCATGCTGGTTACATTCACTATTATGCCAGCTTTAGCATAACCAAACAATGTTCTAGAAAACCGCCTCCTCCTACAAATTTTTTTGACTTAAGAATTGAACTGTCTGAAAGAAAGGCTTGGAAAAAACACTTGGGCAAAGTCTTCAAACTTCTCACATCTTTCGACTCAATCCGGCTTACGAAAACCCGTATTGCAACAATGAATGGCAGTGGATAATCGGCTTGGATCATGCAGCTCTGAAGAAAGCGAAGACGTCGAAACGCTGGCGACAACAGGTTTACGTAACGATTATTCTTGTGCTCATGAATACAAAAACATATCGATTATTCATACTGAGGTTTAATCAAAGTTCGTTTTCAAAGACGTTCTGTTTTGCTCTCGTTTTGGTTGGTTTACTTAGGTCCGCTCGAATTAAGCGTTAACATTGATTGTTGAGGCGTTGTCAATTATGAGTCTCATGTTTTTGCGAAACCCACTTTTCCAATTATCTCAAGAATTAAAATCCAAAATTTTGTGATCCCTGATCGGAAAGACATGGGCTGAAACTCAAATGTCGCCAATCGTCACGGCTTTGCATTTTTTTGTGATATGCTTCACCGAGGATCATTATGCAGGACCCAATGGTTTTTTTTTCGTTCCTACGAATCGAATTATTGTTCTACAGTTTCAATGAAAATAATCGTTTTCACTTTCAATCCTGCTGCCATCTTGTTACTTGGGCGTGAACCAACCATATAGACTAATATTGTTCTTCAGAGATGACCAGTGGATTTTGCAGTACAGAAAGATGCGAGACGTCTTTTTTTTGTATGAGGGTTATCATCTCTGTTGGCTTTAGTGGAAGAGCACACATAACTAGTTCATGTCACTTCGACGTGGCGGCCTGTAGCAAACACCATTACAGAGTTGTTGTGATGACGTGATGACAACATTATAAATCCATCAACTTAAGCAATTAAAGGCGATATTGGAGCTCGGCCGTAGTTCGATTTTGCCCGCCAAGAATTAGGTATTAGTGGAAGAGAAGCTATTAATTACGGAGTCACAAGGGACGAAAACCACCTCGAGGAAGGGCAGTAACGGCTTGAGCAGAGCGTGGGGTCATACAAACAACTGATCTCACTTTGATACGATAGTTAAGCTGCGCTACCATAATTCTAAGAAATTTTAATAATTATTTTTCACCACTTATCTTCTTCGGTATAGCTATTTGTCATGTAATCAAAACAAGCTTTCTGAAAATAACTTGTGTAGGTGCTGCAGAATAAAACCCTCCATTGCCCTTGGTCCAGGAACATCAAATTGTCGTCTAAACAGCAGTGAAGACAATTTACCCTGAAAATTTGAAGAATCAGTAGCCGGCATCATTTTTCCTTGAGACTTTTTATGTGTCAATGGTCACTGTCGCTGAAGAAAAGTTTCTATCGTTTCTGAAAAAAACGGCTTTCTCAGCAGTGTTCGTCAAATTTGTGGCTTCTTCCCATAGTTTGTAATACAATACTTTTAATAGTAGGTCAATGAAACGCCTAGTTTCTTGCTGAGGTAAGGTTTAATGTCGGTGATCGATGACGTATTCCTGAACATTTCATCAGTGTTCTAATTCCAGGTTCACTTTAAAAGGTATGGACCATATGTTAGGCATTGAAATGTCTTTAATTTTATGGCAAGGAGTGTTACATGCTAGCTGATGTTCTTTAAATCCTGTCTGCTTACTTCGAATATTCAATTAATATCGAGCACGTTCCAACATGGCTCTCATGTTTGTAGACATTAAACGAGAACGCTCTTCAGTGAACGTCTATAGAGCTTGTTTTCTATCTCATAGAGAATGGTCTCTACCTCCTATTCTCTGGCACGCTTCCCATGTTAACTGTATGCTGTTCAGCATACTATCCTTGTCCAAGAGATGATAAAGATTTTGTCCATGCATCAACTGTGTCTGCTTTGGTAATGCTCATATCACATTTTAGATTTTCAGATACCTGGAAGATTTATGCAGTGATTTCATGTGGTGAGGTGAACACCTGTAAACACACAGAAGATGATCCTGGAATAAGCCAAGGCCAAAAACGTTGGTGGTAAAGGGGGTAGAACACACGCCAACGGCAAAATCGAACTTCTGCCCATACACGTTGAAGGCGCGCATTCTACCACGGAGCCATGGACGTCATGGAAGTAGCAGAAGGAACAATATACGAATAACATAAGAGACCTATTACAATATTTACGCAGAGACTGTATAAGATAGAGAATTATGTCCATATTCCTTAGCATTTCAAAAGCCATAGCGAATTTATTGTACCAAAAACATGAGAGTGTGAACGATGGAGCTAATCTCTACGTCTGATGTCCCATTAACTAGTAGGAGGCCTAGATTAGAAGATAAAAAAGAGCATGAAATAAGGAAATTTGCGGAGAGTTACGCTTTAATATTGAGGATCCATATGTATCCTCCGCTCCATCTTGATGTTGAACTTTTTGATTTCCTCCAACAAATAACGAAAATATGACGTTTACTAGGTCTGTCGTTTTCGACGTTTTCTATGACTCAAACACCCAGTACCTGCAATCTGAGTGCCTCAGTGTGTGTGTTCTATATAGTACTTACTAAAACTGTCAACAAGCCAACTGCACTGCTTTCATAACTTCTTATTTTATTCTGGAAGTGAGGTTGAGTTAAATTTGCTAATTCTTCATTGACACGACATTCATTCATTCCTTGCGCTATCATGAGTTCATCAATTCAATGTTAAATCAAATAATAATGCGTGACTGATTAAAATATGAATATGAAACGAATGCCTCACATAATACTCTCTGCAGTTTTGTCTGGAGTTGCCTAAATCACGAGGACAAACAGCTGCGAACTATCGGCTCCGATCATCGGCTCCGATGAACACGAAGGCGTCGAAAGTTAACCGAATGAAGTTTGTTTATCAACCTCGTATAGGTTCAATAATTTAAACACGCGTTGATTAACCACACCGAGGTTAAAGGAAAGTCGGTTTTGAGGCAATGTTCGGCGGCAGATCATTCATTGCTATTGAATTCCCTAAATCGAGCTTTTAGGCATCGACTTATGACTTGAATCATCTGTATCACCTGTCGCATTACTGATCGTCGAGCGACTCGAGAGGGCGCCAGCAAATGTTCCATTATCCCTGTCGCGTGCGAGATTGGCTCGGTAGGTTCTGCTTGTTCTAAGAACCCTTTGAGCAACACACCTTTCTTCTAGAGCCTTCGTAAGGAACTCTGACTAGCGAGGCTCTAGAGTCTTCCTATTATGTGCTTAACATCCGGCGAATACAGCTGCCTACACTTCGTGTCCACCGTTGTCGTTCAAAAGCATTACGTGCCCTACCCATCTTCTCTTCGACAGCTTCGCATATAGAACGACGTCTTTGAATTTTGATCGTTTACTTAGGTCGGAACTTCAGATCCCCTCTCTCAATTGTAGTACACAGGACACTCATACAATCGTGCTTTCGACTGCGCGTTCGACAACGCCGGGCAATCTTTCATTCTGCTTAGGATATG
Source organism: Angiostrongylus vasorum (assembly GCA_018806985.1). Taxonomy (NCBI): domain Eukaryota; kingdom Metazoa; phylum Nematoda; class Chromadorea; order Rhabditida; family Metastrongylidae; genus Angiostrongylus; species Angiostrongylus vasorum. Next base: position 194,211 of record JADANN010000242.1, read on the forward strand.
ATACGACTACATTATTGACGAGTAAGCTAGAGCAGGAAGAATCGTGGGGTTGAACATGCGGGCATGGGGTCGGACGTTCTTTATTCTCTTTACTTGCTCAACTCTGGAGTTACGTCGTTTATCTTGTTGATTTCCCAACTCATATAGACGTAAGTGAAAAATCCAGAGATATTTATTCCTCTGCGCATGGTTGTGACATATGAAACAAATCCATTCCTCATGAACACTGTTTTTGTAAGATTTATTAGAACCTTTCCACAGGAGTTATCAAAGTCAGCAAGCATTCGTTCCACCTGGTTAATGCATGGTGTTAAACGAACGATGTCAACAGGAAAGCGAAAATGGTGTAGCTGCCGACCATTGTTTTTTCACTGCCATGTTCTCCCATACCAATGCTCGGATGACGCTCTCGAGTATGGCGGTGAATAACCTGGACAAGATGCTGTCGCCTTGCCTAACCTCTTTTTTGAAGTCGATGTTAATATCATTGTAGAATGGTGATATCTTGATTGTGAAATTTTTGTACAGCTCATAAAGAATCTTTATATACTGAGCATGGACTCCCTGACTATCAAGGGCTTCCATGACTGCTTCTATCTCAGTTTAGTCAAAGGCCTTCTTTAAATCGATGAAAGTGATACAGGGCGGTTTTTCGTACTCTCAAGTGAGTCCTGTTATCGTGTGGATGCGGTCCATGGTGCTGCATCCTTTTCGAAACTCTGCTTGCTCACATGGCTGTCCTTCGTCCAGTTGTCTGCCAATCCTGTTTAGGATGTCTCGAGTGAAAGGTTTGTAGACGACAGACAGCAAACAAAGTGGGCGATAGTTGCCGATACCGTGGATGTCAGCCTTCTTGAGCAATAGCACGGTCTTGCTGTTCTTCCACTGAATAGGGACCTTGCATTCAAACCGGTAACGTGCGAACACCTGAGCCAGTCTGGTTACGAGGACTGGCGAAAGGTTCTTCAGGTGTTCAGATCTTATCCTGTCCGGACGTGGTGCTGTTCAATTTCTCACCGACGAAATAGCATGTCGGATTTCGGAACGAAGAACGGGTGGTACGACATATCCATCTTCTTTTATTTCATATGAGGGCAGGAAGACGTGGCTATTAAGGATATCCGAGAAGTAATCGTGAGTGATCTCCTCCATTGCCTTTCTAGAAGCTGTAAATGTTCCGCCTGGGCATCGGATTGCTATCTTCGCGGTTCCGTAAATGGCAAACTTTTGGTGAGCTTTGCGAATGCTTTCACTAATCTCTGCAAATTCGACCATAGTTGCTGCTCTTCTGTCTTTAAAATCTTCTTTTGTAGGCTTTTCACATTGCTTTGCAGGTTCATAGGTGAGTTTGTGGTTTCCTTTAGGTTGTGCGACTCCATATTGACTTATCAGCTCGAGTGTTTCTGGAGAGAGACTTCATATGGTGACTTTCGAACTCCAGCTTTCATAGCTCTAACGTAAACATCTTGAATGAGCCTATTGTATTCCACAACGATTTTGTCAAGAACGGCTTTTTTCCAGCAGCCTACCAACGAACTCAATAAAGTTTTAATTCATGCGATTTTGGAACTATTGTCCGAATTTAGCACCTTCTTCTTCTTTTCGTGAGAAATGAAACACTTTACGAAAGAGGTGATGGTCCGAACAAGTTTAAAACTTCAAGACAACAGCGAGACCGGTTAGGCAAAACTTTCAATATACTGTCATGAGGTCCATCTCACTATGGTACTCACTTTTGGGGGGACTCAAATGTCCAGTGCTGAGAATGACACCTTTAGATTTTCAAGCTACCGAGGATCCCCTTGGTCGTCATGATAGATAAACTCTTCCAGACGCTCATCCTGCTTGTTCCATTGTAATTCGTGGGTAATAATGTGACGTTTTTCAGACGCTTTTCTGGTCGCAGGTTAAATATTAAAGTCTCCAATGATGACCTTGAAGAATGTATGGTCTTCTCTGTAGAATTTCTCCAAGTCCATATAGAACTCTTCGACTTCTTCTTCTCCATACTTTGACGTCGGCGCGTAAACGGCGAAGATTGTCAAAGCCGGTATTGATCCACATCTTTTTTGATCGTAAACATCAGATTCGGATTCTAAGCTGCTCGAATGAATAGATGTTTATGGACAAACTCGTGTTGACGAGAACGCCGACACCGCCGACTCCTCTACTGTCGCATGTTCCGAGGAACAGTTCTTCTCCGGTGTTATAGACGGCGCTGAATGGGTGGCGTCGTCCCGTCTCGGCCAGGCGGATGATGCGGTACCCCATTCTTCTTGCATGTAAGATCAATTCTTCTATCGAGGACTCAGATGCAAGTGCACGTGCATTGTAGGTACAGATCATCACCTTGGTCCTTTGCGACTTAGACAAGTTAGAATGACCCTGAGATTTTAACAGCCTCTCAGTACTCGTCGTACTCTACGCTGCCAAATCGGGGCTTTTTTCTGGCTCAGGGCATGAGGCCCGTTTATTTTACTGTTTAATTTTTTTAATGCCTGCGCAAGGTTGCTGAGCTCCGAACGTTGGGGGTAGGGTATACTAACGGGTAGCTACCCAGTCTCGTCTACAGTAGACGTGGGCTTATTTGTTGGAAGTGACTCCTAACCGCTTCCCATATACCTCTCTATTACTTGAATGAAGGTTTTTGCCGAACTGCCGCGTAGAATACGATCTGCATAAACGAGAACGTATCCACGCAATCATGTACGGATACGTCCTCATAAATATAGTATGTGCCAAATAGGTACAACAGAAACACGAGAAACACACAGTGGATCCCCCTAGGTCCTCCTGAGTCCCAGGGAAGCAAATGTCACTTTTTGTCTGCGATTAACTCCCTTTCAGCTACCGGGAGACGCCCTAAGTTACCTCGCAACTAGCTAGCATTAGATCCCACTATGAGGTTATTCTAAGTCTTGGAAAGTTATCACCTTCTGCAAATACTGTTGGTTGTAGAACACCACAATGTTCTTAGGAACGTATATTGTTGAGGCTGCGCGCATAGGTTGTATGTGCAGTAGCTTGCAGTTAACAATATATGCTGTCACAATGTTCGAATGCTTGACTTCTTTTTGTTAGTTTGTTACGCTAATTCCATCCTTCGTCATAAAATTCCTCTTAAACAGAGTGAGATTTCTAAAAATGAGGGTCGCCCACGACCAATAAGCTCTGGAGATGGGCCATGAAGATGGTGCGAACGCAGAGGACAAAATGGGGTTCGAAGCGCAATTTTGCTCATGTCTCAGCATGTCTGTGGTTCTATTTCAAAATGGTGAGTGTGTAAAGAAGGCTGTTTGTGGGCAAATAAAAATTTGCGCATTAAGTTTCATCTGCTGAGGTTACGAAAGTGCTTGTTTGAGCAGACTAGATGTCAATTTGACCTGTCCAGGATCTGAACAAAGCGAAACTAGCAAAAAGTTAACTATTGTGGGTGAACAAGTGCTGTAATAACAACCTGGTGTTTGTCATCAAGCAAGCGTTGAACTACTGATCATGATTATTTGTTTATGTAGTTTATGAGATGAATAATTTTATACTTCTCTGACTATGCTGAGCTTTCGTTTATTCTCAAAATCCTGTAGATAAGCCAAACGGGTTTTCCTGGCGAGTAGTCTATATGCCAAGAAAGAAACAGTAATTGTTTTTGTGCAGCTCTCTCTTTTTGTTCAACACACTTATTTGATGCAATCCGCTCCCACAAACTCTAGTCACTCTTAGGTGCAAAAACTACGATTTCGAGCAGACGTTTCTATCCAGTTCACAGCATTCTGAATAAGCACGTTATATTTTTATTACAAGAGATCGCATGTGTTACAGTGCACGGATCCCAGCACTTCTTGCATTAGACTGATTTTTCTTGCATCTATCATACACGAAGGTCTTCGAAATTTTGCATGTGAGTGCGACTTATGCTGGAGTGTTTTCCCGGTTTCCTCACGAATGTCGTTAAATGCTAGTCGAGTCGATTCTAGCTGATTTTCTTAGTTCGCCGTGCTGAGATGTTCCACGAGCGATCTTGTCCCGATAAGTACTGTGCCAACTTCCTGATCTCGGAACGAGGCACCAAAATACGTTGCGGCTAATGCAGCAATGTATGGTGGTAGTTCAGCACCATATTTAATACTTTACAGAATGAAAAACTAGGCACAGGAGCGCAGCGACTACCTGATTAGTCTTTGCTGCATATCTGTCCGACTCTCGAAGGTAGATCTGTCCTGATTGCCGACCAGATGAAAGAAGATCTTTAATACACAGGCGTCCCTCTCTAACGTCTGAGGAAGTGCGAGTGGGAGTCGAGGAATTGCAAGGTTAAGGTGTTGTGATAGTGCTGTTTTTTTTAGCAAATTACCACACGATAGATTCTGCTCGCTTGTGTTTGCCTGTGTTTATCCGCTATTTACCACGCGGGTCTTTTGACAGGTAGTTTCACAGCGTGAAGCTCAAATTTAAGCAATTAAACCTCTATGAAGCAATAAGGGGTGCGTGAAGTGCAGCGATTACAGGCGCCCTGTAATATACATGAGATCGATCCCCGCGCCTCATGCCCACGAAGCTTTTCAACTCTGCGGGGTCTAAAAAATTGATATAGGACCTGCCCGGGAGGATAGCAGCACTGTCTTGATTACATCAGTAGGCCACCGCGAGTCACTTTAAAGGGCAGACATGCATTCAATCACCTCCAGCGATGCTCCAATGAAGTCAAATGTATGGCGCATCCATCAGGGGATTGATCAACGCCTAGAGCTTCAACCTTTTTTTGTGTAACAAGCTAGCAAAACAATTACAACATAGCGATATTAACAAATGTATCAAAGAGTAAGGGATAAGGCGAAAGAATACCATATGACTGGAACTAATACTGCTTAAACTGGTGGAAACTCAACACTCGAATTATTCCATATGAAATAAGAAACCAAGTTGGAGAGTGGAAGAGGATTACTCGTGCCAACTGAAGGATTATTGAATGACCACGTTTACATATGTTTTGCAGTGGAAGGAGTTTCGCAAGACACAACAACAGAGAGTTCTCGAGAAGAGTGCTAGAATTGTTGTGACAGTACAATCTGATAAAGCTGATCCAAAACGTATTGGGGCACTCTGGGGTAATTAAATTAGGTAAAGCATTATACACAACGCCTCGCGCATACAAAGTTTTACCGAAGAGAAGAAATCCGCACATTGCACGACCTACATTTCAACTACATCCATGGAAACGTATTAACTGATGCTGCAGAGTACCCAGGTAATCCTATCGCAGGTAATTTCTGCTATAAAAATGAGGGATTATAACACTCCTTGGCTCTGACAATATATATGAGAATACATAGATTCCCACCTGAAGAACTTGATTACTCTAATGATAACACGTCCCCGTAATAAAAGTACCTCAACATTACATTTTAGATAGATGATATACATCATTTCTTATATCAATTAACTGCTTAAGGTAGGTGTTAACTACCAGCTGTTTTAAGCTCAGTGTAATTCGATGAGATACCCAAGTAACATTCCGATAGAGCAATGCATTGCCAATAGAATGATAAACCACTTCTATGTTATTCACCTATACAGGTCTCAAAAAAATCTAGGAATATGAAAAGGATAAGGATATAGCGTTCGGCATTAATCTAGATCCTTACGATGGACCATGCATAAGGCCCCCATTAAATATCGTATCGATGGAATGAATTTTTACCAAACAATAACTTGTGCGGGCGTACCAATGTATAAAAAAAAAGAAGTAGGAAGTCAGTGGTTTCATCATATCACGTAAGTCCGATAGTGTTTAAACCTCAGGAATGGGAAACTGGTGAGCAGAGAGCACAGGATAGAACCAACAACCATGTGTGTATTCAATGAAACCCCTAACCACTGCGCCACAAGCACCAGTGGGCGATCGCTAGGTTCTATAAATTGTTCGTCGTAATTCTCAGTGGCGTCATAATGTACGACATGCTCCTAAGGAATCGATCAACTGAGGATGCTTTATTCTTTTATCCCAGGGATATTAAGAAATGCAGAAGTATATCCCCCGTCCAAAAACTCTTTCTTATCATTTACACATGAACTAGCGATCTTCACTAGTACCGAACAAGTAGTTCAACAAGACAACTGTTATGCAGCTTTCTTTACCATATACATTGAAAAAAAAACACTACGGATGCTTGCACGTGCCTAGTGTACTCCACACTTAGTAGTTGTAAAGATGTCAAAAGCAATGTTCAAAATTGGCCCGAAACAATTCAGAACAATTTACAAAGTGAATAAAATTGCCCAAGTAGATCTATAAAATGCTTCTGGAAAGCATGAACGGTAAGGGGTAAAATTTTAGATGGCTTCCATCCTTTTAGATGGACACGAATGGACATTACAAGTTCCGTTTGTTAACAGGCAGTAAAAAATTACCACATGGTCTCCACAATTAATGGTTTACCTCTAGTAAATCAAAATTTGTTTGCTTCATTTTTTGCACCCTATTTTGGCATCAATAAACCACGCTTGGAGTGACCAACAGGACATCGCCAAATGTAGGCAAATACAAACAAAAATGTTGTTATCATAAGAAAACGCTAAAATTACCTATTCGTGTAACAAAAAGAGAGATGGGTCACATTTAGCAACAAGAAATAATTGATTTCCTTCATGCGATTTGTTCAGTAGACTACGACAATGTTCAGGAATATCAGGAATTTCTTCCGGTTGATTGAGCTTTGAATCGAGATTAACGAACCTAAACTATATTTGTTTTTCATTGTACTTCGTCAAAAGACATACTTTTAACCAGATTTCGTTTGTTTTTAGACAAAACAATGCTTACAAGCGCTTATCTGACATAACTTCCCCTAAACCGAAAATGCAATAATGTAGGATACTATAGCAGCAACTTGACGACTTAAAGCAATGTCATTACAATCTCTACTAAAACAAACGGAAAACAGTAGAACTTTATGACGAAAAAGTGGGAAGTGAAACAAGCGAAACAATGAAACTTGACTTAGAGAGCAATAACAAAGAAATATATAAAGGAACACCGTTACTTACTTGCCATCGTCTTGTCGAAGGATTGTGTACCAATGCCGCCCTCTCCATGGAGGGAAGTAGCTCTTGGTCGGAACATTGACAATAAGTGCATGTAAATTTTCGAAACGAATCCGCTCTACTGGCATTCGACTATCGAACCAAGCAACCAAAAAGGAAATCATTGTTATAGTAATAGTAGACACAATTTAAGTAACAGTACTGCAAATGTTATGAAGTCGTTGTGACTATTTGCACTACAATTGAACTATTACCACATACAGGATTGCTTCCTGCTACATCGAACTACGAATTCACACTAGCCCTTCGCTCACCTTGAAATCATACTTATCCAAGGCTGACATCAATACGTTCACGTCGTAATTACCGAGTCCAAAAAACGACCTACAAAAAAATGTGGAGAAAGCGTCAAAACAAGGAGCTAAACAACTCAATAAGTGGCAAATTACAAATAACAATGAATACCTGTGTGGATTGAACCATCGACTGCCATTGAGGGCGTAACATATCTCATCTAGCGAATGAGATGTAAACTGCGGTTTTTGAAACAAGGCATTCAAGGCATGTACGAGGCACATCTGTCTTGATTGTCGCTCATGATACATCTGCAGATTTCTGAACGGCCGGCAATACTTTTCCTTTATTCGTATTCACCTTTACTCGTCAATAACGATATTAAGGATGAAACCTTTAAAAAAATTACGAATCGTATATAAAGCGTATATTTTTGGGCAATATACTCCGTACTATTTAGTTAAACAACAAGCTAGATAAGAAATTCATAGCACAGCAATACAACCGAGATGAAACCAATGCTCCATTCTGGACAACAATCAACGAATTCAATATGTTAGCATACACAAGTTCAAAGTTCATCTTTATCATCGGCAGACGCTCCATCGGCACCACCGCCTGCTTCCTTATAAAGTTTGCTAATAATTGGTTGCACTTTACTTTCTAAATCTTTTTTGTGTTCATGAAGATCATCAACGGAAGCATCGCGATTGCTTTCCAGCCAACTTATTGTCTCCTCAACTGCTTCTTCAATAACTTTTTTATCGTCAGGATCTAATTTTCCACCAAGTTTCCCATTATCAGCAATCTGGTTCTTCAACGAGTATGAATACGACTCCAGCTCATTACGCGCTTCTACCTGTTCTTTAATCTTCTTGTCATCCTCCGCGAACTTTTCAGCATCGCTGATCATGCGTTCAATATCTTCAGGACTTAGTCTGTTCTGATCATTCGTAATGGTAATCTTGTTCTTGTTACCGGTACCTTTGTCCTCCGCAGTAACGTGAAGTATTCCGTTGACATCAATTTCAAACGTGACCTCTATCTGAGGCACACCTCGAGGAGCCGGAGGGATATTGGTCAAGTCAAATTTGCCGAGTTGATGGTTGTCTTTAGTCATTGGACGTTCACCTTCATATACCTGGATGGTAACAGTGGGCTGATTATCAGCAGCAGTGGAGAAGACTTGCGACTTCTTAGTTGGGATCACAGTGTTACGAGTAATAAGTTTTGTCATCACACCTCCAACGGTCTCTATTCCTAGCGTAAGCGGATTGACATCAAGCAGCACGATATCTCCCGTGTTTTCTTCTCCGCTAATAACCCCAGCCTGTACAGCTGCACCATAGGCCACAGCTTCATCGGGATTGATGCCACGCGACGGCTCCTTCCCATTAAAAAACTCCTTAATTAGCTGCTGAACTTTAGGAATACGGGTCGATCCTCCGACCAAAACAATCTCATGTACGTCTTCCTTCTTAAGATCCGAGTCTTCTAGAACTTTTTGCACTGGCTTCAGCGTAGCACGAAAGAGATCCATATTTAGCTCCTCGAACTTGGCACGAGTCAATGTCTCTGAAAAATCCTCTCCGTCATAAAGCGACTCCACTTCAACTTTCACTTGATGCTGCGTTGACAGTGCTCTCTTGGCTTTCTCAACTTCCCGACGAAGTTTCTGCACTGCTCGATTATCCTTCCGAAGGTCTTTGCCGGTCTTCTTCTTGTACAGTTTAATAAGGTACTCCATTACACGTTGATCGAAGTCCTCTCCTCCTAGATGAGTATCACCGTTCGTGGCTAGCACTTCGAATACACCGTTATCGATTGTCAGCATAGACACGTCGAACGTTCCCCCTCCAAGATCGAAAACTAGTATGTTACGCTCTCCTGAAAGGTAGAATTTGACTACGGACAATGATGTATCGCATTCTGTGCATTTAACTGAAAACGAGAATTTAACCCTCATTTCAAGATTAACGCATTCAATTACGAATTACGTAGAAGTACCTAATTCTCCTATTCGGTGAACTCTGTTCGAAAAGTGATATAAAATTAAATTACTTTTAGGAATTCAGCTGCATTATACCCGCCTTCTCTTTTGTCCAGCCCATATGCGATGGCCGCCGCGGTTGGTTCGTTGATGATTCGAACAACATTCAATCCAGCAATCGTTCCGGCGTCTTTTGTGGCTTGTCGCTGAACATCGTTAAAGTAAGCAGGCACAGTGACTACTGCATCCTTCACTTCTTTGCCAAGATACGACTCGGCAATTTCCTTCATCTTGGTCAGCACCATAGCTGAAATCTCCTCCGGGGCGAACTGTTTTGTTTCCTTGCCTACTTTGAGAACGACGTGAGGCTTGTTGTGTTTATCTTGCACCTAAAACAAACGTTATTCTATAAAGGAACACATTCACTTGCATCCTCAAGTCTGTCAATTATTACGGTGGGTTTTACTCTATCCAGGCAATTACTGTGTTTAGGGTACATGATGAACAAAGCACTCTATAAAACGGCTTTAAAGCATAGCTATGCATGCCTGCATGCAACAGATAAGGGTATGATAGTCGAAGCATAAAGTAGGAGACTTTAAAAAAACAAAAAGAGACCCATCAGATCCATAACCTTGAGTTACAACCAAAAGTTATCATGGACCTGCATCATTGAAGAACTCAGCTTAGTTATTAACTGGTTCATTAACATACTGTACCGTTTACAAAACCCAATCTATTAAACTAATGATTTTCCAGATTAATATTACACACAAACCTTAAACGGCCAGAGCTTTATGTCATCCTGTACTGTCTTGTCATTGAAATCACGACCAATTAGTCGTTTCGCGTCGAATACAGTATTTTCTGGATTGATGGTAAGTTGATTCTTGGCAGCGTCACCAATCAGGCGCTCACCAGCTTCCCCCGAAAATGCCACATACGACGGAGTGATACGATTACCTTAAACAGATACTCTTGCAAGTAAATCTAGGTCCCGTGTGATACGACCAAAAAAAAGTGTCACCTTCAACGCAATTAGTTTTACTTCCGAGTTACTAGCTGAACACCATTCAGCATTAAAGGCATAACCACATCGACACTATTAAAAAATTTTAAGTAACAACTTATGGTTCATTTTATCAAGTATTTGTAGTAGGTGGGGCAACATCTTCGTTCATCTTAATACATACGAAAACAATGGGCGTCTGTAACAAACAGGCAGATCTGACCCACTTTACGTTGAAGAGAAACTTGCTCTTCAGTGAACTGAGAACTCCTGAAACCCACCGCAACTTAAACTTGAGAGGTGAATCGTTATCATGGTCAACTCCTCTCACCTCTCAAACTGGTTGAATAAAGAACTGATGATTACATTACACTCGGTGGGTTCCTTCAAAAGTTTTATTATCGAAATGAACAACATTCAGATGAGCGCGATATCCACGAAAGAAGAACGATGAGTTACTCTCTGTGAGTGGTCTCTTCTTCGTCTCAATAATTCATCATTTTAAGCACATTGTCTAATTTGATTTGGAGAACGCTTCATGCGCAGAACGGTCACGCTGTACATGAACCTACTGCCGAGATGACCAGACGACTTGTGTAACAAACGTGTCTGTGTCAGACACTGTTCTCTAGTTCTTTGCAGACGTTCCAAACAAAAGAACTTGAAAAGACACACCTTGATCGTTTGCAATGATCTCAACACGACCATTTTTGTATACACCAACACAGGAGTATGTGGTACCGAGATCAATACCAATAATAGTCCCATACTTGACATCTTTTGTTTCTTCTTCACAATGGACGCGTCCTGCATGTAACAACAGGAATCCGAACAGAAAAGCAGACATCATTGCTCTTCGAACCAATGTTTTATAATCGACGCCCTAAAAGCTAGGAAGTAAAAACTGTTTTACAGAAAACCCCTCATTTTTTTACTATGATGCTCTGGGCGGTTGCAGTTGACAGAAACGAGAACGAAGTGACGAATTCATTACTTAAACCAACCACACGGCCTGCAGCAGCAAAGCACTTCGCCGGCAGGCAAACCGACCAACGAGGTCAGCGACGCACGCCGAGTCCACGTGTAACAGGGTCACCGAGGTGGCCGCACAGCCTGTCTGATTGTCTCCGCTCAACGCCGCCGTCAGAGACGCAGAGGGCGCTCGTAGATCGCGGACCGCCCGCTCGCTCGGACGGACGCGCGGTGCCGCTGATCTGCCGACCAGAGCGATGCCGATGGCGACGATCAGTCCGTTTGCTGGGCAGCACCACGTCACCGGGTGCATGACATTCATGCGGAAGATTTCACGTAATGTAGCCATTTGGGTACCGCCTCGCGTGAAAACGTTAGGAATAGTGACAGTTTTTTTCTTCGGGTAGTTGAATATTGCACCAAATAAGTGCTAGAACTCTTGCGCTATCCAATATTCCAGATAATATGTTTCACTACTAACCTTCTGAACGTCGGCGAACAAGGCACTAAGTATTGCAGTGATCACCTGTCACCTGTATCAC
>JADANN010000243.1:0-61551 GCA_018806985.1 Angiostrongylus vasorum
AACAACGTACTGTTCCCACAACTAACATTCTGACAATTTTGAATACGGAATGAAAAGGATAAAGGATATAGCCCTCGCCGTTGATCAATCCCTGAGGTATGCGCCATGCATGCAACTTCTCTTAGTATCGTTGGAGGTGAGTAAAGGCATATCTCGCCTTTATGATGACTCACAACTTGAGTACCAATTTGTTTACCCCGGAGGGATGGAAAGCTTGGTGAGCCACTAGCGCGGCGATAGATCTTAAGTGTGTCGCAGGGCGCCTCCGACCGTTGCGTTACACGCACCTAGGTGAACACGCAGTGACATCATCAAAAAGGTGATAAATTCCCAAGACCAAATTCTCTAAAGTAGGCGAAAATTTCACATGCACTTTGAACGACAATAGTAATGCACTAGGGTAAGGAAAAATATTTCGCTGGAAATGTACAGAGGCCGATATAAAGAATCAACACGATAGAGAACTTGTGGCACCAGAGACCTATAGAAGAAATTCAATATTGCCTGTGAACTGACTGCGAATTGAGGTCACCCATATACTTCAACCACTGAAAGGGATACTGCTTTAAGACTCTGGAGAGGTGCACTACCAGTTACAAGCAGTAATGAAGTGTTGTATAAGTAACACTTAAGCCGTACTCTCGTATGCTTAAACATTTCGTCACCGCGTCACCGAAAGCCTACAAAGGTACATATCTAAATGTGCGACAAACTATGCAAAAAAAGCGGTTTAACTTACTTGATTCAAGCTTCGGTCAGAGAGGCGGAGTGTTCAAGGTACTTAACACCTTTTATCTCTTCTGACAATGCCAATCCTTGTGTTTGGCGAAAAGATGTCAACATCCGCTCTCGTAGCCTGTACAAACTTTCAAAAATTGTCTAAGAAGACTAATTTTGAAAGTTCACATTTCACGAAAGTACAATAGATAGGAGAGAGCAGTTACAATAACCTAACTTATTTTTTATTTAACAAACGAAATTTATGGCAAAGTTGCGAAAAAATCTGTAGTTCAGTTAGCTGTATTTAGCAAAATGTGCAGCGCCATTCAATTTGTAGCACACTTGTTTGAGAACGCATCAGCAGCACTGAACAAAAAAATCTGAGTAACACTGAACTGATGCATCGGTAGCCCGTGCAACTCACTGTACAGGCAAGAAATGCAATCAAACACCTTTCTAGATTTAAATTCTCATCTTCTTCCTCTTCAGTTACGAGCTTCGCCAAATTTTTCTGGTTGATTTCCAATTTTTTTCTTTGTACTGAAAATTTTGCTGTTTTAAGACTTGCTTCAGGCATATTATTTATGGCCAATAGACAGCCATACGGCGCTTGAAATGCTATTTGGAGTTATCAAAGCACACAGCACTCATCTCATGCAGTTCAGTTAGCCGCAATGGTGCACGCACCACGCGTGTGGCGCAGCGATTGCTATGACTTGCGCCTAATGAATTGCATGGATTAACGAAAGATTCCCATGATTGAACGGCATCTCCCTAGCTGAGCATTGCGTTCTACGTATCCTATCAAAATTGCGCCTCTTATTCCAATTCTAAACGGTTTCTTCTTAACCGAAAAGTATTGAGAAATTGCGTCCAAATGGATTTTTACAACAGTACTCTTCACATCGTACTAGCCTAGAACTAGAGCCAAATAAAGAGCGACCTATCCATCGCAATCACATGTTTTCTGAGAACGAAATAAGCGAAAGGATATTGATTTTACAGCACAGACCTTGTGCAGACTGTTGGCTAGAAATAATTTGCGTCAAATGTAAAGGAAAATGTGAATTAAAATATGTTTCTGTCTTCGTCCACCTAAATAAATTGAACGAGAATTCACAAAAAATCTCAGTCTCAAACCTCACATTTTGTATGGCGTTTGTCATTTGCTTCCAATTATAGCAGGAAGGTGCTATCGTCACCTTCTTCACTGTTGAAATTTGTCTCGTTCAAGTTGCTAGAATCGATCGGATTCCTTTTATTCGTCGATTTATCCATGCAACCTGAACAAATGCATCTTATTTCACAGAAAAGCTTCACTTCTAAGTTATTAGAAACAGCAACTGAATTGCTAAAATTTATAAAACACAATGTGTCAAAAGAAACAAATGGGTTTTTTCAAAGCGGAAGTAACAGGGAAAGCCTAACTTGTTACATAAACAAAAACTTCACATCCCTTTAAGTAGAGGAAGTACGCTTTCAAATAAAATGTTCCTTAAGTTGAAAAAATTATAACCATCACCAACAAGGAAAATACGAAGAAATAATGAGGTATCTCGGCAGTAAAAGGACTGGCAGAATACTGACTACAGTAGTGGCTTACGCCGTCTGCATTCCTTGTGCCAAGACAGACGAAAACAAATGGACTCCTTTATAAAACGTACCTGAATACGCTTGAAAAGTGAGGCATGCTTTAGCTTCCTCTCTTCTTGTCAGCAAAGCGTAAGATCAGCTAGAAAAGCAAAAAGTTTAGGCCAAATCAAATATCAAACTTGGTAATTGTAGTCAGCAATAAAGTGTACAGAGGATCGTCTCAAGACGCATCACGCTTTCGGGCGGTCATTATTTAGTGCTCGTTCATGCAACTGATCATTGCACATAGCAACATTCTTCGTTCTCTAAGCACTTTCTTTGGCACATTTTTCGAATTCACTTTCATTTTGATTGTTTGTTTTACTATAGAGGCCTTCGGTTTTTAATGCAAACAACAATTTACCGCTCCATAGATAGATATCACCAATCCAAATAATACATAATGTGCCCCACTGTGATGATCTTTAAATACGTAATACGTATTATAAAGGGATGCGTGTGACGTAATGGTCGGAGGCGCCCTGCAATACACATGGGATGGATTCTCAAACTCCAGGCTCACCAAGCTTTCCATCCCTTCGGGGCCGACAAATTGGTACCAGACTTCTCTGGGAGGATAGCACCACTGGGTCGATACATCGGTAGGCCACTTCTATCATTATAAAGGCCAGATATGCATTCAATTACCTCCAACGTTGCTTAATGAAGTCGAATGCGTGGCGCATTCCTCAAGGATTGGTCAACGCTGAGAGCTTCCTTCTTCATACCTTATTTATTCATAATAAACAGCATCACTACAGTTCACTGAATGCGTATCTGGCACGTACGACGGTTACCGGTGGTCTACCGATTTATGAAGTCAGTGCTTTTGTTTTCCTAGAGCAATCTAGCAGAAATCTGTTGAAACCGGAAGTATGAACTGCTCGGTGAGCCTGAGCCGTGTAATCGAGTCAAAGACCAAACGTCTGTCTAGAGTGGCATTCGGAAGAAAACAAATTTTTGTAACCAACTACATAATCATTTGTCAAACAAGTAGCTGCTATCAACAATCTAATGGGATGTCTATCACCACTTACGCTGATAGGGAAATAATTTTTTTGCAAAAGATTTCGACTGCCGATTATACTTGGGAGACACCACTCTGAAGAGAATGTGCCGATCAGCCAAGGAAAACACATGAAAGCTCTGCTATATTTTAAATCCACACTCCCACAGCGAATTACCTAAATTGGAGGCCTTACAAGACCAGTCCTCCTTATAGATACCAGCATACAATGCACGGCCGCTTGGGCTTACCTCATAAAGGATTTAGATTTCGGCCATACGAGCATAACATCTCCATTCCGAAGCAAAACTAAATGCTCTGTAAAAGGCAATGCTTCTAGTCCACCCCACATACACAGCTTCGATGAAACACACGTGTGTTGTAGACGTACTAATTTTGTCTGATTCCGAAACCGCACTGAGCTGAATGCGACCAAAGAGGCTGCACAATTCTGCGGGAGCGCTGGTAAGTAAAGGATTAAAATAAACACTGGAAACCGACAAATCGCTGAAAAACCAAGCTAACTTGACCACAAGCACAGACTGAAAACTAGCCTACTTCGTAAGACGAGGATTAAACAAGTACTAGTTAAATCAACGCAATTGGCTAATGGGAAGGAACAACAATAGTTAGACAACATTAACTACCAAAGAAATTAAGCTCTTCGAACCAATACTGAAACTAAACCAGACGACGGTTACACTGTAATGTTCACAAACACCCACAATGATACAGAGCTATAAGAATGGTTAGGACACAATCCGCATTTGAAGCACAGCGAGTCATAGTGTATGTCCATAGATTGTTAAAGAGAAATATCAACAACACTATGGTCAGAACCACGAAAATTGATAAGGTGCAGGATCCTGGAAAGCGTTTCAACGTCGCCCCATCCACACATTAGGGCGGCAGAATATAAAATGACACACACAACAACGCCTTAATCGTTGACTACGACCATGTACTCAACAGAAAGCATTGAATACTATTCACCTAATGTTATCCTTTTATCTGCTGATTACTACAACTTTTTAGGCAAGGGTACGACGTGAAATACAACCCCAACGATGCTGAGATATTTGCAAAACTTGGAATACAGGCCAAATTATACCACGATTAGCCTTTCCTGGGTCTCGCGTGTTAAACAGTGGCACCACTGATGCCCTCGTTTTGTGTTTTTTTTCAGCCAGTTCTCTATGTAACGCTCCCATCAGCAATCACACGTCAAAGGGATTGATCTGGTGAACACAAATCAGCATTGAACCCAATGAAGCCGAGGCTGTGCTATAAATCACAATGTCTTCACTTTTTATTTAGTTCGCTTATTTCCACCAATACAGTCTGGCAATCAAGAGGATAGCGAGCAGAATTAACAAGAAGAGTATGATGATGTTCGCCATGTAGTGAATTGTCTCAAGCGTTGACCTAAAATGTTGAGCAAGAAGACAGAGAAAGTGGACAGCTTGTGAAGCGGCTTGTACATCTCCAGTTCCCCCGATGAAGACGTCGAGCTTTCTAAACAAAAAATTACGGAAAAGCAATTTAAGCACACCGTAAATTTATGGATGAGAAAGGTAGACGAAATTCCAAGGCATTTGATTTGCAATAATTTCAATTTTTGAAGGAAGCCTACCTTGAGAAACTCAGTACTAGTGTGACTATCGAAAAGAAATGCGTTCACATTCGTGACATAAGTACATCCACGATTTGAACGGCATCAGTATCATCTGTATCACCTGTAGTCCCGATAATCGTCGAGTGATTCGAGCAGGTGTCATTAAGTCTTTCATTTTTTCCTGTCGCGTGCAAGAGTAGCCCAGTAGGTTCTGCTCGCTCTAGGGACTCGTTGAGCATCATATCTTTCTTCTAGGCTTTTCGTGAAGATCTGACCATCGGGTCGCTGGTCTTCCTCCTGCAGTACTCTTGACATCCCGAAGAATCCAGTCACTAACGGCTCCTGTCCATCGGTTGTCATTCATACGCATTTTCATCCTGCCTGGGCAGCGACCATGTTTCTGGCGCATACTTTAACGCAGGGAGAATCGTGGGGTCAAAATGGTGAGCAAGGAGTCGGCTGTTCATTGTTCTCTTCACTACATCCTCAAAGCTCTTGAAAGCACTCCAAGCCGCTCCTTTCCTTCAGCTAAACTCTGAAGCTAAGTCGTTAATCATGTTGATTTCCCGACCTAGATAGACATAACTGGAGCACTCGAGATATTCATTCCCTTGAGCGTGAATGGGGCGTAGGAAAGCAATCCGTTCTTCAAGAACATCGTTTTTTGTGAGATTTAGTCGAAGACCAATCATTCCACAGGCTTTATCAAAGTCGGCAAGCATACGTTCCGCTTGGCTAATGTTTGGTGTTATAAGGACGATGTCATCAGCAAAGCGAAGATGATGTAGCTGCCGACCATCGAATTTCACTCCCATATTATCCCATTCCAATGTTCGCATGACGTTCCGGAGGGTGGCGGTAACTAATTTTGGCGCGATGGTATCGCCTTGCCTAACCCCTCTTTTGACGTCAATGTTAATATCGTTGTAGAATGCTGATATCTTGGTTGTGAAATTTTTGTACAGCTCACGAAGAATGTTTATGTACTAAATACTTACTCCTTGACTATTAAGGTCTTCGATGACTGCTCCTATCTCATTTGAATCAAAGGCCTTCTGTAAATCGATGAAAGTGGGACAGAGACGTCTTTTGCACACTCGCGATACTTCAGTGAGTCTTGTTATCGTGTGGAAGTGGTCCATCGTAATAAGTCTTTTTCCGAAAGCATGCTTGCTTACATGACCGTCCTCCTAACATCCTGTCAGTCCTGTTTAGGGTGACTAGAATGAAAAGTTTGTACACGACAAACAGCAAGCAGATCGGGCGATAGCTGCCGATATCGTGTATGTCACCCTTCTTGAACAATAACACGGTTCGTGCCGGTCTTCCACTGAGTAGGGACCTTGCATTCAAACAGGTAACGTGTTAAGAGCCGAGCCAGTGTGTTAATGAGTACTGGCGAAGGGTTCTTCAGGTGTTAAGATTTCATCTTGTCCGGACCTGGGTGCTGTTCGATTTTTCACCCACAACATATCCATTCTCCTTTATTTCATACGACGGGAGGTGGTCGTGGCTATCAAAGAGATCAGAGTAGTATTCGTGTTTTCTCCATTGCCTTTTCTGGACGCTGTAACTGTTCCGTCCGGGCGTCGCAGTGCAGTCATCTTGGTCTTGTAATTGGCGAAGCTTCGGTGGGCTTTGCGAATGCTTTTCCCCAGCCTCTGCAGCTTCGAACCATTACTGCTGCTCTTCTCTTTTCAAGATCTTCTTTTATCGCCTGTCTGCATTGTTTTGCAGTTCGGACATTAGTTCTCGTTTGCTTGCAGCTCGTGCGATTCCACGCTGGCGTACTAGCTCGAGTGTTTCTGGAGACAGACGTCTCTTGGTGACTTTCGAACTCTGAGCTTCCATAGAGCTAACGTGAAGATGTTGAATGAGCCGATCGTATCCTTCGTCGATGTTATCGACAACAGTATCTTCTCAATACCCGACTAATTAGTTGAACAGGTCCCATTTTATTGTGGTTTCGGACTTTGCTTTTTGAATTTGGCGGCTCTTCCTTGTTTCCGCAAGAAATCACATTTTGCACGAAAGAGGAAGTGGTCTGATCACGTGTAGTATTTTGGGATAACAGTGGCATTTGTTAGGCAAAACCTTCGGTTTACTATGGTGTGGTCTACTTCGTTATGGTACTCTCCACTGGGAGAATCCCTTGTCCAGCGTTGAAGGGCGGCTTTTGGAATTGCGAATTACGATGTCTTGGTAATCATGATAAACTCAAGGATCCGCTCACCTTGTTCGTTCCATTCTAATCCGTGGGTCCCTAATGTGGCGTTCCTCAGACGTTCTTCTTTGTCCAATCCCTAGCGTTAAAATCTCAAATGATGACCTTAAAGAATGCATGGTCTTCTCTGTAGAACTTCTCCGAGTCCATATAGAATGCTTCGACTTCTTCTTTGTCATAGTTCCATGTCGGCGCGTAAACGATAAAGATTGTCGAAGCCGGAAATGATCTACATCTTTTTAATCGTAAACGTCCGATTCGGGTTGCCAGCTATTCGACTAAGTCGAGGTTTATGGCCAAACTCGTACTGAGGAGAACGCCAACGTCCGTGACTCCTCTACCGTCGCATGTTCCGAGGAACAGTTCTTCTTCGGTGTCACAGACGGCGTTGAATTTGTGGCGTAGTCTCGTTTTGGCCAAACGGATGAGGTTGTACCTTATTTTTCTCGCTTGCATGATCAAGTCTTCTATCGAGAACTCGGATGTATGTGTTCGTCCGTTGTAGGTACAGATCGTCACCTTAGTTCTTCGCGATCCAGGCAGCTTCCATTGGCTCTGAGATTTTAGCAGCCTCTCCGTACTCGTCCTACCCAACACTGCCGAATTGAGGGCTCTTTCGGAGTCAGGGGGAATGAGGCTCGTTTCTTTTACTGTGTTTTGCATTTTGATAGCCACGTATGGCTTGCTGGGCTCTGAACGTGGGGCTGGGTATACTCATGGGTAGCTTGCCACTCTCTCCCATAGTGGACGTGGAGCTTATTTGTTGGAGGCGACTCATAATCGCTTCCCACGTATTTCCTTTTCACTTGATTGTAGACTTTTGGCCGAATAGACTCTTAGAATGCAATCCGCACAAGCGAGAACGCACCCATACACGCTTGCATGAATACGCGTCGTAAATACAGAAAGTATGTGCCAAATCGGCACAGCAGAAGCAGGGAGTCCATCCCCTGGATCCACCTGTGTCTCAGGGAAAAATGCGGTCGTTTTTGGTACGCGATTAACTACCTATCCTCCACCTAGTGACGCGCCACGTATCCTCCCGATTAACCGGATAGAGATCCCCCATATGAGGGACCTCCATGGACGGCTTCGGTAGGGGCTAATAATAGCATCATTACTAATCTTAACGACAGCGACGATGTGCTTAAGACTCGAGTAGTGCCCCTTTACGCTCCGGTTAAGTAGATATCTTTCGTCAGCTTAATTAGAAAAGAGTTCTGAATGGAAATTTCAGCGCTGAATTCCAAATGAACAACATCATTGAGGTACTGGAGGCCTGCAACCCAGAAGTAGACCACCTCGTCCCGAGCATCCCATTAATATATGTCCAGTAAATATATGAAACTGCTACACAAAAGAGAAATCTGATTTACCGGAGTAGGCGACACACCGTTTCAAAAAGCTCTCGAAACTAATGAATATGTTGGAAAGCACGAGAAGCAACGTGCCGAATGAGAAAGACTTCAACCCCGCAGCTGCAAAGCTGCCACTTGTTCCTACTCTGGAATTTAAAGAAAAAAATGTGAGAGTGAAAAGTATTTTGGGAAGCTTTCAATTGTTTGATGTACTGATAAAAGAAGGATGATTTCCTCAAAATGAACTGTTTCCTTGACGCTATATAGGGAAAAGCAAAACAATTCGTCATACTCTACGAACTATCTTAAAAAACATATGCTTTAACTGTATCGCATTTAGAAGAAAAGTATGGAGAGTTATAAGCTGTTGGCAATCAACCGTCACAAGGAAACACACCTCCCAAATCAGAAGCAGTTGTCAAGAAGACCAGGAAAGAGAGCAACTTAGTCATACCATAACGCTGGAAGGGTAACATCCGAACAACACGTTCCTACAGCTACAAATAGTTGGGAAGTTTGCGGAGAACAGCCACGGCTATGCTTTACAGAAAGTTATCAATGGGATGTTCGAAATTGAAAGAAATGGTAAGTAGAACTAGGGCATCAAGCAGAAAAAGAACTACCACCGGAGTGGAATATGGACATACGGAAAATGAAAGCCCACGGCAGGCTCACACAGCTTTTAGAGAGGCATTAATTAACACAAAGGAAATAGTCCTCGTCTTCTGCGAAAACGTTGGGCATGCAACGAATGAGAACGCTGAAATACAAGCACGCGATGAAGGTCCACAACTCAAAAGAATACGGAATCTATGCTGTCGTTGCCAATCAAGGTGAGACTAAAGAATTGCTTGCAGAGGTAGGCCTCACCAAACGTACAACCAACGTGCAAGTCACACCACCATTTGCAGGATACGAGAGTTTCCAACAGAAGAAGAACACGAACCTTACCAAATGTTTTTCGCAGAAAATGAATATTTTTTAGAGTAAAAAATTGTCACCGCCTGTGATAAAATTTCATATCTGTTATTCTATTATCGGAAATCTAGATCTAAGCACCAGCACTGGTTTGGCACTGTTGAATCTATGGGCAAAAGTCAACGTGGAAGGACTCAATGTCCGACTCACTCGGAGAACATTCAGAAGGTGAGGAAAGTAAATAAATTAGTACCGCAAGAATTGAATGACGATCGAAGAGTTTGCTGTCATGAAGTCTGCTCTGCGCTTCTTTTGTGCCATAAAAACAACTTCGGTTCTTAGTCGCACAGCTCGATGAATAGTGGACCCAACTAGCTGCAGTAGTTGTACCAACGTGAAGCTTCCAAATTATTCCAGTTCTAGGCGACTTATAAGACACATCAACAACTTCGGCGTATGTGTCGAGCACCAGATGGTAGAAAAAAGTCTAATCTTTGCAGTGACGCTCGACGAAGCGTTGTATATTCGTAGCGTAAAATGAACGGTTTAGTGCATATCACTCTGCCTCACTCACAATACTTACCGAACTTCTCACTAATCGACTGCCAGGTCTTTCGAATACCTAAACAACAACTAGCAAGAATGATATTCAAGAACCAAATCGCTATTAAAATTTCCTTCCAAGAACCCATCACTTCCACAACTGCAGAATTCAACGCTGTCACTAAACTTAAACCTTGTTGGAAGAGATACGCGAGCCATAACGATTTATATTTTAATTAGTAAAGTAATGCTTGTTCCCAGTTATAGCATTTCCATCCAAACCTGCCTTTATCTTCGTGCAAACCTAATCCCTACAAGTTGATTCGACCTAAAATTTCGATCACGTTAGTGGTGTGAATGGCCACACTTTGAGGAAAAAGACAAAGAGTTGACGTCATTAGAGCGCAAGACGTTGAAAAAAAGTAGTGTACTTTTCGTGATCCACGAGCGTGCTCATTAGACAACCTTCCAGATGCAACACAAAAGAATAGGGAGATTGCTAGAGTAACACTTCTACTAGCATGACTAGCGATTAGGTGATATAAGCAAATCTCTTCCAAGAGATAAAACAGTCACTGAGACACGACATACTTTACCACTTCCGTAACGCTTACAGAGCAGTGGTAAGAGACGCCCTAAAATGCATGTGTGATTGATCCGCTCTTCCCAAGTTCATCGAGCCTTCCATCTGTCCGGGGTTGGCAAGTTTTTACCAGGCTTTCGTGGTAGGATAGTAAAACTGGCTCGATACATCGGTTGGGCACCACCAGTCGTTGCATAAGCCGGATATGCATTCAATAAGCTCTAACGATGCTTAGTGAAGTCGAATGCATAACGTGTCCCTTATGGATTGATCAACACCGAGACTTTCATTATTTCTTCTTTACTTACTTAGACACGTGGATGGCCCGTCTTCAGTGGTTACGCGGGCCCTAGCATAATTTCCATCTTTTTTCGAGTTTTGTTAGTTTAGACATAGTGGTTTCCAGGAGTCCCGAGGTCATCCTGGCCAAAGTCTGCTTCAGGTTGTTACCACCAAGGGCAGCCGCCGCCAATGTGGATCAGAGGGTGATTTGCCACCACGCGACTTTGATACCAGGACGGTGGTGGATCCTGGTATTGGTTTACTTTTTAGCTATGCTTCCTGATGAAAACGCCGGACTCCTTCTCAGCTTGGCAGACCCTGTCAGGGGATGAATCCCCTGCTGTACATCGCAGTCCGACACCCAGGAACACCTCCCAGCCACGATGAGGCGGTAGTCCTTTGCGAGATTTCGATCCTTTATTCAATTTCAAATTTAATCACCACTGTTGTGAGATTTCGCTTCCATTAATAACTAAGCAGAGAGATTTAAGGCTACATCTACTCGTTTTGAAAGGTCTATTTTGTCGAAGTCTTTACTTGCACATAAGATTGTAAGTAGTGGTAAACACTTTGCACTTTACTTCATTCTGCTTGTCACACCTATAAACCAAGCGTGACCGTGTCTGAGTGTTTCTGGGTCTTGACCACAGACAGTCGCCATCTCTTTTGAATCGGAACGAGTGCTTCCCAGAGAGGTCTAGTACCAATTGCCAGACACCATTGGGATCGAAGGTCAGATTAACCTAGGGCCAGCTCAAGCTAATGCTTTAAGCGTGTTATTGAACAGCATCACTCTTACTGCAATTTCCGCGTACATCGTAGTAGAAGTCGGATACCAGAGCGAATGATGGAATAATAGCAGGTTAATCGGGATTTAGTACACAAAGGAATTTAACTTTGGGTTATTTCAAATAAAAAAGACCATGACACGTCAGATTCTGTTAATGAGTGTCCAAGAGCACGTCTGTACACGACAGCAGTAATACTGATTGCATGTAGCACGGTGATCGGAATTAAAACACCGACAATGCATGTATTGCAGTGAACCTCCAACCAGTGCGCCGAACACGAGACTAAACTACTCTATAAATAAAAAAAATAGCACACCTTCTCTCAACACCATCCTTCGTAAGAAGACTTTTCAGTTTCTTATACCTACCCAGTTCCATTTCTGCGCCTGAGCCCAGAAGTAGGAAATGTTTCTTTCATTTACACTTTTTGTTGCGTTTGTTGCATTTTGTGCATTTTTACACATGGGATCTATCCTTGCATCCGTGGCTCTCCAAGCTTTCCATCCATCCGGAGTCAGCAAACTGCTACCAGACTTGTCTCGGAGCTTGGCACCACTAGCTAGATACATCGATAGGCCACCGCGAGCCATTATAAAGGCCAGATCTGCATTCAGTCACCGCCAACGATGCTTAATGAAGTCAAATGCATGGCGCACCCCTTACGTATTGGTCAAAGCCGAAAGCTTTGTTCTTCCTTGTTTTCTCGTGCAACTCACGTGTTTACGTCTATGTGATGTGTGTTTGTGGCCAGACCCTCTTCAAAGCTGTGATGAAGATCACACTCTACGTCACTGGTATGGCCATATTTAACCTTTCGATCTTACTACTTTTTACTTTGTTATTATTTAGCTCATGATAAGCAAAGGCAGCTGGAGCTTTAAGAGAACTGTCCAAAAACCAATTAATCTCTGAAGACAAAGTAATTTTTCATCTTCTTTTTTTTCGACAATTTGAGGCTTTATTTTAACTGTTCCAAATTGTTTACCTGTTTCTACGAAAAAGCAGATAGTCTAGTCTATATAAGAACGATGCGCATTCAATAAGGCTGATTTATCCATCATACTCCTTACAAAGCGGCCAGGTCTCTGACGTATAAGTTAAGGTGGACTCGTGGAACTGGGCACAAAATCAGATGTTCCTTGTTCTCCTCACTACATCCTCAATACTCTTAAAAGCTACAGAAGTCTTGTGAAAATTGTGGACACCAAGAGATGCTTCATTTTTCAATAAACTCATACTAAAGGATAAAGGATAAAGCACTCAATGTTGGTCAATCCCTGAGGGATGCGCCATGCGTTTGACTTCATTAAGCATCGTTTGGAGTGACTGAATGCATATCTGGCCTTTACAATGACTCGCGGTGGACTACCGATGTAGCTACCCAGTCCTGCTATCCTCCCACAGAAGTCTGGCACAATTTGCCAACCCAGGAGGAATGGAAGGCTTGGTGGGCCGTAGGCGCGGGGATCGATTCCACATGTGCGTTGGAGGGCGCCTCCGACTACTGCGCCACACGCGCCCTTTACAATGCATGAACTCATATTACATGAAATAATGCAATATTTATACCGTATTAAATGATGCAATTTAATAACACGTAATGCAACAGTATATTAAGTAGTAGGCAAAAATAGGTTATAATAGCATGTGAAATGGTAATATAACAGAGAATAATATAATGGAACACGCTTATACAACAGAGTGTTAGTGGAATATTCACTAGACGTGTGAAGAAAAACTTTGTGCCGATGAAGACTAGTATTCTTATGTGTTGGTATTAGTTTATTTAACGGACTGTCCAACTCTTGTCGATCAATGGGTAGAGTTAGTTGTAAGATTTCTCGCCTTTTTTATATGATCACTTCCTCATAAATATGCTTCACCGGATTGTGAAGATATCATGACTGTCGGTTTGGTCTGCGTTGTCAAAGGTGGTGAAATATACTATCCGTACTAGGATTTTCTGGTCAGGAACACATCGTTCACTTGCTGGAATGAAGAGCGTGTAGAGGAATCTCTTTCAACAAATATTTGTCAAACATACTTTAATATTGAATCGTTCACAAATTATCTTCAATATTTCAAAGTCTTAATTCGAAGCCTTGATAGTGAAACATTGCTGCGTGAAGAGTGCAGATATATGGAAAAAAAATTATCTTTTCACAATGCTATGCAAACTGTCTTTTTTTCTGTGAAAAAGTGCATTGAGTCGTCGGCTCCCTCACGTCCCATGCCTGATTCTTTTGTCCCTCCAAAAGGCATATTGAGGTCACGGGTCTAAAAGAGTGTTCTTGACGGTGGTTATTTTGCCTTGAACAACAGTAATAATGAGTAATAGGAATAATAGGAAGAGGATTTTACAGACCATCCAAGTATTACACCACACCGTTCCGACGCGAAGGCGATTAGCCGTGTTTATCAGTTCTTCGTTGTTCTCGCTCCAAACCGTTGCCGATAATCCATAAGGGGAGTCGTTAACACGTGAAACAACCTCCTAAACAATCAGAATCTCTGCAGTTAATTTTTAATTTGTGCGTAAAGAGATATATCAGTGAGTCTGAAAGACTGTTCGGAGTTCTTATTGACTGCTTCTTTACTTGTTATTGATTTTCTGTTCGAGACAGTTTGTGTAGGTGTTTTTGAAAAAGTGCATCGTCGATAATCGAACTGGTGAGTGAAGTGAACTTGGCAGATTTTGATAACCCAACTCTTCCTGATTGTGGAATGACCTTCGCAAAACTATCGAGCAACAAAATTTGTTCGCTTCATAGGTTATGAATGCTTTTTGGCTTTTTTTTTGTCGAATTATCGACATCACTTTATCTAGGACAGCGTCTGCAGCCAATAACTAGAGATGAACTAGATGACGACTAGATGGTTCACATGTCTTCATTGTATTGATCTTGTATGCCGATAAGCTACGCTTCCTAACATGCTTGCATTGAAGCACTATTGCTGTACTTGTCTGGGAGGATAGTAACACCGACTTGATAAACCCATACATACACAAGCCATGCAAGTCATTGCATAGGTTAGATATGCATTCAGTCATCTCTACGATTCTTAATAGGATTGGAAAAAAAGGAAATCAAGCCAGACGATCTAGACGTCTTTTTCTCCCAACTCTATACAATTATGACTTTCAGAAGGATAAGTAAGTTATTCCTTTGTCTACCGAGCACGAAAAACTTTTTTCCAGGTCACTGTTGCTGTTGTTGGTACACTTTCACCTGAGATTCCGGATGAAAATATTCTTGATACCTCCAGTTTCTACACCGTAGTTCGATATCTAACGACTCCACAATAACATAGTAGTTCGTTCTCTTCTATATAAATATAGATATTTATGTATTTACACTGCAATCAAAAAATTCACCTCGACTGAGTGGAATACTGTAACGCAAACAACAGGCCCGAAAATCTCCTCCTGCATGCAGCGGCTTGAATCGGGCAGATCGATCACTATTGTGGGAGCTATGTAGTATCCCCTTAAAAATGGTAGAATGCTAACATATATAGCTCGTAAATCTTTTCAATGCATTAATCTGACGTTCTTCAGTTCGCCATTTAAAGTGACACCTCCACCACACACGATCGTTCCACCCTCTTTCTGCGCTAGTGAAATGTACGATTTTACCTAAAATAGCAATTTTTGATTAATGGACCCTACATATGCTCTTTAACGTAAAAAATTTTAAAAACATGTAATAGAGATAATAGAAATTAATGGAATGAGAAATCTTATACACATGCTTAATTAAGGGAATGCAAACAGAACAATGGACATGAGCAGTGTAGTACAGTGATTCATTTCTTTTAGTGATTACAAAACATGGGAGATGAAAGGATACAGCCTTCGGAATTAAACAGTTCTAGATGAATGTGTTCTGCATTTCGCTTAATAAAGAGCCGCAATAATGGGTGAAATAATGAATAATAATGAGTGCATATATGGACCACAGTGACTTGCAGAGTTTTGCCGCTGTATTAAATCATTGTTGTTATCCCTTTTTCCTTTTACCCTAACTATGCCATCATCAATCACCCGTCACCGGGAATGATCTGGGGAGCACAAGTCGGCATTGAACCTAGTTAACATGAGACTGTGGTCGAAGTCACAATGTTCGACCTTTTTATCTACTGCCTATTAGTTTTTTTCCGCTAGGGTATGCGAAGTACTTGTTGTTGTTGACTCCAAAAAATCTGATACTAGTTCGCCATGCCCGGGGTTGGGAAACGGGATGAAGGTCTTGAAGAACTAGGGATACTGGATCGAGCCAACGACAGATTCAATGTGTATAGCAGGCTACCACTAACCACAACGCTATACTCGCCCATTATAAAAATATACCTTTTCAAAATGTGTCTCTGAGTTCATTGCACCAAGTGTAACGTCCGTCAATGGATCGCCGACGGTATACTGAAATTATACAGTGGATTATGGTCATAATGAACAGCATTAGTAGTTTCATTTTAAAGTTCGTAAAAAAAAAGCACGTTTAAACTTTCTATTACACAGTACAGCAGTTTTTAGTTTCCAACCTTCTATACTGTAAAACTTAAACCTTTTGTGCCTCCTTCACAAACAGCTCCAAAAAATTTTTGTATATTGAGGAGTGAACAAATATACGACTAGAACAAAGGCAAATCTCGCCTTGATTGATGAAACAAGATCTGAAAAAGAAAAAGAAAAAGCAATACTTTGCTGGTTGTATTAGTATTGAAAAATGATTTTACTCATTTAAAAAAAGCTTTTCACTAAGTCCATTTATCCGGCACCACATTGTATAGAGGTATTTCAAGATATATAAATGAAATCTCTAGTAGCATTCCTGATTTGAATATCCAGCCTTACGGCAGGTTCGACATATGCAAAAGACAAGCTAACGCTAGACCAGAGCCAAATATTGCAAAAACTGATAATTTTTTTAAATGATTGAGCTGAAACGAAATTATTACAAAAGTTTTACTCTGCTTACGTCTCGGCGATTTCTCACTCTTCAGAACCGCATTGACACGAGTTGATTGTCCACAGTTCTTCATTCTTCCGATGAAGGTCATCGTGATCGCATCGACACGCATCAAATAGGTTGGGAGCACCGCTCGAATGAGGAACTTCACTTGGCTGCGGCCTTTTACTGAGGACAAATGTTAGTCGATTTCTGCTGTCTATTATGATTTGCATTTTGACAAGCAATACTTCCTGTAGCAGTCGGTACTTTATTTGCTGGCACGTGGCGTGCAGCAAATTTCTCATTCGAGCGATGCTTCCACTCCACTGGATTCGACTCGATACGCCGACGCTGTGAATCATCCACTCGGTTCAATGCGTCTCTGAAGAAGGAAAACAACCCAAAACGTTAGCCGAGTAAAACTTTTATGCCAACCTCGTTTCAGCAGCTTCATGCAAAAAATTATTGGTTATTTTCATTCGACGAAAAATCGCTTTCTAAGATATTACAAGAACCTTATCACAATTTATCACTACTATTAGATAGAGCAATTGCCTACCATTATGGCAAATTTGCCATACCTTTCAACAACTCCAAACTAACCAGCTTCAGTATTTTTCACACGAGGTGTTTTAACTGCGACGCCAAATGACGAGACAATTGCTGAAACGCGATCAGATCTCCAGTTGTGCCAGATTCCAATGAAACCGAAGAAGAACTGCACAAAAAGCCAACTACAGTGCCATGGGAATGGCTCCCCCTTTATCGATAAATTCGCCCTAGTCGACTCCATAAGTCATTACGAAATTCCATACGGTTATTCTCCAGCAAACTATCAACGGCAGCACTTATTCTTCACATCTAGAAGATACCTACACGAAGTTTTAGGAACACGGTTCTCTTGGTACGGTCGACACCTGATCATCTCATTGATACCACGACTCACATTAGACGTACACCACGACCATCATCGATGGTGAGGTCATATAGTGAGGATAGTAGACAATGATGACCTTCTCTGGGAAAACCATCTGCAAAGTGGTCAGATAAGTTTGTTGCAATGCAACAGACCATATTCGCACCTGAATTGAACGAATGTCTGCTGATTGCAGAAGTCACCACGCAACGATGCAAAGAACATTATTGAGATACGACCGCAATTAAATGAAGGGAGTAGGATGGGTGGAAAAAAATTGAGATTCTGATAGAACTGATAGATAGAAAGAATTGTAAAAAAGAAAACTGAACATTGAATAATATGTTAAAGTTTTTGACTGGTTAGAAAGCTCTTTGTCAAGAATACCTTGTAATAGTTGGAAGATGTCGGGTTAGGTCACATGAGGGATACACAATTGCTGCATTCTTCCCACCCATTTCAAGTGATACCTTCTTATTTAACCTTCCACATATTGCAGCAATTTTCTTGCCAACAGTAGTACCTTATAATAAAATTCCATAGCCTTAAGAATTGACGTGATCTGATTATCGAAGAGAATGTCGGCACTTACTTCCAGTGAAGCTCACCAACGGCACGTCAGGATGCTCAACGAGATGTTGTCCGACCGAAGCACCGGTTCCAATGACCATATTCACGACTCCAGGAGGAAAGCCTGCATGAATCAATTATTATGCTAAATTTCATAAACAAATTTACATTAAATAAATGAATAGTTGATGGTCCACCTGCTTCTCGAAATGCATGCATCAGAATCCATGCAGTAACACTGGTTAGCTCACTCGGTTTACATACAGCAGTATTACCAGTTGCTAAGGCGGGAGCAAGTTTAAACGACAACTAAATTTACGTCCGTTATTTATCAGTAAAGATCATCTTAAAACTGCGATTCAACTGTGCACCCTAATTGTCGGAAATTTCGAGATGTTGCATCTGTCAAATGGTGTTATGTGTGGTTCCATCAATTACAATTGGCAGTGAATCGTCTCCGATAATCACTATCCCACAATGACTGAATGAACTTAACCATGCCTGGTGTACTTTCATAAATGCAAAAGAGGAGTTAATATCCCAACAGAGTCTCCCAAAGTGAGCATTTCAGAAAGTTCATATTTTCATTGGAAATCCATCTCAGAATGAATCAGTGCGATGAATCGCCTTCTTCCTGCCAAAAACAATGTCGTTAGCTGGCAAGTGTACTGCGGAACTGGAAAAAGCCTAGGGTGGTTTTGAAACATTAGTGAAAAAAATTTTTCTGAGCAGCAAATATCAGTCTGAGAATAATGTAGAGTGCAGCACAATCCTTCAGGATTTGTTAGTAGGACGCAGTCAAGTGATCAAGTAAGTATTGGTCGCCATAAATAATGAATGATATACGCAAATACTAACACTTGTAAACGACTATCCATCATTTTTCAAACTTTTTCTCACTAAATACATGCATAAATAATTGTACCAAAAAAATAACATCGCAGGACATTTGCTCTAAAATATCAGGAGGACAATTTACGCTATGTGGATAAAAATTAAGCGTTTGGCGGTGATATACCCTGTAGAAATGCGCAAACCATTCGGCTCCACCAAGAACTGTAAACATCATTGAATTTGGCCCATACAGTAAATTATAAGAGCTTGCTGGCCTATCTATCAGTGGTTTTTATTCTCTCGGACAAGTGTGGTGAAAATCTGCCGACCTAGAAAAGGTGAAAGGATGGCTTATCCGCGAACATTGTATATACGAAAGGACACTTCTAGTCCTTACGCTACAGTTACCAATTTCATGCAGACTTCTGAAAAATTAAGAAGTTGAGAAAATACCAAGTATAAGGGAAGATTCCATGGACAGATTAGTCCAGCGACGCCAACTGGATCATGTTTCACATAGTTGACAGCATGGATCGGTTCGTCAATTAATGTCGATCTGTTGTTTAAAAAATTGTTGTTAAGTATGATATGGTTCTGTGATGAGTTAAGAATAAAATATCCGACTCACGGTGAAGTTTGATGCAAAATGGCGGTAGCGAAGAAGCGGAAATTATGAACACAACGTGGAACATCAACCGCCTTTGCCAGTTGTACCGGTTTTCCCTGGTCGCGTGATTCCAGAATAGCTAGCTTTTCAGAATTCTTTTCGATGATATCCGCAACCTTCAGGAGAAGTTTCGATCGGTACTGAACACTTGTTGCCGACCATCTATAATATTACCCGACTTATGCTACTATAAGCTGGAATGCTGAGAAAGAAAGAAAGAAGGAACAGTAACAGACGATGAAAACGCTTCGTTTGCGGCTGCTACAGCACAATCGACGTCTTCTTTGTTGGAGTTGGGTATCTGAATCCATACCAAACCGGTAGCTGGATTCACTGATGGCATCAAAGTCTTGCCGCTCACAAAATCATTGTTGATAAAGTTCGTTAGTGGCGGATGTTCATTGTAAGGTGAATCGATGAGGCGTTCAATGACATCTTTAAAGGTTCCGGTCGACAATGGCATACTAAAGAATTGGTTAATGAGAACGAAAGAAAAGAATGACTCAGTTTAACTTTGATTACTACGAATAAAATATACTGACGAGAAAACCATGCCACACGCATGCAATGGTTGAAATGCGCAACAAGGGTTCTAATGATCAATGCCATGTGACCTTGACCAGCAGTGAAGTGAATCGGGTTATATCGATGATATGTTTTGCTTTCCATTGTTTAATCACCAGTTTAAGGTGCCTTATTAAGAAATAGTGGCTCATCAAGCAACGCATGTTTTCAGTATTCTTTTTCTAAACTGTTTCGAGACCCTACTTTATTTCTTTTCATTGTCATCATTCTCTTCCCTATTGTTACTAAAAACAGCAACAGTGTACATGCACTTGAACAGTGAGGGTACGACGATCGATCACAAGTTCTTTTATATGAAGTGCTTAAAAAAGTGAGAAGAAAAGTGGTGGAAACTAGTTGATGGCGATGGACATTGTTGAAATTACAGTCCTCCTCTTCCATTCCGATATCTCGCAACTTGTGCAAGTCCTTCCAAATGATGTCCTATGTTGACTCTGCAGGGAAACAAGGTTTTCTGCATTGACAATTACTGGTTCTTGCCGATTTGAAGTACTTAATATGGCTGATCTTATTCCAAAATGGTAGCTTCTTCTGACACAGGTTCATCTTTAGTGCTTCATCAAATAGGAATATCGAAATCATTCACAAATCGAGTAGTCAGGCAAGGTGGTTAACACCTTTTCTACCACCTATATGTCTTGCAGCTCCATTAATCATTGAGTAACGTGAGTGGGAACCAATAAGTTCCTCGACATAGTAAGGCCTAGCATAGGCAACTTTTGGGCTTTGCCCACTTCAATAGTGTATGAGCACAGTACTACAACAATCGCCCTCGATAGTGATCCCAGTCAAATTTTTTTCCTTTTCGCACTCCTATTAACTATGCCGCCGTAGTTCAAAGCAACTAAAGAACATAACACTTTTTCACATGAGGCCCTCTTTGTTCAGTTCTTCGTACCCATGGGTAAGTTACTGGCACTGACTTGACAGACGTTTCCTCCTACTTTTGGAACAAAGTGTCAAACTCCTTTGACTGTTTTTAATTTACAGAAAGAACAAGTCCACCACAGTACATTTGCAGCGTGGAAGCAACGAAGACCCTCAGTCACGACGTTGCAGTAGACCATCGAATGATTTCCTCACTTCTAACTCCATATATTACAAGATAGCTTTTGATCGGAATAAAATGTCTTTTTGAGTTTTTTAGAGGCATTCATATTAAAGGATTCTACGCATGAACTAAGGCGTGCGTGTGGCACAGTGGTCGGAGGCGCTCTGCAACACACACGTGGAATCGGTCCCGGCCTTAGTGGCCCACCTAGCCTTCCATCCCTCCGGGGTTGGCAAAATCGTACCAGACTTATCTGGGAGAATAGCAGCATTGGCTCGATACATCGGTTGGCCAGTCAGCTTCAACGATGCTTAGTGAAATCGAATGCATGGCGCATCTCCCAGGGATTGATCAACGCCAAAAGCGTTATCCTTTTTTAATGCATAAACCACGTTTTCATGCATGAACCTAGCGAACGTTTACAAACTCGCAACTTTTATTCACCGCAGCAATTGCCGTTCTGTGGTGGCATTCTGACAGTATTTAGTAATTTACCGGTAACTAGAATAGCTGATGTATCAGACCTTGGTAGACTTACAGAAGAGTCTTTTTTTGCTTGCGTTGAGGATGTGCGCACTTTTTTTGTCCATTATAAAATTGTTTAGAATCGAGTGTTACGAGAATTTTGTTTCAAAATTAAAATCTTTAAAGTTTCCGACAAAAGTACTGCAGCTGGAAAAGTAAATTGTACCTTGGATAACACCATCGTGTTTTACTAAACAAAATAATCCTTCTTAACTTTCTTTTGTGTTCGAAATACGAGGTCCGCCGAAGAAAATCCAAATAATTTGCTAGGCTCCAGGAAATTGGAATTCAGTCTTGATATTGCAAAGTTTAACTTTTGTTTACTACCTCCTCTTTGTTAATGAAAAAGTTTTGCGTGTAATACAACGACAAGGATACTGAGATATGACCAGAACTAGGAACCTCCGAAAGGCTTTGAATCCACGGTCACCCTTATCGGGGACACTGCTATCCACCACACCAACCGAAGCTGCTGCTTAGCTTCTCTCAGCCAGCTTTTTAACTCCAACTTTAACTCAATCTTAATAGTCTTCAAACCGACCGTCATTTACCGTCGGTAGTAGAATAATCAACGTTTTAAAATTGGCGAGCTTACGCGAGGTTAGTAATAAGGTTTATTCGGCCAACGTTTCGACGTGTCTTCATCAGAACCGACGCTCCGAGTCGATGGTTCACAGTTCTTCGTGTTTTCGAGGTGGTGTCTTCGTCGTATATCGAGCCGGATCTTCCTCATTGAAACATCTCTCTCGGATGAACAATACTCACCCAGCGATGCTCTTTTTACACAGAGCAGTTCTTACCAACAGAGGTGACTGTCCGATGATAAGCACTTGTTTTTTCCGGACAATCTA
This sequence comes from Angiostrongylus vasorum, assembly GCA_018806985.1. Classification (NCBI taxonomy): domain Eukaryota; kingdom Metazoa; phylum Nematoda; class Chromadorea; order Rhabditida; family Metastrongylidae; genus Angiostrongylus; species Angiostrongylus vasorum. Next base: position 22,624 of record JADANN010000243.1, read on the forward strand.
TCTTGTAAGTGTTGCTGTCATTGTCAACCAGTATAAAGCGTAATATCATTTCAAAACCGACTTTTCTTTAACCTTCGGTTAACCTGACCATCGACTCGGATCATCAGCTGTGATGAAGACGAAGACGTCGAAATGATAGTCGAATAAGCCTGCTTATCAAGCTTAATACTCTTAAAAGAACTTGTAATTTATGAAGAAATACCTTTAGTTTCCAATGGCTTTTATGCAGTCAATTGCGGCAGCTGTGGTTGTGTGCATTGAAACCAATGCACGTCGTTTGTTGTTTATTACAAACAGTCATAAGTTGAGGCAGTTAATAATGTTGATATAATAATTACTACACAGTTCTGTTTCGGTAAAATCATCATATTCACTTTACAATAAATTTCACGAAAATATACAGCATCATCCATCAGAATCATTTTTGTTCTGACTGACAACATCTATGCAAATTTGAACGCGTACGCTGGACCACCATGATCGCTCGTTGCTTATCCAGAATTTATAAAGTCCATCCTTAAAAATCTCTGCCCTATCTTCTAATGGAGCAATTGTAGGTCCAGGTATCCATGGGAAAGTGGGTACCACTTGGTCCATTCTAAAAACATTCGTATGGTATTAAGAAAAAATGATACATCATGAACTTTGCGCAGAAAAGGTGTTTAAAAAATAGCGAGCCATGATAAATAGAAATTAAACTTTTAATAAAAAAAAGTGATCAGTCATATGGTGCTACTGTCCCTTGGATGATTCGTAGAACCCATGAATACTCAATCCATTTTTTGTACCTTGCGATATCATTCTGTCATCCATGGAATGATTTTGGAGAGCTTAAGTAGTAGAAGCAGGAGACAAACGCCTTTCAACAATGATGTAAGATTCTGTAGACAAACTGATGCTCACGGTCATTTTCATATTAAGAAGAGCATCAATTCTATGTGTCTTCTATTGTGGTAGAACACGGGGATGGAGCTTTTTCGCAAATTCGTCAAGTTGAAATTAGGCAGTATTTTCGCGCCTTTCACCACTATGTTCCCACATAACGTTTTACCTATTCATGGACGCTGTAAACGGTCTCAGTACTGGAAAATTTCTTTTCATGACAAATTTTAGTCCATTTCAAAAAATTTATTCCTCAAAAAACTGAGAACTGACACTGACAATGCTCAAATGAAGCTTAACGACTACTGGCTACTACTACTACTATGGTCCTGTACTACATTTCTTCGTAACGCGATTCTCTTCTGCAAAAGTGAGTTTCACTTCACGAACCACCTCATTCTGTGTAGTAAAATAGAGTTAATTTTTTATTTACTGCCTACTAAAATAGAGTTCTTGAGCTCGAAAAAAGAAAACGACTGTTGTACTTTATTTAGATATTAATATCGGGGCACTTTCGGCACTGTGTTTGGTGGAGTTCAGCAATGAACACGTGGTCCTTGGTTCAATGCTATGTCCTAGGCTCACAAAGCGTTCAACCTATCCGTCGTATCAGGGTAAAAACTGGGTAGGTGAAAACCCTGACCTGATACATCGAAGGCCACCGCAGGTCAATGTCTAGGCCAAATATGTTTTCAACCACTTCTTGCGATACTTAATGATAAGCGTGGTGAACCCCTCATTGTTGGATCAACATCGAACGCTTTATCCTCTTTATCTAGACTCACATTTCATAGTCATTCTCATTTTCGTCCCGTGCATGAAAGACTCCGAATCCGAAACTGCGATTACTGGTTACCCACCACGATACCAAATCACCTCGTTGAAGAGAAATCGAAAGTGAATGGTACTTTCCGCCTGCTACATCGATCACCTGTAGATTTTTAGGAACCTAAAAGTATTAAAACATTATATAACATGATTCGACACAGGATATAAATGTCAAAGGTGTAGCAAAAAACAAATCGAAATATCTCCAGGAAATTCTTTTTGAGGCAAAATTTAGAATCTGGGACACGTGTAGCTCAGTGGCAATGATGCCGTTCAATATGCACAACGCTAGGGTTCACTCTTGGCCTGAGCCAACTAACTCTTCGGTAAAGGAAACTGGTTGCAAACTTGTCCATAATCAGCTCGCTTCCTCCAATTATAGATACTGGCGACCGCCAATGAGGGAGGTCCGGAAACTGCCTATCACGGCTGTCCAGGGATTCTTGTACAATTGACTCGAACTGCATTCGACGACATTTATAAGAAGGATCAAAAAATTTTAGAGCAGTGACAGCACCCACGCACAGTTTTGAAGACATCAACGGCTGATAAATGCGATAAAATGAATAGAATGCAAGAGACCCAGAAATCCGCATAATACGTGACGTCAATTGTTCTGTCCATTATATCGTGCTCCATCGAGCAGTGAGAAGATTACTTATAGGAAAAATTTCTGCCACCAGAATAGCCGTCATAGTAAAAGGTTTCTTGTCGAGTGACAAAAAACCTTCCGATAAAGTAAGGGCAGCTATTTCCGTCTGTGGCACATACGCTATTTCGGGGTGCAAGCGAAGAGTCACACTTAAGCACCACTTGAGTTTCAGTGAAGAGTGAAGTCAACAGATTTCTATATGTTATCTGAGTCCATGTGCAAGCCCGTCTACCTTCATGAACAACGGTTACCCACGAATGTCTCAGATGAAAAAAAAGTGTTGAAGCCCTCACAAAATACACAAAAAGTGTGCAATCTATAACTATCTAAGCGAGCAAACTAAACCGCTACTAACCTTAGAAACCTTATTACAATAATAGCAGTCGCTAGGAAATGGTTGTGGAATATCGATATGAGCTGGAAACATATGTGTTTCATCATTCCAAATTGCTGGTAAGGCATCGTTCTGCGAAAACTCTAAGATCTCATCTCTCCAGTGTGACGAAGACAGGAATCGTACCTAAAGGAAGCAGTTCTCTTTTCTTTGTCATCACGTATAAACATTTGAAACAACACCTCTTATGAGTAACAATAGTGATTTTTAATTTCTTTATATCCTTATTGAGCAAACACGAGGTGTTATTTCATGATTCATGAACAAGCTGACGTTCCGGCGGATTTCGCCTTCCTTAGAGCCTGGAAGATCAAGTTGACCGCAATCTACTGAGCCAAACACTTCCATATCAAAACAGAGAAGATGGTAAACCAAGATTTCAACTACATTGAACACAGAATTGCTTCTTCGAACACTCACAGCTTTCTATGAGTCTTCCACTGAATATATCACGTGGAGACTAACCGCACAGGGTACACATGGAAGCGTAATGTGCCTCTCGTATTAAAATAACAGTCTTAAATACTGTCCAATATCAAGCAGGATTATGACGCATTCCTCTCTGTGGTTCATTTCTGGATTCTTAGAAATAATCCAAAATTCCTTGAGAATTTCTCGCGCTTGTGTTTTCGACTAGTGTGCGAGGATCATAACTTCTACTTGAAACTTTTCCCCGTTTTGTCTCCGTGTCCTATGCGTGCCTAGTGGAGTACTTGGTTTAATTTTAAGTTTACCAACTAGATGTTCTTTTATACGGATGAAAGTGGTCTACCCGTTTCACCAATGCACTCGTCTCTGCATCTCCGCACACTTTACAAGAGACGAGATAAACTGTGCCCGAACTCATGCAATCATTGTCTCTGCCGTTGTGGAAATTATGCAATTTTGAGTTGTACACAGGCGGTCGTACAGGCGATTGCAAACTACCTAGCTCCTTAGAGTGCTCGGTGGTGTTTCAATTATTCTTGCCGAATTCTGTAGACCACCCCTTCTTAAGCAACGTGTTATAGCGGAACTTATTTCATTTGAAATGGAGGACAGGATAAGCGGGACCTCATTATCGCTAAAGTTGTCATTTGGATGCTTGGGCTTTCCTCAACATCTTAGGAGCTACAGTTTCCTAGCCGTTGGAAATGGCTTTTGCCGCGTCAGTTTCCAAGATCTTTTCTTATTATCTCTGCTGTGCATACGCTGGTGGCTGTTCGGAGTATGTTTCTTACAACAGCCTTTTTCGTGTGCCATGGGCTAGAGAAGAGGTAATGAACCAAGATGTTTTTTATGACTTGGCTTTCGGTATCACTTTGTAATGTGCGGTAACGTCGAAGGACTCCATCACGTACGTGCTGTTGGAATGCCATTATGTAGACGATCTGGAAACATCTAGGTGTTCGTAATATGGGCTAGAATGTGTTTTAAGAACTGGAAAAATATTAGGGTGAAAACCACGTTATCCTATCCGTTGTCCCGTCTACTCAGGTAGTGATAGGTCTAACCTTGAATAATGATGGTTTGGTAGACACAAGACCATCTCTGGATACCAGATTACGAGTTTTGATAAGTATAAAGCAAGTCATGTTGGTAAATCAACTTTGAGCTGAGAGATAACTGACTGCTTTTAAAGCAGCAGCCCTTGCCACTTTGACCCATTCCTGGTTCAGTTTTCGGTACTGACTTTTGAACTTCTTCTGAGATGATGGGCAATAAAGTGAAGCATTTTGAAGATGCTTTTTCGTTATCTCACCATCTAGCTGATGATGAATTACTGCAAACTCTCCAGCCTTATCACTAACGGATAGTCTTATGTTTTTCCAACTTTATCAGCTCTTGTGCCTCCTGCATACGACGTTTTTTGCACTTCATTGGAGTTGGAGGGAGTGGTTTCTCGCGATAACGATTAAGGAATTTGAAAGCTTCTTCGTGAAGATCAGAACCTTGATATCGACTTCACTGTTAGGGTCTTATCGTCTAAAGAATGGCTGACAAAATGGTGGTTGTGGTAATGCCCCCACTTCCTACTGTTCGCTGCTATTTCGCAGTTTGTCTCTAGCTTTCATACGGAGTATATCTTGAAGTTCATGTAAGCCACATGCGACCTTACGCAGGTTTGCCTTAGAAATGGGTACAGATGGAGAGAAACTTGGACCCAGTTTTAATAGCGAGCGGGTCCCGCCAGGGAAGAGCCGTGCCCCTAATACGGTTGGTCTTGAATTTTCTGGCACATTGTTCATCGTACTGTGACTCGTTTGGTCTTCGTCAGCGCTGTTTCTAAGCGTTCTTGAAGCAGCCGTGTTATGGGATTTACTCAGAAGGTCTTCGAATTTTCTGCGCTAAGTTATTTTTAGTATTAGACCTAATAGAGTTGCAATCATGATTTATATTGGACAGTATTTAAGACTGTTATTTTAATGTAAGAGGCACATTATACTTCCATGTAAACTCTGTGCAGTCGGTCTCTACGTGATATTTTCAGTGGAAGACTCATAGAATGCGGTGAGTGTGCAAAGAAGCTGTTCTATGTTCAATGTGGTTGAACTCTTGGTTTAGCATTTTCTTTGTTCGGTTATGGAAGTGTTTGGCTAGGTAGATTGCGGTCAACTTGACCTTTCCAGGCTCTAAGGAAGGCGAAATCCGCCGAAACGTCAGCCTGCTCTTGAATAACGAATAAAATAACACCTCGTGTTTGCTCAACAAGAATATAAAGAATTATTCGATCAATGCCGAGGTTAACAGAAAGCCGGTCGTGCGAATTCTTACTTTGTTTTTTGTCCTTTCCGGTAATAATGGTCGAACAATGACATATAGTGCAAAGGCAAATGATGGCACACTAACAGGTACGAAAAACTAAAACAGTTATTGATTAGAGGATTAAGGTCAGCCGAATTTCTAACTCTCTTTCTAAGTTATCTGAATTTCGTCAAATAGGGCCCAAAAGACTAAAAAAAACAATGAGGTGAAGAAAAATAGCCTATTGCTAGCCAACGACTTCAACAGCTGAATGCCTAGCTAAAGAGTTACAGGATTTTGAATGAACTTCAGGTCTTTTTGGTAAATGAAGAATTTTTTGTCATATCTTTCTCACCTAGGTATCGAATTAATCCATAAGAATTTGCATGACAAATTAATAAATTTACCTGTACCTTGATCATCTCAACATAGTGATCGGACATGAATTCAGCGAGAGCCTTCATGGAGGTCGTCACTAGATCGTATAACTTCTTGTTGTATTCAAGACCGGTGACGTCCATAACGTATAGAATCCAGGCCTGTTTACCTAGAACGTTTTTTAAAAGAGAACGTTGCCTCATATGCAATCGACTAGAAATTCAAATCATTTTCCTTCGTAGAATATTCGCATTTCTGGATGGCATGAAATAAGAGGTCTAGGACAAAGCGCTGGAAGTTGATTAAAACCGTAACTATAAGCCATGCATTTGACCTCATAAAGCACCTTAGAGCGGAAATGTAGCCCAGTGGTTCTGGTCTTAAATACAGCCACGATCATGAGCTCGATCCCATGCATCGGGTAAACCAAGCCTTCCTATCCCAAGGAGTGCTTGATTTGGATAGAGTCACGTCCGGATGTCTTTTCATAGGTCGAAAATGCATTCAATCAACCTCGACCCTGATTAACGAAGTTGAATGCGTGGCGCATCCTTCCATCTTGGCCTAACAATAAAATAAGTGTTTTTACCCTCTCAGACATTTCTAATTCTACTTCTTCTACAATTGGCAAGATACAGAATTGTTGAATGATCACCAGTTTTTGTTGTACCGCCATTAGCTATCGTACCTACAGGGCTGTTATAACTAAAAATTTCGTTCATACGCTTTACACGCCAAAGTAGCCAAGTGAACTCCACTCTCTAAAGGAACACAAACAAAACCAGATTTCCAGCATGAGGGGCGTTAGCTCCAATTTTTGACGACATGGTAGCTTTGAGTAGCTTTCAGTGCTGTTCTGTAATATTGTGGTGGTATAACGCCGGGTAGTTCGTCGCGGTCTTTCGTAACACACCTAAGGTTTAATTGTTGTTGGAAATTTTGAGCCTCTTTCTTGTACTTTCTTGTCAGTTTATTGTAGGACTTTGGCGAAATAGAGGTTGTGCAATACAATGCCGACATAGCAGAGACAAGGAGCCATCTCCTGAGCTCAGATGCTTTCCGTGACACTTAAGTGGAAAGCATTCAATTTTTCCCACACGAATACTTTAGACCGCCTTATCAGAGCACCGACTTTGCAATGTGGAAAATTCTGGTTTTTGTCTATATATGTTTTTCATTTATGAATAATTTATAAGCAGTTTGTAAACAGATTTCGCTTTACATTTTATCCCTTATATTTTTTGTTACTAAATGGAGTTCTTGTCGAAAATCTAAAGTTAAAACTGGCAAAAGCGACAGACCCTTAGAAGAAATCGTTGAAGAAACAGAACTAGGACGAAAAACCTCAGGAACTTCTACTAATAACAATGTTTTCTTGCTCAAACATCCGCTACTGAAGACTGCTTCAAAAGACTAGTTAACTAGAAGGCCTATGATTTACCCTGCAAACGATGAAAAAAGATTGCATTTTGTCACTAGCAATATAAAGGTTACAAGCTATATTAAAGAACACTGAAACATCTGCAGCCGGCAGTGGTAAATCGAAAGAGAGCAACTTCTCCAAACAGCAGTTGGCATCCTCATCTTTTACATGCGTTTACCACGTTCCCTTTAGGAAACTCAGCAGCAATCCTAATCCTTGTTCTGAACCACTTTTTCCGGAAAACGTTTTAATAAGAAATTTTCGACCAAATCTTGCTGCAAAGAAGATCTTCTGTTGCAAATAATCTCTTAATTCTACTCACCTGTCTTTTTTTCAAGTTCCATGCATTGTGCAAGCATTACTTCAAGATCGAAAACTCGAGCTCGCATCACTTCCGAAACCGAATAGCACTCCATCATTCCTTTGTAGTCAGTTCGCCCACACTTCAATTTTGTCATTCCTATTCATGTAATAGCACCGTTACCTACTTTAAATCATTGCTATTACCTGCTCAATGTTAACGATCACATTTTCAAGAGCACCCGATAGACCAGTGATACCATGCCGCCAGTGATTGTGTATGGGATGTGTTCTATCTTTCTTATGCATGTTATCGAAGTCCCAAGTAGAGTTTCTAGAATCGCTCAAAACTACGCGTTCTCTCTACGGTCTGTTTTTCAGTTGGACAACAATAAACACCATTAAGCGACTCTGTTATCACTAGTGGAAACCAGTTCTTTTGGCTAACACGATTTTTTCTACCTTGCTTTTAGGTGATGTCGTAACTTTCTTGCAATGGCCACCATATCTAGTTGAGAGTGACCTTGAAGCCATCTAAGTAGATTGAAGTCTGTATCATAATACTCCGAAAGGTCATCCTTCACAAGTTCCCTTAACTCGGCAATATTACGTTGCTCTTCCGATGTTATGCCATTGGAGACCGTCATAGCGAACCTGCAACATCACCGTATTTTCAATTCTCTTCCCTCAGATGCATATGACAAACGATTTGTAGGAATCAGACCTTTTACGCTGAGCTGGAATAAAAAAAGATCCAACCGTTTGAGAGAAGAAAAAAGAGTAACAGGCGAACAAAACGAGAAGAAAAGATCGAAAAGAATATTTTGTAGCGTGGTTATCGATTAGATTTAACGTAAGCATGACTCGAACAGATACAACTTATGCACAAAGCTAAGACCTTTGACAAGAATAAGTAATAAATTACAGGAAAAGGTTTTCGTACTGACGTGCACACATGTACGCATGTGCATTTTACATGCTAGCGCGGTAAACTACACAGTTAGTTTTAAGGACGGTGAACGAAAACCGGTATGCCACAGAATGATTGCGTGTTTCGTGTTGTTTTCTAAAGTTTAAATGATCATGAGTCTTAGAAGAAAGATAGTAATGACTCCATGATGTAGAAAACTGGTCTAGAAACTCTTCGTAGAATATTCTTCACGACAATTTTGCATCCTTGCTGGCTGGGACAGGCGCTGATTAACAAGATCTATGAACGTCATACAAGATTATCGCTTATTCTTCAAAGACAGACTATCACAAAATCTTCTGTCAATGAAGACGATAATCAAATGCGAAGCAAAAGTACCACCTTCGTGTTAACATGTTTTTCTTTATTACTTCTCGATCTCCTCCAAGCTGAACCTCTCCATCAAAATGAAGAAGAATTCCTCTGTTGCCTTTTTTTTGACTACTATCAAGAACTTTTCAGTGGTCATGTTTTCGACGATTAAACGTGCACAGAACGAATAATTTCTTCAGAAAATTACGATGGACTTCAATAGTAGTATAGGACGAGACAATTGGCAAGAAGTGAACAATCAGGTGAAATTCTTATGAAAGATAATATTTTCGCTTGTTTCTATAACAAGAGCCGACTACGACAAAAATTATAATCAAGTTGAAGATTTCTTCTACACCAAGTATCTCTCTTCAGAAGTGGTGATAAAACACTTATCTATCAATGACATAAGTTCCATTGCCACCGATCAGCACGACTTCTAGCCAACTCGCTCTTCTCCTCCATTCCCATCCCAATATGAAGGTTATGGATAGGTGGCAAACGAAATGATATTTCGCCACCATTAAAATTGTAAGATTGTAAGCAAACAGGAAGTTATTGTAATGACGCTGCAGTAATAGGACAGTTAGTTGACTTCAACGAGAGTGCCAATTTCTTTTTTAAGTGCAGCCAGTGAGTAGATTTATCGGAATTGGAACAAAGTATTCTTTGTTTTTTGAATAAAAACAAAGATTGGATGTCACAGGATATTTATGACTTGTGGTTATGAAAAATCAGAAAAATATACAGACAATATATAGAGGACAGGACGGGACATTATATAGATATAGATAAAGATATGGGATAAAAAAAAGGATAAAGCTTTCGGTGTTGATCAATCCCTGAGGGATGCGCCATGCATTCGGCTTCATTAAATATCGTTGGAGGTGATTGAATGCTTATCTGGCCTTTACATTAATGACTCGTGGTGGCCTACCGATGTATCGAGCCAGTGTTGCTATCCTCCCAGACTAGTCTGGTACCAATTTGCCAACCCCAGAGGGATGGACGGCTTGGTGGGCCATGGGCGTAGGGACCGATTCCACGTGTGTGTCCCAACGAGGCCTCCAACCACTGCGCTACAAGCGCCCTTGATAAATACATAGACATTATATATATATATATATATATATATATATATATATATATATATATATATATATAAGAACAATAAGATTGAAAACTACTGGAAAATATGAAAATGGAGTTGTGGAAAGTATTCGACATAATATAAATATAAAGTGTTGCGAATGTTACAACACAGTGATTTTTAAGTATTGCTGTTCTGCCTGAACTAATCATTAACGCTCCTGTCCATTTCAAGACTGGGCTGGATACCGCGCAATTCGTGAATGCGGGAAATTTAAGCAATGAAACAAATTCGCCTTTTCTTAGAGTTGATATTTCCTTAAAATTTCGAAAGGCTGCTTTGATTTATTATTTATTACGTTGTCGTCGAAGAGAAGATCGACGTTTCCAAGAATTCGTTGCCACTACAGCAATCGTCATTCTCCTGGATGAATTGCAGAAGCAAAGAACCGAAACCTCCACAGATCCACAAGAGCAGTGGTGACGACATGGGAATCTCTAGAACGATCACCCTAGAATTCTAGGCAAAGTTACGTCCAACTGGTAACCGGGTTTCTGTGTAAAGGTGACAGATTTTTAAAGTCGCCAGTCAAGGTGACAAGAAAATAGGACCAGTTCAGTGGTTCACTGTGGATTTTTATGACAGTGGTAATAATAGGGTTTTTAAATACTAGACTTCCGACACATAAAGTCATTGTTGTGGAAAAAAATAACGAATTAGTCAAATTGTCAAGTTTATGATTGCATAACTGCGATAAGAAGTGCAAACATCTGAGAACTGGTCCTAGTAGACGTTTTATAGAAAAATGTGTGGTCAGGGCAAATCAGATCATACGACGATCATCATCTCATATCAGCCCATAACGATGCAAACAGGATTGGCCTTGATCCGGAAACTACGATGCGGGCATAGATAAGTCCTGTAATGTTGTCAACGATATTACATCCTTATTATTAGCAAATTTATAGTTTAGTCCACATACTTATACATTACGACGATTAAAATTCCATTCGCCAAATTTGTATGGTCTGAATTGAGACGCAATCACATTAACTGTGTAATCAAATCGAAAAAAAATGCTGAAAAAAAGCTACACAAACCACTACAGAAAGCCTTTTCAATGATACGAAAGTGCATGTTTAATGTCCCAGGATTTCCCCCGAACCAAATAGAAAAATGCTATACGATACCAAAGAAGAAAGAATTAAGTCTGACGCAAAATTAAAAAAAATTTATTACACTGTCATCTCAGTAAATTTCCGATGATTTACCGCTTCATCGATGTTGATCGATCGACCTGGACATCGAAGTCAAATGTACCGTGAGGTCATTATAGTCAACCTGTATCACCCTTGCTGAGAAGAAGTTGGACATTTTCACAAGGAAACTCAACTAAGAGCAAAACAGTTCCATTGAATTTCTGTCTTTAAAGGCTTCATGGAAATAAATCTTGCCGACATATGAAATAACCGGTCAGTCGGAAGACTCGATCATACGAATACGAAGGTTCACAAAGCGAGGTCTAAGGACTCTGGACCACCAACACAGATCATCACGGCTCTAAAAAATGTGAAGACGCCGAAACGCTGGCCAAATAAAGTTTTCACGTACTCCGTGGTAGAGGTTAAATGACAGTCGTTTTCTTAAAAAAATTCGGCAGCGACTTACTACTTGAATATTTTTTCAGAAAATGGTTGTCAAGAATGTCAGCTTCAACTGTCGCATTAAGGCGATTCTTGTTAATCGCCACTGACGACGCTCTTCATCTTCAACCATGATATAGAGGGGTCAGGACTGACCCACATTGATGCGCTCTCTTGGATAACATTATGTTCTCTTGAATGAAATCTCTCTTGTTCAATCGGTTCGCTGTTCTAAATACGAGCCTCAACTAACAGCGAAAAAGAAACGGTCTGTGAGGTCCAAAAAAGCAGATTTCATCACCTTGGGAAGCAACAGAATCTATTCCACTTTTTACGTCGTCATCACGAGATCTATCGACTAATCTCAGGACACATTTTCTTTACAGGAATCGCTCTCGTCCTGCAAGCATTCCTATGGCATGTCAGACACTTCCCTTCGATCCCTGAAAACCGACAGATATCTCCACTGACCACGAGAACGCCTTAGCACGATTATATGAGATTCCAGGGAAAACGGCAATAGATAAGCATCAGCATATCATTAAGGAGAAAAGACGAGGAAAGATGTCGTTCATGTTGCTGTCCAGTCACGAGCAAATCCGACCAACACCATGGATGACGGTTAAAAGGCAACGAAATGAGTGGGCAATATGAAGGGACTCGAATGACATATAAAGCAAGGTCATATAGGTATCCTGCAAGTTAACACGTGTAGTCATAAAGTTTATTATTTATTTCGTATGCAACGCTGGCAAATGTATTGCAGTCTGGTAGATTACAATCGAAAGACAGGTAAATTTTTAAAACAGCTGAACAAACTCAGAAAACCACAAACCTCTCATTTTCACGGTAGTTTCAAAAAACGACACAATTCGTAAAAATCCGTTATTGATGGAATCGTCCGTTTGATCAAGCGTTCGAAAATTAACGACGTCTTCGTTGTAATGTTCCTTCAGCAAGAGCATCGAAAGGAAAGGGTAAAGTTGACTTCTTAGCGAAAGCGATCGTGGGGAGAGGTTCTTATTGTAACATTTCGAGATAGTTGTGCTAACGCCATCGGTGTTTCGCAATCACAGTGTCGTTGCGGACCAGAAGAGGTGCATGTTTGTGGGTTTCCATTCAAAGACAAACGATTCATGGTACTGAGTTATTTTCATCGTTGCTTTTAGATCGAAATGTGATTGCTCTTGTGTTTGAGTACTCTAGGCAGTAGTCTGTTACGGAGATATGTCATTTAACTAAGGCAACTCTTTTTGCTGGCGAAATATTCATCGTTATGCAAGTTTTCAACTAGTCTATTTACTTCAACTATTGGTTCAACGCTGATTGTAAAAATTGAAAAAAAGTGGGAATAAATGCACCAGAACAAGGAGGTAAAATCTCATAGTTTAATTTAAGGGATTGCTCAAACGGCAAGTGAATATAATTCTTGTTTTGCAAAACGCTAGAACGAAGAAAGTCTATCGCAGAGCTGGTTGGCCATTAAAGCTGGTTGAGCATAAACAAGATCGAACACTGATGTTGTGAAAAGTCGCAGCGAAGGCTTTTACAATTTTTACACAGTGAATCTGACTTTGCTAGACTGGGAAATGTTAGGATGAAAACATTGGTGCATTGATAGGCTGCTACAGTTGACCCTACACTGAAAAAAAGAACTCATTCATCCCTACCAATAGAAATTAAATGGCTGTATGTCCATAAGAAAATAGCAAATGATAACCCACTTTATTCTTTTTTGCTTTAGAGAATAATAAGGTGTTATAAGATTCCTTCTATCAAGGCTGCGGTTTATGATATCTTTCTGCATCTAGCTGATCATACAGAAGAAAGTAACGAATAGATTGCAGAATAGGATGTGATGAACTTGCTGGGAATTAACTCCCTTCTACGTAATGTACGTTTGGCACACAGAAAGATATCAGGAACGATGAGGTACTGAATCTTTGCAGGGATGGAGCAAAAGCTGAAGTTTGTGAACAATTTGTCGACTCGTTGGCGAAAATTCGGTGCCGTAATCGTTTCACCCTCAATCAGCTAGTTGTGATGGATCATACCAGCGGCAGACCAAGAGACCAATCGTGATCCGGCCAGTGAACCAACCTTAGCAGGTTGTCACTGATAATCCACTTCTGGCTCTACGTCACAATAGGGTCGAGAAACGGGTACTTTTTGTTGGACAGAAGCACCGTTAATGCTTCAAAATGGCTATTTTTTGAAATTCAAAAATTCTCACGACATCCATTCATCACTCTTCTTCGGCTTTCCGGATTTCTTTAGATATTACAGAAACAGTTGAAGAGCTTACATTGAGTTTTCCTGTAAGTTGCCGCACCGTTGTTTTAATTTGCTTTCACCAAAATCTTCGTTCAAGTCGTCGTCATAAGTAACAAAAGGACATCTGCTTCCAACCTTGTCATCATCGTCGAATTAGCCACGGCACAATGACGCTTCTATTTCGTGACTATTAAATATTAGAAACCGTTCAGGGAATTTTGTTCATTCAGGTCCGATTCACAAAAAAAAACTCTATTTTTTCATCACACATAAGAAATTACATAAATAAAAAAGGGTAAAGGTCCCATCGTTGGTCAACTCCTGAGGGATATGTCATGAATTCGACTTTGTCTATCTTCGTTGGAGGTAACTGAATGCACATTTTGCTCACAAAATGACTCGCAGTGGCCTACCGATGTATCGAGCCGTGCTGCTATTCTCCCAGAGAAGTATGGTACTAAGCTGCTAACTGCGAACGCATGGAAAGCTTGGTGGGCGTGGGGGCGCGAGGATCGATCCCATGTGTGTTGCAGGGAACGTCCGACCAGTGCGCTACACACGCCCTCAATAAATTACGTAATGAGAACTAAACGTAGTAACAATAACAACAATTGTTTTTTATTTAGTTTATACGACCTGTCTTCACTTCTACCGTGCGGATCCCTGCACTTCTCACATTCGATTCGTTTTCTCGCCTCTATTGTCCACGAAGACTTTTACGTGTAGCATCGGCTGCTGCTTGAGCGTTTTCGTTTCATCTTGAGTATCAGGAAATGCTAGGTCAGTCGATTCTCACTGGAGTCCTGAGATATCCGAACTAGAGCATTCCCAATTGGATTGCAGAGAGTGATTTTTTTCGCGATCATCATCTTTTGCGAGCTTTATCTCTTTGGGTCGACATTTGGTACTTGGTTGCTAAATACGTGTTGGCAAATAATTTTTGACAAGATGAAATACATCACAACTAAATGTGTATCATGTGGTCACTCAATTCTGAGTATATTCACTCGTAGCTTTGTTACCAGTCCACTCTATGGTCGGCGGAGGTGTTCATTTTATCGATACAAAGAGCATTCTTTACTGGGCACTGAGTCGATGCTCCTCTGTTGTGTGCTTGACATCTCATCAAACTCTGCTGTAAAGTTTTCTGAGATAGCTAGATGTTGTCACCTAATCGTAAAATTTCTCTAACCGTGGATGACGTTGACAGTGTAGAACGGTGAGACCCTAGCTGTGAGGTTTCTGTATGTTTTATTTCATTTTATTTTTTTCTAATTTGATCCGTCTTCACGTCTCCTCTGCGGATCCCAGAACTTTTCAAATCCAATTCGTTTCTTCGCATCCATCGTCCACAAAGGTCTTCCGAGTTTTTCACCTGTGGCTTCGGTTGCTGCTTGAAGATTTTCATTTCATCTCGAATGTCGTAGAATGCCGGTGGAGTAATTCTCTCTGGACTCCTGAGATAACAAGACTGGAGCTTTCCCTGCAGAGAGCAATTTCTTTTTTCCCAAATAAGTCCGGTACCAATTTCCCGACCCTGGAGGGATGAGGGGTCGGAATCGAACTTGCACCATGCTGGTGATGAGGGACATCATACCACCTTGCTATCCGCCCCATTAGGTTGCTAAAATTTGCTTTCCTGGCAAGGACGCTTCTTGCAATATTTCTCCTAGATTTTTTTAGCATTTAAATGCTATCCATGGTGCAAAAATACTTTCCAAAATCTTCCCTGTTCATCCTACTCTCACTCGCACTCTGTTCCGTGATTCTTTCTGAACGTTACTCGAATAGAAGGATTGCAGATGAATACCAATTTGGTGATAGTTTCTTAAACTGTAGAGGTCTTTGTTGTTGACCACTAATATGGTTTTCAATGATTTAAATATACCCAGGCCTTCATTCCGAGGATAGGAGTTTGGTCCTTCAAAAGTTTGGGTTTGATTCTCTCCAAATTTTGTCTAGTTTTCTAATAATTTATTACAAGCGAGGTGCCATATTGACAAATGGATGGAGAAAATTCCTAGAAAGGAGGCGTTAAATCAGATGTTTATGTCTAAACATCGAAGTGGAATCACTGAATGGTCGTTCACGGATTTTCCACCGATATACTTGGACACTTGGATGGCCTGTCTTATTGCTTGTGTGGGACCCAGAATATTTGCCATTGTCCGGAGATTTGCTAGTTTAGCATGGTTCCCTGCAAAGTCGAGGTCAGCTTGGCCGAACCCTTCTCGGATCAACACCATTCCGTGTAGTCTCCGGCAATGCAGATCAGAGGGAGATATGGCACAGTACGACTAGTTTGATAGCAAGACGGCGGTGAATCTTGGCATTGGTTTACTCTCAACTGCGCTGCCGGAAAAAATACTTCGAACGCCTCAGCTTGGGCGGTTCTGCTGGGGAGACGAACCTCCGCTGTACGCATCAGGTCGACACACAGGAACACCTCTCAGTCGTGATGTGGTGGTAGACCGTTAGGAGGTACGTTGATATCCATACAAACCTTTCCCGATAAGCAGTCGTATATTCCACATTGTCCTTATGTCTACTTGCTAACCACTGAATACGAATGGGTTGTAGTTTGGCACAACAATTAAAAGCGCTCTTATTTACGATTTTTCCGCCTTTTACAGTTTTAACAAAAACCTTCCTCCCTTTTTTTTTCCTGTGATCTTTTAAATCGCTCCTGTAGACATCAGTTCACGCCCAGACGCATTTAAGATGTTGAATGACGAAACCTGCGCTCGCACTGCTCAACCGTGGTGTGGCAGCCTGACTGCTTGTTGAGACAAGAGTATCTAGGAAGTTTCGAGAAATTCGTTTTTCTTAATAAATTCTTGAAGTTGTTGAATGAGATGATCGTACTCCGTGCATGTTTTTTCCATTACAGAGCCTTTCGAAAAAGTTAGCTAAGGAACTGTCACCTCTGCCATTTGCACGTTAATCACCACGTAGCTCGAGTGAGTTGCGCTAATAAAAATTTGCATTTTAAAATTTGCATTCTTCTCTCTTACACACCGAGTTTCTGAGCAGACTTTCGTTGCTTTGGAAGACGACGTTTTAGTTGCGAGCCCGTTTTCCAATGTGCTCTATTCAAAAGTAACCACAGAGACCTATTGAGCTCTGCTGTGAAGGAAACTAATTAATTGTTGACTGGGTTTCCAGAAGGAAATGTCGCAGATGTTCCCAGGACAGGTGACGCTATTTTAGGCTTTAACACTTCACTTATCATCACAGTTTCACGTCCAGTTATGTTGCTGTGATAAATCCATTGAGGAAAATCGTAAGGAAGCGAAGTAAAAAAAATGACTGAGAGCACACCACTCTCGGCCAGTCCCACTCGTAACATCACGGTGAGTAGCCTTTTAGTATGACCGTAGCATCCTTACCCACCATCTATTTAAAACTTTGATCTTCATTAATACTTTAGCCTTTTACACCGAATAACTAAAGTATTCTAATATAAAATACGTCCAGGCTCTGAGGGAGGCGAAATCGCCGAAACGTCAGCCATCGACAAACAACACCAACAACAGCGACAACGTCAACGAACACCTATACCAACCTCGGATCAGCTAAAGAAGATCAGTTTATAAGATCACATAAATAAATATATCGGCTATTTATGCCGAGTTTTATGGAAAGTCGGTCTTTTGAGTTATTGAGAGCAGAACTGAGGAGTAATGTAAGAGGTTAAGTTAGCAAATCCCCTATCTAAGATTATCTTGAGGCTTCGCTTCTTCGATCTTCAACATTTCGTTTCATTAAGAGAAAACAAAGAGAATGTGGTGTGCAGGAAACGAATACTTTGTTTCTCGTAATGAGCCCAAACATCGTGCACTTTTATTCATTGCATCCCATATCTTGGAAAACCACGTGAAGTTTTGCAAGTGTTTTTCGAGGCCTGGCGTTGAAATCACAGACGAAATTTGATGATATAATGTTCCTAACAAAGTTTCTTCTACTCTTTATAAAACGCTTCGGTTTCTTCGTGGTTCGCGGCCTAGGTGATGGAAATGGTAAGAACTGCCCTTGTTTCATATTTTTTAACTGTCTGATTCGGTAGTTGAATGTCCAAGCACGTGTTGAAAAAATTTGCCAACATCTCTATCGTATTTTGCTTTTTTATTTTTCTGCCTTTTATACTTTTTATGACAGGCTACTACCCGAAATACGATCACAAGATTGCTGAGATATTTGCAAAATTCTGGACCGCAGGTGTTTGCGGTGGGGAACGAACGCGCTATTGTCCTTTCCGGGGAATAACGCGTTCACCACCACACCACGCGGGTCCTTCGTTTCGCCTGTCTCTCATCTAGTTCTTATCGATCTGTGCCGTCAGCAATCACCCATCACCGGGACTGATTAAAAAGTAAAATATTGTGAATTTAACTACAGCCTCAGCTTCACTGGGTTCAATGCCGATTTGGGATCACCAGATCAATCCCCGACGGGTGATTGCTGATGGCAGTGATCGATAGAACTAGCTGAGAGAGAGGCGAAACGAAGGGATCCCGCATGGTGTGGTGGTGAACGCGTTACTCCCCGGAAGGATCATAGCGCGTTCGTTCCCCACCGCAGCTACCTGCAGTCCGGAGTTTTGCAAATATCTCAGCATTTTAGAAGAACCTGAAGAATGTTTGGCGAAAGACGTCATCCCTTAAGTTGCCGAGGTGGAATCGACAGCTGTATTCAAAGTCGTCTCATAGCTTTTACACTGTCTGAGTGGCAGCAGTTTTTTTGATTCCTACATAATGTATGTTTGCTCATCTGCTCTTTGCTAGATGTGTTTGGGCACGTCAATCTGTTGCGAACTATTTTCTGTCAATAATTTTTGTTGCTCATTGAGCTAATCTGGTCTGCCAAAGCACGGTCTTATGAAGTGAAATGATAAGCTATTCACCAAATAGAAACAATGCTTGTTGAATTCATTTATATAAAATTTAAAGCATCCACGTTAACCTGGCGTACATTTACTGCTCTTCTTGTGGTCCACTGTCTCAACGTGCCCAAATGATGCTCATTGCTGTGGAACTGCGATCTACAGCTTGGGTCCATACCTCTACTATCAGTATGATCACCCAAACTAGAAAGGAATATTCATATTTCCATCCGACAATTTGGGCAAAAGCAAACGTAAGCCACCGCATAGGCCTCGAAGCAACTAGTAGTCGTATTCTCGCCCAAAAAACCGCATGAAAAAATGAGCGTCATACCAAAAATGTGGTGCTCATCGTGCTTTTTACATGAGCGTAATAAGCTATACAGTACAGGGGCTCAATTCTCATATAAACATCGATCTAGCGCTCTACCGTTTGGACTACCCAATTAAAGGTCTTTCATATTTGAGTATAACATCTGTATAAATTAGTGCCTTTTAGCCGGGACGATCCACGATCAATGGTGTAGCGTAGTTTAGAATACGTCGAACAGTAAAAGCTCCTATTTGCTGTCATCTTATGAGGATTGAAATTTGTATTTCCTTTGCTTATTATGTAGTTCATAGGCGTAGGAAATTCTACTGATTTTTACTAGCATATATTGGTTATTCTTTTCTTGGATCACAGCCATGACTTCCTCAGTAAGTACTTCTTCTTAAAATAATGGCAGCATAACTTTCTACTTTTATGAGCTTATAGGGAGCTTATTACAAAGTCTTATTATAGCTAGCATCTTCAGTTTCTTCATAGGCTTCATGATTCAAGTCGATTGTTCACAACTTCATTAGTGCGATGTGAGCCTTCTTGGTCGAACCGATCGAATCCAGTGGAGTGGAGAACTGCTCGAATGGAGATCGTCACTCAAAAAGTGACCTTTCCTAGAAGACGGTTGTCGGCCCATGGCCATCCATTATTATCAACATCAATGAACATTCACATCGTACAAGTGAATAGCTATGCACAATCGGCTCAAATCAATGCGCCCCGGAAGAACACATAGGCACCGAAACTTCAATCACCACAAAGTTTTGTAATAAATTTAGTGTAAGCTTATGAATATGGGAAAATACTGACCACTTATACCAAGCTCAGAAAAAAGTCTGTACTCAAAAATAATAACGGCGCAGAAATTGAATTGTAGAGCAGTTTGTCATTTCAGACTGTGTCGCCTGACATTGTTTCAGCGTGATTTCAGCTCGTTTGCCGCACTCAAGAAGACCCCCTGCTATGCATCGTCTCATGACCTGTCTGTTGTGAAAATTTCGTGCGATCGTTGACGAATCGCGACTTGAGGAACTGAGTGGAAAGGTTACCATTTGAGATTCAGATGGACAGATATGCTATGACAAATAAAGAGATAGGATTCGTTCATAACGTTGTTCAATTCCGTTATGACGTACCATCTAAATATATCAGTTTTGTGAAAACTAGCCGAAGCAACGAACTCTGATCCACGACACCAATAATTGACGGTCGTTTTCCGTTCGACGACAGAACTTTGGTCACTTCACTGAAAAAAATCCAATAGATTTGCTGGCTTAGAGAGTTTTAATCAAATCCGCGATAGTTTGCCTTATACTAATACGGCAGATTGCCCCTTCACTTCTCCAATTTTCGATTTTTTGTACGTTTCTGGAGCCTTGGTTTAGAGTTGAAGCAACACCTAATATTTTTGAATAAGGAGTTGTTTAATGTCGACTTATAAACATGGCATTTGTACTTCAGTATTTTCACTGACGCCAGGTCTGTGCCACATGATTTCTAAAAAGCACGAAAAAAGGTAGTTCAGCTGTATCATCGGTCTACAGCTGCTCTGTACTTTTCCTAGCTAGTCAATCAATCATATAATTCACAAATTCTGCAGCAAGTGTGGTAGCAGGTTCTAAAATGTTTTATAACCACCAACAATCCACAATAAATGACCGATGCCCTCATACAGCATTCTAATCTGATCTCAAGCGGGACCACAATGAAGAATGCCTACTCAGCTTATTGATCCCTCACCTTCAGTAATATTTTATGCCGTTCAATTACCACTTTCTTATGAATCTATTTCACACCAAGTCAATAGCACTCTTCACTTTGTTCAATCGTTTCTCTCTCATCATGCCAGTACGTGCTTGCTGTGATTCTCGCACAATTTTTGTATTCTTTACTTATATTTCTCTTTGACGGTTTTCTAAGTTATTCGTGCTTTCTTATGAACTGCCGCTCTGATTGCCTGACTTGAAGAGAAAAATATTCTCAGCAACCCTTGAGTGATCAACAATATGAGCCAGGTCTCATTCCGTTTATTCTTATACCCAAGGCAACTCGTAAACGTTTTCAGTTACTTCACACTTAATCCACTTATTCCTTTCCTTCGAAGTTTTTCTCGCATACTTGTGCAATTTCTTCATAGTTTCTTGTGAAAGCCTAATCATCTTGTCTCAGAAATACATCTAGACCTTATATTTTGGTGAAGGGCATCGTTGATGTAGTACATCTTTCATCTACCTATCTATCGACCACCGTCAATAGAGGCAACAGAAGAATTAAAGCGGAATGAATTCCCTCCGACGTGTTCGATTGTCGATGAATCTATAGGCGGAGCTATTCTCTGATGAATCAGTTATTTCCAATTCGCTGTCGAAGAGAGTTTCTAGTTCTACTACACGACCACAATGAATATTTTTTCTTCCGGACTTCAAGCAGAATAACGTCAGTATTCGCTAGTTTCCTACACTATTCAAACGTTCTGTTCTATATGTCGGACCAGGCAGATATTTTTTAAACACCATCATCACTTGTACTAATTGCAATCTCTTTAATTATAGAGTGACACTAGCAAGCACCTGTAAAGTCTCCATTTGTCCTTGTCACGTGCGAGAGAGCTGTTTAGTGTGAGTTCCGTTCCCTTGATGAAAACAAAGTCCATTGCTCTTTGACTGTAAGATTCGCTATTTTTAACCTTCACATGGGAAACGTAGCAATGTACAAGTTCCTTTCATAGTAGTGTTCGATCTTACTTTCCGAGTTCACTACTGATGTTCCCATATTTCAGTTACTTGACTGAAACTTTCCGAATTGAATGTGATGATGTAACAAATAAACTTATACATAAACACGATTTTTCTGAGAGAAAATGTGCTGTTTGTGTCGGTTCCCAATTAACCTCCACCATTATCGTTTTCTGGGTGTGCTAAACATAGCCTCCTGATAATGTGGCATTTGATACCTCGTGCGAGAAAGATCCATTTAATATTGCTATACTATAGCGCCTTTTTCTTAAAAGAAGTCTTCTCACGTGAAAACATAATCAATTCTAACGCACGGCAATTCTCGTAAGCTTGTGTGAAAGTCCTCTTTCCAATGCAAAAAGGATGACTCGTATCAGTTTTTGAGTTTTGTAGTAACAAGATGGATTAAAGCAAGATGTGCTTACTGATGCTGAACATTTTGTGACTTTCGCTAAGCGTGCATTCTCGTGAAACATAAATGAACCGTAACTACTACTTTGAACACATAAAATAATGCAGCGTCCGTCATTGAACAGACTCTCACGAGTGCACCATGCATTCGACTCCATTCACGTAGAGGTGATTAGAACATATCCAGTACATAGTACGCTTTGCATTTTGGTCATCTAGCCATGTATTATGTTAGGGATTTAATCTTCCCAATCACCGTTGTCTAAGACTAGGCATGTTAAAGTCGGAAGCTTATCTACGTACTTGCAGAAAAAAATTCCTTCTCGTACGACCGTAACATGATGCATAACCGGGAGAAATAAAGGAAGTTGGTGTCGATCAATCCTGTAGCGGATCTATTTCGCATTAGACTCCATTAAGCATAGTAGAGGGTATTGAATACGTACTTGCCCTCAATGCAGTGACTTACGAATAGCCTTCGAATACGCGCAGGATCGAAGTGAGGAGCGTGTACATCGCAAGAGCACCGCTAACTACTTCGTCACACGCTATCACTAAGATTAACACATAAATGTTTGGGCGCGTGCTTGCTGTTTCCTAACTACATCCAAATTTCGTCTATATGTGTTCTAGAAGAGGACAAGAAGAAAAGGAAAGGAGTGAACTAGAAGTAATACGGACACGAAACTACAACAGAGTAGTGGTCATCTTCGTTAAAGAGAAATTATATAACGATAACTTCAGTAGTATGTTATGGAATGGGATTTGATATCAGTGATTAATTTCGCCATGGGAAAACAATATTGTGGGACACGGTCTGTCATAAGCACCGTCAAATTAGAGCGTACTTTTATCAAATATAGGTACATCAAGATTTTGTTGGTAAGCACCCATTCTCTTAAATTCCGTGAAGAAGAGGGACAACAGCTGCTCTATACACTTCTCCATATGTTCTTTACTAGAACAAATACGAAGTGATGACTTGATTTCGCATCCCTAAAAATGAGTCTAGCTATTCATTCTTCTCTGACTTTGTAATTTAGGTTCTTGTAAATATTCTGGATCTAATATAGAATATTGTTGACGTGGCCATGGAGAAAAAAAAGACGCATACGTGTTCAAACTAGTTATTTTACATCTACTTATATCGTTTTCTATTGCTAGTTCTACGCCGGAATTATGTTATTACACCCGATTTTCGATCTACGATACTTTCAGCAGGCATGCTTTATCGCTTTTTAGAGAGTCATCGTTTGTTTTTACCACATCAAAGTTCGATATAGACCTTTGTTCTATAAAGTATCCTCAAATGTCTATGCTCTGAAAGGTCCTACATTTTTAAGACTACTCACAGGTGGTTATACTTTCTTACACTTGCTTCCTGGTTTCCAGTTATGAAAATGCAAGAAATGCGTAAAGAATCGATCGAAAACATATCCCTGTATATCTCCAGAATTGATGGTCTCCATGAGTCGTGCAGTAGCTAAGGCATCGCAGAAATTGGATAGTGCTTAAGCGGTGCATCTTTCTCAGGTCGTTACCACAGAATAATAGAAGAAAAAAAGTAATCGGCTCCTACGGATCGGTCGCAAGAAAGTTTAGCAACTTGCGAGTGGATTTCTTCGGAAACCTCTGCGATTGCTTTTACAGAATAACTCATAGCTGGGTTTTCAGGACAAAACGTCGTAATTGAATGTGAAAATTTCGGCTGAAAAAAAAACTCACTAAAGGCCCGAATTTGTTTACTGGATCCATTCTCGCTTTTATCAGCATTTAGCGAAAATGTGCGACGGCAAATATGAAAGACCTCATATATCCGTTCTTGGAGGTTTTTCATCGACGTTTTCAATTTATGTGGATGAATTTGCGACTAAATGTAGGGATTGAACAGAGACGTTGCTCCATAGCGAAATTAACATGGATTAGCTCCTTCATGAGCTCACAGTGTTTAGAGTTAGCGTAACAATGATAATAATTTTAAGGATTCCATTTTTTTTCACGAATTGGACCAAATTTGACTTCGTAGAAACAAGAATAGACCAAAACTGACGATGGAACAGTGTCAGCCTTCTATTTTTGTTACAGTTAAACTCAAAAATAACTTCTCTTCCGTTTAGAGCTTTGTTCTTAAGTAGTCTATTGTGACAGGAAATAAGACCAGAGTCCGACAATCGTTTCGTTCTTCAATGGCGATTATTGCTAATAGCCAGCTGAAAAGATCGACGTTCTATAAACCTCGGCATAAATAATTAATCGAAGTTGGTATAGACGTTGTTGTTGTTGTTGTTGTTGTTGTTGTTCCTTGGCTGACGTTTCGACGACTTTGCCCTCCTCAGAGACTTGCTGCTGGACCACCCGTCTGTTGTTAACAGGGGGATGATGAGTCAATTCATTTCCGTAAATGTCACGTTCCTCATTGAACGACGACGAGCCTTAGTTACCCGTCATCCGGACCTCACTTAAACTGTGCCGTCGAATCACAATCATCGGAAACCGCAACTCAAACTCCGGATGACCAACGAACACTGACAATGATGACGAAATGTCATATGCAGATTCTCATTTTAAACTTGTGACTACTTCATATTAACTACGTGGTCAAATACATCGTCCAAGTGTCTGTCAGCTGTTGCAGGCTCTCCTCCTCACTGTTTGGCATCGATCGCCACGCCCTATTTGGCGCATACGGGATGCGGCGCACGCTGCTTGTGGTCGTCCTCATAGCGACCGCCTTCGCAGACGTCTTTACAGGTAAGTACACCTATCATAGCTATCCGATTATTCTACAGTTTGTTCAGAGCATCTCATCGATATCTCATAGTCGATAGTTGTCGAATCGCTTACTATCGGTGAAATCACCAACCGTTTTAAAATGCTCATCTTAGTGTGTTAGTCGCCTGAACAAAGAACTTTACCGATTATTCTCTCGTTATTTTCAGTATACCGTGATCCTTCATTCTTCACCTTAAATGAAATCATTTGGAATGTTGTACTGCTTCCTGGAAGCCTTACTCTTGAATGGATTAGAGTTATATGAATACATTCTCTCCATTTTTCCATTATGTGCTTATCATTGCCTCAACTCTAAAATTATAATGCTTTCCTCGATAAGAAGTTATCGTGAACGTACATATCGAGAGTTTGAGTCGCTAGAGTCATTGGAGACATTCTTCGGTGCTTCCTGGCTTATTAGTGTTCAGTATTCTTCATTACATCTTAATAGAAACGACCATCTATTGCAACAAACTCGCACACACACACACACACACACACACACACACACACACACACACACACACACACACACACACACACACACACACACACACACACACACACACACACACACACACACACATACATACACACATACACACATACATACATACATACATACATACATACATACATACATACATACATACATACATACATACATACATACATACATACATACATACATACATACATACATACATACATACATACATACATACATACATACATACATACATACATACATACATACATACATACATACATACATACATACATACATACACGTACATACATACATACATACATACATACATACATACATACATACATACATACATACATACATACATACATACATACATACATACATACATACATACATACATACATACATACATACATACATACATACAGCAACACCCACATAGCATACACACATGCACACACAAACATACACACATAAACATACAACAGACACACACACACACACACACACGCACACACACACACACACACACATACACACACACACACATATAAATCACATACATACATACATACATACATACATACATACATACATACATACATACATACATACATACATACATACATACATACATACATACATACATGCATGCCATACATACATACATACATACATACATGCACATACATACATATACATACATACATACATACATACATACATACATACATACATACATACATACATACATACATACGCACATACATACATACATACATACATCACATACATACATACATACATACATACATACATACATACATGCATACATACATACATGCATACATACATACATACATACATACATACATACATACATACACATGCACACATGCGCACATACATACACACACACATAAATCACATACATACATACATACATACATCACATACATACATACATACATACATACATACATACATACATACACACATACATACATACATACATGCACATACATACATACATACATACATACATACATACATACATACATACATACATACATACATACATACATACATACATACATACATACATACACACATACATACATACATACATACATACATACATACATACATACATACATACATACATACATACATACATACATACATACATACATACATACATACATACATACATACATACATACATGCATACATACATACATACATACATACATACATACATGCATACATACATACATTCATACATACATACATACCATGCACCCATGCGCACACACACACACACACACACACACACACACACACATACACAAATGCACACAGATACACACACTTACACACGCGCACCATTACATAGACTTCTTTGTACTGCAGTGATCTACAACGTTATCTATAAATTCACAGGAAACTCATTCTCGAAAGGCTCGAACATCTAGAACAAAGAATTTTCAACTTTTAAAACAAATAAGTTTGGAAACCCCGCAACTGGGTGTCCCATGGCTCCACGTTTACTGATTATTTACTCCTTGTTCATTCATTCATTGAAATACTGTCAGAATTCATGAGACCCTTTCTTCTAAGTGTCATCGGTTTAAAGAAACTTTTCGAATTGGCTGACACAAAAGCAATCATGGAGTCTCTAGACATTTAGGGCCTGTCTACACGGGAAAGGCTCTTAAAAGATAAATAGGATACATTGGGATGACACTGTTGTTCTTCCAAGCTTTAGAATGAATGCTGAGATATAAGTAGACCATGTATGCGAAGAAGATTTTTCGGAAAACTTGAGAGAAAAGGTAGACAACCTTATCCTATCTTCGAGTAGGTGTTCTAAGTTTATGCGTACGACGTACCTCTTCAGCTCTCAGACTGTACACGTTGCTGGTACTCATGCACAGAGGAGTGCCGCGATGCTTAAGTTGTGTCGAATGAGTCCATGATCAAAAATAGCGCTGTGGTTTCGAAGATCAACAAAACGCATGTAGTGTTTGTTGGTGGAGTGCATAAATCGCCTAATAGTTCTACAAGGATTCAGAGAAACAAAGACACCTAGCGTTCTTTGGGAAGAATGACAAAATTTGTTCGACTGAATTACAACCGCTCCTTTGAAACGATGCAAACCGAAGCCACATTGTGTGAATACTAGTAAACCAATTGTCAAAACTGACCGCTACGAACCTTTTCTAGTCTTTCCTTTTGTGTAAGAAAGTACGAATTTTGATATAGCAAACCGAGCACCACTCGATGACATCAAAATGGCAACCTGTCATTTATAGGTAGAATTTCTAAGACACAGGACATGCAAATGACAAAGAGAAAAGAAGTGTAAGAATAAAGGACACGACAATACTTATGCATACTGAAGCCACACAATGGTACAGTCAGTAAAAGCTCATCATGACATTAATGAAACTTCAGGTCGATGTTTTGAAATAGAATTATGTGTAGCGAATTATTTCAGCTGCTTTTTTATACACCAGTGATTGCGCTTGATTATCTCTCAATCAATGAACTTACACCGACTATACTTTCGTCTTTGCTCAGTCTACCATGAAGTGGTGGCAGCAAAAGTCTAGCCTAGACATTTTGTCCAAGAACTTTTGAAAATGAAATAACATTAGAAAGAAAACCAACAATGAGAGTTGCTGAACACGTGAAGACAGGTGCTGACGGGGCGCACAAGACCGCCGTAGCGTAACGAGTCGTAACCGAACTGATGGTGCTACGTGGCTGGAAGGTGCAAAGACGAGGTGGTATCGGTTGATTCATTTCGCTCACTTGACGACTTTGTATCAGCTGCGAATTTTACAACCACGATGGTTAGTTCAATTCATTTGCAGTCTTCCACAGTTTTCCTTTTACGATTCGCTACTCCCCGTGGATAAAATTTGCCCACAGATTTTAAAACAAACACGTTTTGGTGTGAAAGAAAATTAAAGGCGACACATCTGCACAAATCGAGCAAAACTATCCCCTCATCAGTGTAGCAGTCTAAGTAAAAAAAACAACCAAATTTCAAGTATTACCAGCATATTAACGCAAGCAACACAACACACTACCATCTTGTCGAGAATAAGACTAGCTTTTTGTAGTAAAAAGATTTGGTCTTTCTAGAGGATTGACGTCTGGGGAAACTGGAAGTATGGAATATTAAAAGAAGCTTATTGGTTCCATTAAGCACGGACACAAATTCGCAATGACTTTTCAGGGAAGAGTGTTTTTTTGTTGTGTTCGCGAGAGTGAGGAGAAAGGAAACTGGCGAACTGGTGGCATACGCGGTACGAAAGAATGCCCGTCGTTTCTTCCATTTCCAAACACTTTGTTTAAAACTGTACGGATTTTCATTGTCATTACAGGACCTTTATTCAGATTCGCAACGGTATAGATGCCGACATCCGAAACATCGTCGCGCAGGGGATAGACAACCAAGTGAGTTTCCGGAGATTGTTGCAGTTGTAATAATCACTGTATGAGGTGAACTGAAATGTCGGACAACGCTGACGTATCACCAGAGAAATCAAAAAGATGGTGAAATACTGTATAGGTAGACGTAGCGAACGATAGATTTTCAGCTAATCGTAAACGTCACTCACACACAGACGAGAGTCCACTTGGTTTCATTAGTGGAACCATGGAAGTTCACATAGGCCTCGGCAACATAACTATCAAGGGGGGCTCATTCTTGTTCAAGTAGAACGTTTGAAAGAGTAGTGCCAAAGCTGGTAAGCTCTATTTTTTGGGTGTCTTGGGACGCAGGTGCTGTAAATTCTTCTCAGTAAATCATGTGGACGAAGTACAAGTCCAGTTGCTTACCTAAACATCATTTTCAGTTTCTCTCGCAGATCATTGCGTAATTTTCCGTTTATTCCCATCAGTGAAGCATCGCCCAAGTCAGTTATTGAAGGAAATTTCAATTATTAGTAGCCAACCGAAAAAAAGCAACACACTGTAGACTACTAAGTTGTTGAAAGAGGTTTTAGTCCACTAGATAGTTGAAATTCGAAGAGAGTGGAAGTAAGGAATATCAATGAAGCACATCTATTTCTTTAAAGACAGACACAAATTCGTGATGGCTTTTCAGGAATCCGAGTTCATTGTTTCGCTCTCGTATATTAGGCAAGAGCATACGAAGGAGGTTCTAAGACTCGCGGTACGAAAGACTGTCTGTCGTTTCCTCAATAACAGTTCTTACCTTTTTAAACACTATTTTGAAAATGTCACCGCTTTATTGTCATAA
Organism: Angiostrongylus vasorum; assembly: GCA_018806985.1. Classification (NCBI taxonomy): domain Eukaryota; kingdom Metazoa; phylum Nematoda; class Chromadorea; order Rhabditida; family Metastrongylidae; genus Angiostrongylus; species Angiostrongylus vasorum. The sequence continues at coordinate 52,385 of JADANN010000243.1, forward strand.
TAGGACCTGTGTTCAGGTCCATCACGGTATAAACTTTGCCGTTCAAAGCCATGTCGTGGTGGGGATCGACGACGATGTAAGTTTTCGGGAATTGTTGAAATTTATAATAATGACCGTATGAGGTAAACTGGAATATCGGATGAAGCATATATATCACCATAGGAACCAAGAAGGCAGTGAAACACTGCATGGAGAGACGTAACTAACGAAAAAATGTTCACCCAATCGGAAACACCACTCACACAGAAGCGAGCGGCCACTTGCTTCAGGACTGGAACTAACCGGGTTCACATTGGCCTTCGTGTACATTACTGGTCCACTCCTTAGTCTACGATCTCTGAAAGGAATCTCTGCATTTGCTTCGACGCTGTTCAACGTTTTTTATTGGACATTCGCGACAGTCTTATAGATGCCAGCATGGCACAAATATGGTATACAGAACGGTTCCACTGTTAGAATCTTACTTGAGCAATCGTTGTGCCTCACACATAACTCCTAGCACACGTGTGCAGATATTGTCATAAAGAGCTTAAAGAGAGCTCCCAATCTATTTCGTAGGGTAAAAGCGAAGAACTTCTGGTCACATTTTACGTGCAAGATACGCATGCCAAAGGTCCTCCACTTATTAGGAATTCTTTTGTTTGGACCTAAGTTATGATACTCATTCTGAGAACCGCGTATATTTTATGGCTTCAATTCCTAAAGAAATCAGCTACGACGTCATCGTTATAGCAACTGTTATTGAATTTATGGTTTGAAACATGCAAGAAAATACTGGAAGAGTGGTGAAATTGGTGGGAAAAAAAAGTAGAATACTCAAGAATAGTTTTCTCTGCTTTTTTTACTTAAGGTGCCATCAATAGCTAACGAGACTGTAGCAAAGCAAGTTTTCTTGCGTATGGAGCAAGCACCTATTGTCACCCTTATTAACTATGTTACAGTATGACCGCTCTTCTGTTCTATTTTTCTCACGAGGAAATTCCTTACTAGAGGTGGTTATATTACAAAAAATTTCATGATTGGGAAACCAAACCCCATTCGGCACAATTTCCTAGTCTGTCAACGAGCAATCCGTTGTCTTAGGACAACCTAGTCATATGAGGAACAGAGTTCGTTCAAATGCTTTTCGACATAAACGATTTGCGTTCTTCTTAGATAATCATTGCTTCAGACAAACATAGTAGAATTTTAATCTAAATGTCGGTTATTTATCTAGTGGTCAGCGAATAACAACGGAGATGTCGATAGGAACAGCAGAACATCGCTAGGCATTGCATCGAGGTTCTCAAGCGCTTGAGGTTGAGAACTTAGGTTTAAAAAAACTGTAATCGACATAAATGCATAATAACTTTTTTCTAAACAACGGCGTTTTCTAAGATAGTATCTTTTTAACTACATTTTTTGCAGCCAGGAAGTGATGGTCTCACTTTTCAAACAGAGGATGCTCAGCAATAGCCCGGTAGCTGGAACTGTGTAGAGATGTCCCCCGCACTTTGACGTGCATAAAAACTGAGAAGTTTAGCCTGCTCCAATGATAATCGATTTTATTACTTCTCACCATTCTAATTATTTTCTATACATAATAAAAATGTCTGACAGTTTAATCGAATTTTTTCTGTTTCTGTTTATTCTGTATTTAGTGGCTGAGTGGGGCGTAGATGTTTAGACAATTGTGCCATGTTTTCGGAATCACGTAACTTTCTTTGCTGCTCTAAGTGAAGATATCATGCTTTGTAAGCCTTTTCAGCTAAATTAAGTGGGGAAATGGAAACATTGCCGTTGCTAAGAAACTTTCTACGAAATGAAGTAACCATCAGAGACTGTTCTAAAATACCTGCAGTTAACTATTTAATCAAAATACCGTCTAGTAAAATAAGGAATAAAAACGAGAGTAGGAGACATGATTTTGGTAGAAATGCTCGCCGTTTGTAGAACGACACTGACATAGTTGTGGGGGAAGCGAATTTCTCTCAGGGACTGAAGCGAAGACCAAGGAAGGTTAGCATGGTGTATTTGGAGCGAGATTTGACAAGGAAATGTTCTTCTCTTGGAAAATCGGGCGAGTCTAATGTTTCGTTTGGACCCGAGGTGGCAAGGAGGAAGCATGGTTTAGCTTCAATTTTTGCTCAAAGTATGAGTTCGATGAGCTGGTAACAGGACTTTTCCGTCTGCGCAAATCTTCAAGTCTTAAAACGTTTAAACGCCATAAAAACTATCTCATGCTTGTCTCCACGTAGCCCTCCCATCACAAACCGATGGCAACAGTGTCATAAACAGAACCACGCCAAAATGTGTAAAAACTAAATTAAATAATTCACTGTAATATTTATTTACATGATCTTATAAACTGATCTTTTTGAGATGATGCGAGCTTGGTACAGGTCTTCGTTGTCGTTGTTGTTGTCGTTGCTATTGGTGTTGTTCGTCGATGGCTAACGTTTCGGCGATTTCGCCTTCCGCAGAGCCAAGACGTATTTTATGTAATAGTAGTCTTTATATTCGGTGAAATATTCATACTATTGATGAAGATAAAAGCTTTTTATATAAACGCTATATTGACCAGAAAGGCTACTAATCTTGCTGTTGCGAGTGGGATTGGCCCACGCGTTCCTCACATGGGGTCGCGAGCGAGATCCACCAAGGGGTCAAAATATCATTTTGAAATAAGGCGCCAGGTGACGTGTGATAGGGAGGCATTCGTCTTTCCGGTCCATCTTTGGGTTTTTGAAATTTATCTAAAACGGCTCAAGAGTCTTGCGCCTTGATGTTTTTGATTCTTGGATCCTGATGCGCTAGAATCCTCACATTCACTTCAAAATCATCGTGATTGTGCTGTTGTGCCCTACGTGTACCTAGAGAAGTGCTTTGGCGAACTAGATCTTCTTTTATGCGGGCCCAAAGTGGTCTAACCGTTTGCCCAATGTATTCGTTGCTGCATGGTTTACACCTGATCAAGCATATTGTACATGAACTCATTCAATCTCCATCTCTCCTCTTCGTGCAGTTCAGAAAACTGAATGATCTAACGGGGGAGACGGGGGATTGTAACGTGGATCGGGCACAATTTACTTGATCACGTCTGAGGCATGCGGCGAGGAATACATTGGGGAAACGAGTAGACCACATTGTTTCCGCATAAAAGAACATCTAGATGGGAAATTTAAAATTCGTCAAAGCACTCCTCTAAGTACACATAGAGCACAAAGCACAATGGCGATGATTTTGAAGTGACCGCGCGCATCCTAATGCAGGAATCAAAAACATCAACGCGGAAGTCATGAGGCGTTTTGGAGAAATTTCAAAAATCCAGGGACGAACCCGAAAGACGAATGCCCCACTATCATACGTGACCTGGTGCCTTATTTCAAAACGATACTTTAACCTCTGTGTGGATCTCGCTCACGACCCCACGTGAACAACGCCTGGGCCAGTCCCACTCGTAACATCACTTTGAGTAGCCTTTCAGTATGACCGTAGCATCCTAACCCACCATCTATTTAAAACTTTGATCTTCATTAATACTTTAGCCTTTTACACCGAATTGTTGATAGCCGCTACTTGTTTGACAAATGATTGTTTAGTTGGTTATGGTATACTTGGATGTTTAAATTGGAGCAAAAATTCATTTTCTTCCGAATGCCACTCTAGACAGACGTTTGGTCTTTGACTCGATTACACGGCTCAGGCTCACAGTGCGGTTCATTCTTCCGGTTTCAACAGATTTCTGCTAGATTGCTCTAGGAGGAGAAAAGCAGTGACTTCATAAATCGGTAGACCACCGGTAACCGTCGTACGTGCCAGATACGCATTCAGATGAACTCTAGTGATGCTGTTTATTGCGAATAAATAGGGTGTGAAGGAGGAAGCTCTTAGCGTTGTTCAATCCTTGAGGAATGCGCAAGGGATTCGACTTCATTAAGCAACGTTGAAGGTAATAGGGTATATATCTGGCTTTTTATAATGATAGAAGTCGCCTGCCGATGTATCGACTCAGTGGTGCTGACCTCCCAGAGAAGTCTGATACCAATCTGAATCCGTCGGCCACGAAGGGATGGAAGACTTGGTGAGCCCGGAGCTTGAGAATCCATCACATGTGTATTGCAATGCAATTTTTGCATGGTCAAATATGCAAGCCTATATAAGCAGGATTTGTAAAATTTTGTGATTCTTTACAGGGTTCTGCTCCGGAAAATTCCGTTCACAGCTGCAGAATTTCACTCCACTGAAATAATTACAACTACACGCTGATTATTTTCTCTGTTCCATTGTTTACGTTATTTACTTTTTTACGAATCTTACTTGTTGTCTCTCTTTTATTTAAGTAAATATTCTGCTGTATACTGAATATTCTTCACTTATATACATTAAAACTTTTCAACCAAGTTACACTTTGGTGTTCTTAGCAGGTGAATAATTCACTAATGTGCTCAGAGCGTGCAAATTGCTTAAAGCAACGTTTCACACTTCCATTGAGTTTCGTTGAACTAAGCGATGAAGCTGCTCATGTGAGACGCCCTTTTGTGTTCCATTCAGATTGAAAGACGGTCAGTGATATGTAGGCACCACATCCTCTTTTTTTCCATGCTGGAAGATTCATCATTTGGTGAAGAAGCCAGCTTTTCGATCACTGACGACAGTTTCTCGATCACCAGAGTAGGGATTCTTATTAATTGATAAAAGAGACTCTTTTCCGTCGTATGAATGACATAGTTGTTTTCCTGACTCTGTCTGGTAAAATTTAAATGTAATTGAAGCCAGCTTTCAAACGATTGGTGGCGATGTTTACGTCCCTAAAATTTTCACTGAGAAGCGCCAAGTGCAAACAAAAACAACATATTGGATAACACCATTGTGTCCTGTCGGACGAAATCCCGCCTGCTCATTTGTTTCCATTTACGAAGTGTGGCACTCTAAGCAATGAAGTGGTGGAAACATATACCACGAGATGCATAAAATTAGAATTCCACTGTAGTGAAATAAGAGAATTTCACCCTGTAGGCAAAGACTTCCATATTCAAATGCTTTATATTGCATTTGAACGACTTAGTATAGTGAGTCTGCTCGATCGTGCTTTAGTTCCTGTGACCAATGTCACAGTCACAAAATGATCACTTGTTGTGGTGTTTGTCTGCCCTGTTTCCGCATCAGTATTTGGGCCGGACCTCAACCCGCCTAGCACTTAGCCCCCATTTGCCTAATTGACCATATATCCTAGGATGACGCTTATTTCCCACCACTTCTACCTAATTTTTACGACACACTGTCTCCGTTTTGTTGTTTTTCTTAGTGATAAGGTAATGAAGTTCTAAGACGACCATCTTTCAATAGATGCAATGGATAGAAATCAGTGTGGTCGGTCGTTTAAAAAAAAGAAGTGGGAACGAAGGGCACTGGATCATGGTACTTAGTTTCTTGATACTTGAACGGCCCGTCCTCACTAGTTGTGCATTCCCCAGCATAATCACCACTTTTCGGAGATTTGCTGGTTATGCCATTGCAGTTCCCTGGAATCCCGAGGACAGCCTGGCCAAAGTCTGCCCCGGATCGTTACCGCGACAGGCAGTCGCAGCCCTTGTGGATCAAAGGGAGATTTGCCACCACGCGACATTGATACCAGGACGGTGGTGGACCCCGGTATTGGTTTGCTCTTAGCTAGGCTTCCTGATGGAGACGCAGGACTCCTCAGCTTGGGAGACCCATGCCGCGGGGACCAATCACCTCGCTGAACATCGCAGTCCGACACCCAGGAACACCTCCCAGGCACGGTGAAGCGGTAAACCGTTGGGATGGGATCGAGGTAGTTTGATTCAGTGTTCTTTGCGGTTGCTATTGGTTTCATTATTTTCTGTGATGAAGCTGTTGTATAAGATAATCACTTGTAAATATTTTCACTCTCTGTTTGTGAAGAGAGCGCGTGTGGCACAGTGATCCGACAGGCCCTGCAACACACGTGGAATCGATCCTCGCACCCATGGCCCACTAGCCTTCTATCCCTCCGGGATCGAAAATCGGTACTAGAATTCTGTCTTCTGGAAGGATAGCAGGACTGACTCTATACATCAGTAAGCCACCATGAGTCATTGTAAAGGCCGGATATGCATTCAATCACCTGCCAACGATGCTTAATGAATTCGAAAGCATGGCTCATCCCTTATGGATTGATCTACACCCAGAGCTTTAGAGCATTTTTTTATTTATGCAGAAGGTTCGAAAGACATTTGGTTCCCGTTCGGATCACCTGGTGGCGGCACACCGAGTTGGATATTTGAAGCCATATCAATTGGCGCTGAGTAGATTATAGAGACTTGCTGTTTGATAGTTTCATTACATTTTTTCTCGCTCATTTTATCTAACTACTTTTTTTATTTTCTTCTTGTAGAAACACTGAGTTTTATTTCTTTCTCTTAGATATTCGGGGTTGGGTTGTATGGCGACTAATGATACAATGTAGCGGAAAGCAAGGTTATGGTTCGATCCATTCCCAATGTTCTCCTCCAGTTCAGCTACGAACCTCTTAGCTCGGCTATCTCTAATGTCGATAGGAGAATCTACCCAACCAGCATTCTATGACGTTAACAGGAAATATAGAGTCCTCAAGAAACAGCCGAGACAACACGCAAAGTGTTCGAAAAACGTTGTGGACGTTGAGCGGACGGAAAAAAGAAACGAATACAAGAGACGGCGGAATCCGAAACTAAATGTAATGACGAGTCATGTAAAATAAATGAATTTATTTATTTTAACGTTGTGTTAAGAAAAAGTTTGTTTAATATAATAATTAATCTTCGTTTATTAGCCGGCATCAATCAATGATCAGGTGTCGATCTTGGTGACTTTCGAACGCTCAGCTTTCATAGCGCTAACGTGAAGATGTTGAATGAGCCCATCGTATTCCTCGTTGATGTTTATCGACAACAGTATCTTCTCAACAGCCGACTAATTAGTTGAACAGGTCCCAGTTTATAGTGGTTTGGGAATTCGTTTTTTGAATTTGGCGGCTCTTCCTTGTTTCCGCAAGAAATCATATCTTGCACGAAACAGGCGGTGGTCTGATCACGTGTATTATTTTGGGACAACAGTGAAATTGGTTAGGCAAAACCTTCGTTTTACTATGACGTGGTCTACTTCGTTATGGTACTCTCCACTGAGAGATTTTCATGTCCAGCGTTGAGGGCGGGGCTTTGGAATTACGAGTTACCATGTCTTGGTAGTCATGATAAACTCAAAGAGCCGCTCATCCTGTTCGTTCCATTCTAATCCGTGGGTCCCAATGTAGCGTTCCTCAAACGTTTTTTCTCGGTCCAATCTTGGTGTTAAAATCTCAATTGATGACCTTGAAGAATGTATGGTCTTCTCCTTAGAACTTCTCCACGTCCATATAGAACGCATCGACTTCTTCTTCGTCATAGTTCCATGTCGGCGCGTAAACGACGAAGATTGTTATAGCCGGTATTGATCCACATCTTCTCAATCGCAAACGTCCGATTCGGGTTGTTAGTTGTTCGATTGAATCGATGTTCATGGCCAAACTCGTAATGACGAGAACGCCAACGCTCCCATCTTCTCTACTGTCGCATGTTCCGAGGAACATTTCTTCTCCGGTGTCATAGACGGCATATTCTTCTTGTTAATTCTGCTCACTATGCTCTTGTTTGTCAGACTGTGTTGGTGGAAATAAGCGAACTAAATAAAAGTGAAGACACTGTGATTTACAGCACAGCTTCGGCTTCATTGGGTTCAATGCTGATTTGTGTTCACCAGATCAATCCCTTTGACGTGTGATTGCTGATGGGAGCGTTAAATAGAGAAGTGGCTGAAAAAAAAGAAACGCAAAACGAGGGCATCAGTGGTGCCAGTGTTTAACACGCGAGACCCAGGAAAGGCTAATCGTGGTATAATTTGGCCTGTATTCGAAGTTTTGCAAATATCTCAGCATCGTTGGGGTTGTATTTCACGTCGTACCCTTGCCTAAAAAGTTGTAGTAATCAGCAGATAAAAGGATAACATTAAGTGAATAGTATTCAATGCTTTCTGTTGAGTGCATGGTCGTAGCTAACGATTAAAGCGTTGTTGTGTGTGCTATATTCTGCTGCCGTAATGTGTGGATGGGGACAACGTTGAAACGCCTTCCAGGATGCTGCACCTTATCCATTTTCGTGGTTCTGACCATGCTATTGTTGTTATTTCTCTTTAACTAATCTAAGGACATACACTATGACTCGCTCTGCTTCAAATGCGAATTGTGTCCTAACCATTCCTATAGCTCTCTATCATTGTGGGTGTTTGTGAACATTACAGTGTAACCGTCGTCTGGTTTAGTTTCGGTATTGGTTCGAAAGAGCTTAATTTTTTCGGTAGTTAATGTTGTCTAACTATTGTTGTTCCTTCCCATCCACCAACCAAACGAGCTGCTCTATTATACCAAGCTCGTGTTTGCTCATTGAAGAGCAACTGTGAATTATCCATCAATGCGGAGGTTACTAGAAGCAATTCGGCCTAGGGAACTGCACTTTAATTCACGTGGACTTTTACCGATGACAAGGAAACTGCTGGATATTCCATCATCCCAATAGTCAATGACAGTGTCCTATTCTTATAGCATACTGCTCTACACATCATTTTCGATTACATTTAAATCTGCTTGTCATCAGGAATGTTTTACAGATAATCCGAAGCAAAATTTTTCCACCTCGATTTGTCGACAGGAACAGGAAAACTCGAGAATGACAATGAGAAATTATGTGCGGCTATCGGCACCGCAGATCCTGTTAATGTACAACATCTATCACAGTTCGTGTTACTCACACACTACAGAGGAGTTCAGGACCGCTTACCACCCTTCCAAGCCGGTGTTCCTCTCTCTCACTGTTAAAACGGCTTAAAGCTGGATGCACAAATGATTGCGACGAGAAATGAACTAAAAAAAGTTTAATGCTTCTTTGAAACTGTTGATACAACAGAGATAGCGCCGTAGACGTTTATTCATTCATGAAGCAATCTATATTAAAGGCAACGATCGACACGCCTTACAAAATCGAACCTAAATGTAAATTTTCGACTTTAAAATTTGAGCGAACCAGTAACACATAGGTGTGGCGAGTACAAAGAATGATGAACTGCCACAAATAGCACAAAGTAATAACTAAAATAAACACGTGATTTTTCTT